>CM035850.1:148107570-148460395 GCA_020510985.1 Pholidichthys leucotaenia | reverse complement strand
AAAAGCAGCTGCCTACTCTCCGTGTTCTCCATCCTGGGACAACACCGCCCCGAGCCCTGGATGCTGGTGTCAGTGGACCAAGGGCAAGAAGAGGTGTCTGAAGTTCGGAATTCCCATGGTGTGGAGGGAGCCGACAAACCATGACACTGACTGCTACTTCTGCGCTATTGATGTAACTGCGATCAACAGAAAGAACCTGACCTGATCGAGAGAAACGGATGTCATTTTCGGATTCAGCGGTGCAAAATTGTCTTAAATCAGTTGAAAAAAAAAAAAAAACACAGAAAACTTACAAAAAAATTATTTTTGTAATGTTGTGTAATATACAGATTGATGTAAATTTCCCCAATTGGGTGGTTGGGGAAATTAAAAAAAGCTTGTAGCACCTTGGGTGAGCCAGATTATCTAGCATCTCAGACAGGAGACAGTGATAAGCTTGGGAGAACAAAGAGCAGGAGATTCCTGGTGAGATAGCAGGAAGGAGTCAGGGATGAAGGTTGTTGAATGCAGTGTGATGCAAATGTCATGTTGTGTGTGATGTAAATGTCATGAGACTTAAGGGGAGAGTTTCTGCTTGAGAGTTCATTCTGCTCTGTGCTTGAAAGATGTGAGTGTGTAATAAATCGTCTGAAATGAATCTGCCTGTGATTTCACACACTCCACACTGGTGACCCAAGACGTATTATGGAACACGAGGTAAGATCCCCGGAGCCGGCCCGGTCAGGAAGCTACAGCGAGGCGGCAGCCATCCCACAGACAGCCTGGACTGGAACCTACAGCCACGCGTGTGCGGTTTCAGTCAAGCTACCGGATTTCTGGCAGCACAACCCGCGTTCTTGGTTCCACCACACCGAGGCCCAGTTCACCCTCCGGGGAGTAACGGCAGATGATACCAGATTCTACTATGTGGTCACAGCGCTCGACGCCCGCACTGCTCAGCAGGTAGCGAGCCTGCTCGATCAGCCACCAGCCAGCAACAAATACGAGACGCTCAAGGCTGTGCTCATCCAGCGCTACACGCTCTCGGACTGTGAGAGAGCGGAGAGGCTCCTGACGCGGACCGAGTTAGGAGATGGTTCGGCTGTAGACCTGATGGAGAAGATGCTGGCGTTGATGGGCACGGACGATGGGCACTTTCTGTTTGCCCACCTCTTCCTCCGGAACCTTCCGACAGTAGCAAGAGCAGTTCTGGCCAATTCGCCGTGGCTGGCCTCACGCGACTACCGTGCGCTAGCCCAGGAGGCAGACAAGATCATCATCACCACCAGGGAGATCACAGTCAACGCGGCAGCGGTGGAGCCCAGCGAGACGACCAGAGGAGGCGAGGAGCCACCGACGGTAGCAGCAGCGGGGGCCAAGGAGCGCCAGAGAGACACGGTCTGTTTTTACCACCGCCATTTCGGTGAGAACGCACGCAGATGTGTGCCATCGTGCCAATTCAAGCGCTCGGGAAAACGCCAAGGCCGGGGGTCGGTAGCAGCTGCGACCCTCGGTGAAGAGAACAAGCTGCTCTACTTGACGGACGCACGCTCGGGAAGGCGTTTCCTCGTGGACACCGGAGCCCAGAAGAGCTTCATCCGGCCGACCTACGCTGACCGGCTGGCAGGATCTAGCGGCCCCCGGATGTTGGCAGCAAACGGCTCGGATATTAACACCTTTGGTTAGAGGACTCTGCTTTTATCTCTACACGGCCGTACATATGAGTGGACTTTTGTCGTAGCAGTACTGAATTACCATATACTGGGGGCTGATTTTCTGTGTGCACATAGTTTACTGGTTGATGTTGCTAACAGGCACCTGGTTAATGCACTGTCCTTTGACTCTCTCCCCTGTATAGCTCGAGTGACCCAGCCAACAGCACAAGCCAACGTCACAGCTCCAGGCGGTAAGTTCCACACACTGCTCACTCAGTTCCCAGCACTCACGGTCCCGACGTTTTTGGCGGCCATCGCTAAACACGGGGTGGAGCACTTTATCACCACCACTGGGCCGCCCGTTTTTGCAAGACCTCGGCGCTTGGATGCAGCTAAACTGGCCATAGCGCACGAGGAATTTGTCAACCTGGAAAGGTTGGGCATCATCAGGCGCTCAAACAGCCCATGGGCATCCCCGCTACACATAGTCCCTAAGGCTGAAGGATCGTGGCGACCGTGCAGTGATTTCCGCAGGTTGAACAACGCCACAGCGCACGACCGCTACCCAATTCCCCACATACAGGATTTTTCCATTCACCTCGCCGGAGCAGGCATTTTTTCCAAAATAGACCTGGTCCGCGGTTACCACCACGTCCCAGTGCGCGCTGAGGACATACCCAAAACAGCGGTAATAACTCCGTTCGGTTTATTCAAGTTCCTGCGCATGCCATTCGGGTTAAAAGGAGCGGCACAGACGTTCCAGTGCATGATGGATGCAGTGCTGCGTGATCTCCCGTTTGTGTTCATCTACCTGGACGATATCCTGGTAGCCAGTGCGTCCGAAGACGAACACGAAACCCACCTCACGACGGTTTTCCGGAGGTTGGAGGAGCACGGGTTAATAATCAACCTGGCAAAATGCCAGTTCGGCGTGACAGGGATTGATTTTTTGGGGCACCGCGTCTCTCCTGAAGGAGCAATCCCGCTGCCCGACAAAGTGCGCGCCGTGGCGGATTTTCCCCGGCCTCAGACGGTCAGGGTGCTGCAGGAATTTTTGGGGATGGTGAACTTTTATAACCGTTTCCTTCCCCGCGCGGCACAGCTCATGCAACCATTGTACGCTGTGCTCAAGAAACAGAAACCCGCGGATAGGGTCGAATGGACCCTGGAGTGAGAGCGGGCGTTCTCGGAAGTTAAAGCGGCCCTGGCAAACGCCGCACTGCTGGCGCATCCAGACCCGACGACCCGCATAGCGCTCACCACCGACGCTTCAGACGTGGCCATAGGGGCTGTGGTGGAGCAGCGCGTCGCCAGGGCTTGGCAGCCGCTCGCCTTTTTCAGCAGAACTTTGCGCGACAGCAAACGTAAATACAACGCGTTCGACAGAGAGTCGCTGGCCCTCCACCTGGCCATACGCCACTTCCAGTTCTGGCTGGAAGGGCGCAGCTTCATCGTGTTCGTGGACCACAAGCCGCTAACATTCGCGATGGCCAAGGTTTCAGAACCGTGGTCGGGCCGGCAGCAGAGACAGCTGGCCGCGATCTCAGAGTTTACTACCCGATATTCAGCATGTGTCTGGTAAACTGAATGTAGTGGCGGACTGCCTCTCGCGAGCCGTGGTGGCCCCGGTCTGCGTGGGGAAAGATTATGCAGCCATGGCCGCGGAGCAGATTAGCGATGCAGATGTGCGCACGCTCCAGTCTGGACCAATAGGGTTAAGGCTGGAGAGCAGGGTGCTGCAGGTTGGCGGCCCCCCCCCCTAATCTGCGATGTCTCCACGGGTCGCCCGCATCCGGTGGTCCCGGCCGCTTGGCGCCGCCGCGTGTTTGAGTCAGTTCACACTCTGGCGCACCCAGGAGTGCCCGCGTCGGTCAAAATGGTGGGAGAGAAGTTTGTGTGGCCGAGCCTACGCAAACAAGTAAAAGAGTGGGCTGCAGCCTGCGTGGCGTGCCAACGAGCCAAGGTACACAGACACACGAAGGCTCCCTTGGAGCCGTTTCGTATCCCAGCTAAGAGGTTCGACCATGTTCACGTGGACCTCGTGGACCCCCTACCACCATCACAGGGGTGCACGTACCTCCTGACAGTGGTGGACCGCACCACGCGCTGGCCAGAAGCAGTCCCGCTGGCGGCAACCACGTCCGCGGACGTAGCACGTGCTTTTTTAACAGAATGGGTGGCGCGTTTTGGAGTCCCGTCGGACATTACATCCGACAGGGGCCCTCAATTTGTTTCCGAACTCTGGTCCGCGATGGCCCGCAGCCTGGGTGTTACAGTTCATCTCACAACCGCGTACAACCCACAGGCCAACGAGTTATGCGAGCGTTTTCATAGATCACTGAAAGCAGCACTCAGGGATTCACTGACGGATGCAAATTGGGTGGACAGGTTGCTGTGGGTTTTATTGGGGTTGCGCTCCGTGCCAAAAGAGGATCTGGAAGCTTCCCCGGCAGAGCTCGTTTTTGCGCAGCCCCTATGGCTGCCCGGGGAGTTTCTGCCAGATAATCCCGCGCTGGACAGCTGCTCGTCTCAGCTTTTGCAGCATAGCGCGAACACAGGCACGCTGCTGGGCCCTGCCCACCACTGTTTTCCGCGTGTTTTCGTGCCTAAAACTTTGAAGAACGCGGAGTTCGTGTTCGTCAGACACAACGCCCACCGTCCTCCATTGCGCCCACCCTATGATGGACCGTTCAGAGTGTTGGAAACAGGGGATAAGCATTTTGTGCTAGACTTGGGGGGTAGACGGGAGAAAATTGGCATAGACAGACTTAAACCCGCCTTTGTAGCAGCGGACAAGCAGGTGCTGTTGGCTAAGGCCCTTCCGCGTGGAAGACCCCCACGGAGAGCTCCCCAGGGAAGCGATACAATAGAGCATCCACACGGACAGGGCGAAGTCCCCCCCCCCCCTCGCCACGGCCCACCCGCAGTCAGACACACTCCCAGCAGCCCCCCACCGGCACAGCAGCGCCACAGAGGCAGTAAACCCCAGTTACAGCAGATATGGGAGGAGACGGAAGCCGAAACAGCATGTGGACTGAGATTCTATTGTTCTATCTAAGATGCTGGGGGGGCGGTATGGAAGTCAGGTTATTTCGCACCTCAGACAGAGACAATGAATACACATGGGAGAACAATGCCCAAGAGGGTGAGAGGGGGTTGAATGAAGTGTAGTGTAAATATCAAGCTGTTTATGAGGAAGTGCCTTGAAGCTTGTGAAGGTGACTTGATATATAGAGAGGAGTGCTTGCTGTACTCTTCATTTACACACTCCACAAGACAAAATATTTCTTAGTGAATTCAAATTTAGCACCGTGGTGCAGTAATGCGATATCCAGAGACTCGCCTCGTTTCCAGATATGACGTCATGAGGAGAGTTTCCTCTCGCTGATCCGTGTGCTGTCAAAATGTTGTTCTAATTGCTCCAGTCAACGTATAAGCCTGTTCTCATTCCCAAAAGATCCAGATCTTCTTAAAAAATGGGCAAAGCAAGTACAGAGAATAAGGGATAAATGGCAACCAACACCATCTTCTGTACTCTGTAGCGATCATTTCACTGCAGACAGTTTTGAGGAGGCGCCTGCTATACAGGAATCTTTAGGCTTGAAAGTTCGTTACACACGGGTTCTAAAACCGACTGCCATACCTACGGTTTTCAAACGAAAACCCACAGATCAAGACGATATCAACATATCAAAACAGCGCAGAGAAGCAACGGTGTCAAAACTCGCCCGGAAAAGAGTTTGTGTAATTGATTTGTGTAATTGATTTTTTTTCCTCCATCCAACCTTCACCATCCCCAAAAATTCCTGCAGTGCCCTGACTGTCTGAGGCCGGGGGAAATCCACCACGGCGCATACTTTGTCGGGCAGCGGGATCGCTCCTTCCGGAGAGACGCGGTGCCCCAAAAAATCAATCCGCGTCACGCCGAACTGGCATTTCGCCGGGTTGATTATTAACCCGTGCTCCTCCAACCTCCGGAAAACCGTCCTGAGGTGGGTTTCGTGTTCGTCTTCGGACGCACTGGCTATCAGGATATCGTCCAGGTAGAAGAACACGAATGGGAGATCGCGCAGCACTGCATCCATCATGCACTGGAACGTCTGTGCTGCGCCTTTTAACCCGAATGGCATGCGCAGGATCTCGAATAAACCAAACGGAGTTATTACTGCTGTTTTGGGTACGTCCTCAGCACGCACTGGGACTTGATGGTAACCACGGACCAGGTCTATTTTGGAAAAAATGCGTGTTCCAGTGAGGTGGACGGAAAAATCCTGTGTGTGGGGAATCGGGTAGTGGTCGTGTGCTGTGGCATTGTTCAACCTGCGGTAATCACCACACGGTTGCCACGATTCCTCAGCCTTAGGGACCATGTGTAGCGGGGATGCCTATGGGCTGTTCAAACGCCTGATGATGCCCAACCTTTCCAGGTTGGCGAACTCCTCGCGCGCTATGGCCAGTTTAGCTGCGTCCAAGCGCCGAGGTCTTGCAAAAACGGGCGGCCCGGTGGTGGTGATAAAGTGCTCCACCTCGTGTTTAGCGATAGCCGCCAAAAACGTCGGGACCGTGAGTGCTGGGAACTGAGTGAGCAGTGTATGGAACTTACCGCCTGGAGCTGTAACGTTGGCCTGTGCTGTTGGCTGGGTCACTCGAGCTATACAGGGGAGAGAGTCAAAGGACAGTGCATTAACCAGGTGCCTGTTAGCAACATCAACCAGTAAACCATGTGCACACAGAAAATCAGCCCCCAGGATATGGTAATTCAGTGCTGCTATGACAAAAGTCCACTCATATGTACGGCTGTGTAGAGATAAGATCAGTGTCCTCTCACCAAAGGTCTTAATTTCCGAGCCGTTTGCTGCCAACATTACGGGGCCGCTAGGTCCTGCCAGCCGGTCAGCGTAGGTCAGCAGGATGAAGCTCTTCTGGGCTCCGGTGTCCCCGAGTGTGCGTCCTTCAAGTAGAGCAGCTTGTTCTCTTCACTGAGGGTCGCAGCTGCTACCGACCGCCGGCCTCGGTGTTTTCCCGAGCGCTTGAATTGGCACGGTGGCGCACATCTGCGTGCGTTCTCTCCGAAGCGGCGGTGGTAGAAACAGAGCGTGTCTCTCTGGCGCTCCTTGGCCCCCGCTGCTGCTACCGTCGGTGGGTCCTCGCCTCCTCTGGTCGTCTCGCTGGGCTCTGTCACTGCCGCGTTGACTGTGATCACCCTGGTGGTGAGGATGATCCTGTCTGCCTCCTGGGCTAGCGCACGGTAGTCACGCGCGACCAGCAACGGCGAATTGGCCAGAACCGCTCTCGCCACTGTTGGAAGGTTCCGGAGGAAAAGGTGGGCAAACAGAAAGTGCCTGTCGTCCGTGCCCATTAACGCCAGCATCTTCTCCATCAGGTCTATGGCTGACCCATCTCCTAACTCGGTCCGCGCCAGGAGCCTCTCCACTCTCTCACATTCAGAGAGCGTGTAGCGCCGGGTGAGCGCAGCCTTGAGCGCCTCATATTTGTTGCTGGCTGGTGGCTGATCGAGCAGACTCGCTACCTGCTGGGCTGTGCGGGAGTCCAGCGCTGCTGCCACATGGTAGAACTTGGTGTCATCTGCCGTTACTCCCCGGAGGGCGAACTGGGCCTCGGTGTGGTGGAACCAAGAGCGCGGGTTGTGCTGCCAGAAATCCGGTAGCTTGACTGAAACTGCACACGCGTTGCTGGGGGTTCCAGTCCTGGCTGTCTGTGGAATGGCTGCTGCGTCTCTGGGGCTTCCCGACCGGGCTGGCTCCGGGGTTCTCGCCTCGTGTTCCATAATAAGATAAGATAAGATAAGATAAGATAAGCCTTTATTAGTCCCACAACGGGGAAATTCCAGGATTGCAACAGCACAGGGATAGCAACACTCAGAGCAACAATCAGAAGGCAAGAAAAAAAACAAGCAAGCAGGAGCAGCTAATATACATATGTACATATTACTATAAAATATATATACACACACACACACAGACACACAGTGCAGAGCATTGTAGCTGGATGGAATAAATACATGAATATATGAACACACAGTGCAGAGCATTGTAGCTAGATGGAACAAATATGTAAATATATAAACACCCACAGTACGGAGCATTGCAGCTAGGTGGAATAAACATGCAAGTATACAAACACACACAGTGCGGAGCAATGTAGCTAGATGGAATAATATGTAGATATATAAAAACACAGTGCGGAGCATTGTAGCTAGATGGAATAAATATATAGATATATAAATATAAACACACCCAGTGCTGAGCATTGTAGCTAGATGGAATAAATATGTAAATATATAAACACACACAGTGCAGAGCATTGTTGCTAGGTGGGATGAAACAGCATAACCGTCTATTTAGTTATCCTACATGGTATGATCATGTGCCCATACATATTCTCACCCTCCATAGCGACCGGTATGTTCCTAGTTGTATACCGGAGAGGACCATAGTGTAAGTCTGTTGCATCTTTTGCATTCAAAAAACTATTAGTTTGTTACGTCTTTTTGCTATCTCTGCGAGCAGCCCTGCTTAGGTTGTACAGTCTGACAGCCGTTGGTAGGAAGGACCTACGAAACCTCTCGGTTGTGCACCTGGGATGATGTAGTCTGCTGCTAAATGAGCTCCTCAGTGCATCCAGTATGTCCTGCATAGGGTGGAACTCGGACTCCAGCAGAGATGAGTTTGTTCAGTCTCTTCCTATCGGCTGCAGTAATGCCACTGCCCCAGCAGACCACTCCAAGAGTGATGGCTGATGCCACCACCGTGTCGTAGAATGACTTCAGCAGCGCCCCTTGTACACCAAAAGACCTGAGTCTCCTCAGCAGGAACAGCCTGCGCTGTCCCTTCTTGTAGAGTGCGTCAGTATTGTGTGACCAGTCTAGTTTATTGTTCAGATGAATACCCAGGTACTTATAGGATGTCACCATCTCGATGTCTGTTCCCTGTATATTTACTGGTGCTGTGAGGGGCTGCCCATGCCTGCGGCAGTCCACCACCAGCTCCTTAGTTTTCCTCGCGTTGATCTGGAGGCAGTTCCGATGGCACCAGTCCACAAAGTCCTGGATAAGCCCTCTGTACTCAGCTTCATCTCCGTTGGAGATGAGACCAACGATCGCAGAGTCATCAGAGAACTTCTGTAGATGGCAATGTGTTGTGTTGTGTGAGAAGTCCGCAGTATAAAGAGTGAACAGGAAGGGAGCCAGCACCGTTCCCTGGGGGGCCCCCGTGCTACTGATGATCGTGTCGGAAACACAGTCCCGGGTTCTCACAAACTGAGGCCGGTTCGTGAGGTAGTCCAGGATCCATGATGACAGGTGCTGGTCCACCCCTGCGCGCAGCAGCTTGTCCTTCAGGATCATCGGTTGGATGGTGTTGAAAGCACTGGAGAAGTCAAAGAACATGATCCTCACCATATTCCCGGGCTTCTCCAGGTGGGACAGAGAACGGTGAAGGAGGAAGATCACCGCATCCTCCACCCCAATGCCATGCTGGTAGGCGAACTGGAGTGGATCCATCGCTGGTTCCACCAGGGGGCGGAGATGAGCAAGGAGCAGTCTCTCCAGGGTCTTCATCAAGTGGGACGTCAAGGCCACCGGTCTGTAGCTGTTCAGGTCTTTGGGGTGGGAAGTTTTTGGTACAGGTACCACACAAGATGTTTTCCACAGCTGTGGTACCCTCCCCAGTTTCAGGCTCATGTTGAAGATATACATCACAATCCCACACAGCTGGTCTGCACAGGACTTGAGGAGCTTTGGGTCACCAGTGTGGAGTGTGTAAGTGAAGAGGCAGATTCATTGCAGATGATTTATTACACACTCACATCTCACAAGCTCAGAATGGACTGACTGGTTACAGCAAGCACTCCTCTCTATATATCAAGTCACCTTCACAAGCTTCAAGGCACTTCCTCATACACAGCTTGATATTTACACTACACTTCATTTAACCCCCTCTCACCCTCTTGGGCAATGTTCTCCCATGTGTATTCATTGTCTCTGTCTGAGGTGCGAAATAACCTGACTTCCATAGTCCACTTATTTAGCATTCCAAGTCAACAGAAACAACTATGTGGATGATTGAAAATAAATTCATACTGAATATTGATCCATAGTTCCTACATCGTGTCACAGACACTTTAAGTATCTGCACTTCATGTCATGAGAAACTTTTAAGGGGGGATGGATCAAGAACCAGGCCATGTGACTTCATACCAGCATTAAAAATGATATTGATGCATTTATATTAAACTCCAAAATGGCAACCTACTGTATATGGACAAAGACACTGGACACAGGGTATGTGTTGATATTTTTCTTTTGGGGGATTTGTTTTTAGAAATATTGCTCTTTAAGGATAATTTTATGTCTACTTGTTGAAAAACAATGAATTACATTTATAAAACATTGGTAAAAAGAGATTGAATGTCTGTATCCTGGGGGATACATTGTCCAGATAGGGCTATAAAAACATGCCCAAAGACTGAGTCTGAATACAACACTCACATGGGAGGAGTGGATTTGGCTGATATGATGATTGCCCTGTATCACACTCCAGCAAAGTCCCACCAATGGTACCTGGCTATAGTTTAGCAGATGGTTGACATTGCTGTCAATAACACCTGGCTTCTCCATCGTCATTGTGATGTTGCTTATTGACATTAATACTGTGTATTATTGCGGTTATGGGTGGCGGCTCCACCTTTCCGGTTCTGCCGCCACCCGGGGCATAAAGGGCCGATGCGGAAGAGGCACACTCTCTTCCGACCACCTCTCTGCCTAGTGGGAGCATCTGTATGTACACAGTGAGTTCAGTAATAAAGTCCTGTTCAATTTACCACTTCCTTCATTATTGTGCCACATTTTATGGACATAACATTTGGCGACGAGGATAAAGTATGGATGCGGGTGTGTCGTCTTTTCGGCCATTTTTGGAGACTCCGGGGGAGCCTCCCGTGCCTTAGACGAGGTGGTTCGCCACGTTTCAGAACTATCTGGTGGCACTAAACATTGGTGAACTGAAGAAGGTATGAGCATGGGTGATTTTGGTCCACAATTTAGGTATGGAAGGTCTATGTATCCTTTCTACCTTGGGAGCAAGCAATAGCTTCGATGACGTGGTTGAGCTAATGGCACGGCATTTTTGTGTGCCTGCAAACGTTATTGTCAGGAGGATTCAGTTTTGGCAGTGCCTCCAGCAGACCGGCAAGTCAGTGCAGCACTATGGTGTGGACCTCAATCAATCAATCAATCAATCAGCTTCATTTATAAAGCATTTTAAAAGCAACACTCGCTACGCAAAGTGCTGTACAGTAAGAGAACATAAAAGCAGGGCACTAACACAAAGGGCGCTAACACAAGAACCACAGTAAAAAAAAAATAAAATCCATAAATAAAATTAAAGTAAAATAAATAAAAATCCATTTCATTCAATAAAATTAATGTCTCATACTTGGTTGAAGGCCAGGGAGTAAAAATGTGTTTTAAGACGTGTTTTAAAAATGGACAGTGAAGGTGCTTCTCTAATGTCCAGGGGTAAATCATTTCATAACCTGGGGGCCATGATCGAAAAGGCTCTGTCCCCTCTGAGCTTGCGCCTCATCTTTGGTACCTCCAAAAGCAGCTATTCAGCTGACCTAAGGACCAGGTGGGAGCATAGGGATGCAGAAGCTCAGAGAGGTAAGGCGGAGCAAGACCATTCAAGGATTTAAAAACAAAAGAATTTTAAAATGAACTCTAAAATACATGGGCAGCCGGTGGAGTGAAGCTAAGGTGGGTGTGATGTGATCTCTTCCACGTGTACCTGTTAAAAGACGAGCAGCGGCATTTTGAACCAGCTGCAGACGGGAAAGAGATGACTGGCTGACACCGGCGTAAGGTACGCTATAGTAATCCAGCCGAGATGAAATAAAAGCATGGATTACTGTTTCCAAGTGTGGTCTGGAGAGAATGGGTTTTACTTTTGCTAAACGCCTTAGATGAAAGAAGCTGGATTTTACTACAGAACGAATCTGCATGCCAAATTTAAAATCATTGTCCATGATAAAACCAAGGTTCCTAGCTGTGGATTTAACATAAGGAGTAAGGGGGCCCAAGTATACAGGAAGGGAGTCTCGGGGCAACTCGGTCCAAACACCATCACTTTGGTCTTCTTATCATTAAAATTTAGGAAGTTTCGGACCATCCAAGAGTTTATGTCTTCATTGCATACCAGAAGTGAGTTTACTGATGAGGCAGCTCTTTGTTTTTGAGGGACATAAATCTGACAGTCATCAGCATACAGGTGGAAAGAGATACCATGCTTTTTAAAAATGGAACCCAGTGGAAGTATGTACAGAGAAAAAAGTATGGGCCCTAGAATTGACCCCTGTGGGACCCCGTAAGGCAGAGGAGCAGAAGAGGATTCAAACCCAGACATGCTAACTTTAAAAGTCCTGTCTGCCAGATAGGACCTAAACCAGTTGAGAGCAGTGCCACAAATGCCCACTAGGTGCTGCAAATGGGAAATTAAAACAAGATGGTCCACTGTGTCAAAGGCAGCAGTTAAATCAAGTGTAACGTGCTGCTCGACATGGCGACGTCCCACCGGGAGATTCGAACTCACGCCTCCCGCTCCGGAGTCCCGCACCCTACCTGTGTCGCCAATAGGGTCAACCCACTTGGCAAGCCAAGTAGGGTGCTCATATTGAGTTCGCTACACTACTCCCCTCTGGTTCTCGACATCGTCCCGATGTCAGCGCCCCATTACTGCTTTGGACAGGAGATCCTACTTCTGACACCAGTGTAACGTGCTGCTCGACATGGCGACGTCCCACCGGGAGATTCGAACTCACGCCTCCCACTCCGGAGTCCCGCACCCTACCTGTGTCGCCAATAGGGTCAACCCACTTGGCAAGCCAAGTAGGGTGCTCATATTGAGTTCGCTACACAAGCAACACAAGAACAGCATATTCACCTGAATCACATGCCAAGAGAATATCGTTAAAAACTCTTAACAAGGCTGTCTCTGTGCTATGAAGAGCTTTGAAACCAGATTGAAAAATCACCAAAATACCGTGTTCATCCAGAAAACATTTCAGCTGCATATAGACAATTTTCTCTAAAATTTTTGAGAGAAATGGCAGCTTGGAAATGGGCCTAAAATTTGCCAACATGGTATGATTGAGACCAGGTTTCTTAATCAAGGCTGTACTACTGCATGTTTAAAATGTGCAGGAACCACACCAGATGACAGGCTGCTGTTCAAGATGGTGAGAACTGACTGGCCTATACTGGGAAGCACCTCTTTAAAAAGTCTAGGAGGGACAGCATCACAGGGAGACCCTGAGGGCTGAATGTGGGTAACCACGTCCTCTAACAATGACAGAGTCACGGGTTCAAACTGATCAAAAACAGCAGAACAAGGGACAGAGACAGAGGGATCAGAGGCAGGAGGTGAGATGAGAGCACTGATGGTGGCCACCTTATCAATAAAAAAGTTCATAAAATCATTGCATAACTCAGAGGAGGCTGCAAACAGTCAGTCTGTGGGGTGTTAAGAACAGAGTCAATAGTGTTAAATAAAACACGCTGATTATGACAATGAGATAAAACAATATTAGCAAAATATTTGCTTTTTTCCTGCTTGACAGTATTTTGATACTGACGCCAGCAGTCTTTTAAAATCTGCAGTGACACCTGCAGTTTGTCCTTCTTCCATCTGCGTTCAGTTCTGCGCCACTGCTGTCTGACTGCACCAGTTCTGTCATTGAACCACGGCTCAGGTTTGGATCGAGGCTGCTTGGTTTTCAGTGGAGCCACAGAGTCCAAGATGGTTTGGCAGGAGGAATGAAACCAGAAGCTGAGTTCCTCCACAGATGAGATGGAACCAGGAGGGACTCAGAGGTGGTCAAAGGCAGTGGAGAACCGACCGGCAGTGGAAGGGTTAAAAACCTGGCAGCGCTGAGCAGCAGCGCGAGTTTTATCTGCAGCGCGTGACAGATCAGCCTCAAATAATAATGGCAGATGGTCGGACAACACAGTGTCACAGATTTCTACATTAACAACAGACAGGCCATACAAGAGGACAAGATCTAACGTGTGTCCGTGCTTGTGAGTAGCGCCACCAGTCACAGACTGCACCAGATTTAGAGAATCAATGAGATTTAAAAAGTCTTTCACCAGCGGCTGATCAGGACAACACACATGTATGTTAAAATCTCCAACGATAAGAACACGATCATAATTTGTCACAATACCAGCTAAGAAAATGGCAAAGTCATTTAAAAAGTCCTTATTATATTTGGGTGGTCTGTATATGACAGCACACACTGTCATATACAGACCATATATACAGACCATATACAGCACACTGACCTGCGGCAGTTGACTGGAAACTGCCAGTTTGGAGACTTGGAGGAAGAACTGGTCCGCAACCAGCTGGCGGAGCACACGCTGTGTTCGTCAGCACGGTCGAGATTGCTTACACACTCCGGCAAATTAACTTTAGCCGTGGCTGTGGAGATAGCCCAACAGCGTGAAGTGGCAGACAAGTTATCACACGACCTCGGTGAGAGAGCTACGCTACGCCGCCATGACTCTTAATGCATGATGTTACCATGTGAATTGCTGAAATATTAATGTGTGCATTGTTGTGGTTATGTAGGCAGAATGTCAATATGGTTAATACACATTGTTGCTATGTGAGCTGCCAATGTTAAAAAAAAAAAGTAATATTTGTGCTGCTGTGTTGGGGGCGTCTATCACGGTGTGGTTTGTTTGGGTTTTGGGGGTAGTTTTGATTGGGTGCGTTTACAGCATGGTGTGGATGTCAATATTGAGTGACTTGTGTGTTGAATTAAGGTTTAATCCAGTCTGTACATATATTCATGGGATTATTTTATGTGTTATTCTAGGAACACGGCAGTTTTTTTTAGTTATGGACTATACATTTATGTGCATGGATAGGTTGTGCATATTTCTGTTAATTGTTAGTGTGTGACTCGGGTGACAAATATTGGAGGCCCTGAATTTGTGTGTGACTCTTTTAAGGGGGGTGGGGTGATGTTGCTTATTACTGTGTATTATTGTGGTTATGGGTGGCGGCTCCACCTTTCCGGTTCTGCCGCCACCCGGGGTATAAAGGGCCGATGTGGAAGAGGCACACTGTCTTCTGACCACCTCTCTGCCTAGCGGGAGAGTCTGTATGTACACAGTGAGTTCAGTAATAAAGTCCTGTTCACCACTCGCCTCGACTTCCGCCCTCCCAAGAGAGCAGACGCTTTTTTCTTCTCTCCTGCTGACTTTTCCTCCCCTCCTACTACTGGATCCCAGCTTGCTGTTGTCTGTCTGCGTCTAACTGCGACCGCCGAAAAGAAATTATGGAGTTAATAAGCTGGGCTTTGAACACAATTGACACTATTTTTTCAACAAGGAAAAGTGCTCCGGGGGAAGCTGTCTGCCCCGCTGGAACGGCTCCAGTGGGCTATCTATGTGACACAGGTAATTGGAAAATGCTGTGTCTCTCTAATCTCTCTATCGAAGATATTGAAGATTTGTTTATCTTCGTAATCTTGGTGATTGGGATAATTCTGATTGGGACGGGAATTGTCTTGGTTTACCGCAAATTGCTGAAGATGGATTCAACCTATCAAAATGCTGGCCAGGCGAGGTGCATCCAACAAATTGAGAAACTGGAGAAGACCCTGATAGCGACTACTGGAGAACTGTCTCGTAAGGTGGATTACATCATGGGTTCGCTCAGGTCTTTCCACGACGAATTCAAAGCTGCGCAATGAAGGATTAATGTACTGAATCTACAGAAGAAATACAAGTCTTCTCTGTGATCAGTCCTATTTGGCATTATTATTTCCCCATGAAAATTCCTCCTGGCTGTCTGCAGACTGTGTTTTTTCAAAATCATGAGCACAAGGCCTTGGACAGCCAGCTGCAGCGCCAGATAAGACTGGGCGCCAGACAGACAAAACATCTTCTGCCAAGGGTCCTTGGGTCTCTCTTATTATCATCAACACTGCTCAACACCGCACACACATTGATTCATGAACTGATTAAAGATATACTGTACACTGCTCTCTTGTGTCTTGTGAAATTCTGAGTTGTTGCTCTGTGCTATTGTGAGATTTTTTTTTCATTGTAATCATAATCTGCTTAAAAAATAAGCTGTATTCTGATAACGATGTTTTTTTTTCTCCTCCCCCCTTGTGTCGTTCCCTCCCTTCCCCTCCCTTCTTATCTATCTCTGTTTGATGAGGCGCCTATTATGGCTGCCGTGTCGTTGTGTCGCGCGCATGCGCACCAATGTCAAGTCAAGTTCCTCGTGTGTTTTTTACATGCTTGGCAATAAAGTTTATTCTGATTCTGATTCTGATTCTGATTATTGTGTCACGTTTTACAGACATAACAGTCGTGATGCAACCGCACTGGGTCACAAACATCAGTCTCTGAAGAACTTTACGTTGCATGTTGCCAAAGGACTCATCTACCCTGAAAAGCCGAAAAGAGGTCGCCCCTCCAAAGGAAATGAAGACACACCACCAAGAGAGATCAAACAGCCCTAAGTTGTCAGGCCTGTGGATGATATGAGATGACGGGATTGACCACTTCCCTGTCCTGTCAGTGAAAGGCCGGTGCAGGATGTGGTCGGCTGCACAGACCTCTGTCATGTGTCATTAGTGCAAACTGAGGCTTTGCACTGTCACTGGTCAAAACCCTCAGAACTGCTGCCACAGCTTCCACTTCCAATAAGATATTGATAGTGTAGAAGTTCCACAGGGAGACGTTTGCATCAGAACAGCAAGTTTTAGGATGTTTTGTGTGATGTCAGTAGCTCACTGGATATTCTAAAGCTAGGTTTGTTTCCAGCGTTCAAAACATGAATAACTTGTTTTTCCCCCCACTTTTTACAAATTTTGTAATACATGAAAGAGAGTAGCTAATGAATTGCGTAAAATATGATTTTAAAGTTTACACATGAAATATTTGAAAAATTGGAAAATGTTAAATTTATACCCTAAGTGGGCAACATATCCTGGGAGATACAAACTGTAAAATAGAAAATAAAGGAGAAACTCTGAAAAAAAAAGTGGAATTGTGTTATTTTAGTCTTGAAACATTAGAAAATTGCAATTAATTATTTTTCCAAGATTTTTATATTTGCTTGCCCATTTAAGGGTTAAGGTCCATTGGTCCAAAAATTAGGACCAAATTAATTAACCCTAAATTAATGGACTATTTCTCTTTGAAAATTAAAGTTGCATTTATGTCTCAGCCATCATAGGGATACATCAGTTAATTAAACATGCTATTTATGGCAGACATAACAAGACTCCCATTTAACTTTTGACCATATTAAGTATATATACATTAAGTATATATACATGAATACACTAAATGCAAAGTGTGTACATATGTGGTGTGGTGGCTGAGAAGGGAGGATGTCATGTTGAAGGGTTGAGTTGCAGTAAACTTATTCATTTGAGCTGCTTTGAACTGCATGAAACCATCTTTAACTTCTCTCTCGGTTACTGGCGGATAGCAAACAACTGAAAGGTGCATACCGCCACCTACTGTACAAGAGGTGTAACATTATGTCAATGTGACTTTATGGGCTGCTACTCAAAGTCCATAATTCAATGAATAATATTCAACATGAATAATATTGTTAGTGGACTGTAACAATAGCAACATGAATATTATTCATGTTGCTGGTGGTGGGGGCTGCGAACCCCAGAATCTGAATGGAAGATATCAGAAGTCACTGGCCTCGTTTTTCACTCACTACAGAGACGTTTTCCGTGTGTGAATTCACATGGTGTGTTGTTTAATCTCAATGATAGTTGCTGAAATTATATTCATTTAAACTGTTTGCCCATTTTCAGAGGTTTTGCTTGTGTTTGGTGCATCTCTACAGTTCACTTCTTCAAGACTGTCCAGTAGCCTGCTAGCCTAGCCACTAGCTACATCTGGGAGCTTTGCAGCCCTTTGGCAGCGGAGCGACGTATGCGTGATTTACAGTCTGCTCATAAATGCAATGTAAGGCCGCACAGTCCCTTTAGTGACTGTTTATAGTGTTTTTTATCCAATATTAAGAGGCTACATGTTATTTTGGCACCAATTCTGTCATTGTATGGACTTTTGTTTTATTTGAGCCAATTAATTCAACTGAAGCGTTTTCTTTTTATGATTTTGCGAGTGTGAATAATGTACTTTAAGTTTTGGGGTTTTTTAACTCAATTTTTGTTTTAATGTGATTTGAGTTTATTTGCCTCTCATTTGTTTGCTATTTCGTTTTCAAGGTGCTGGACAAGAAAGCAATAAATGAGATGGCACCGTCAGAGACTCTGCAGTTATTTCTTTAGATGCCAAGGGACTGCTACAGTTAGACTTTAGGACCAATGAGCCTTCAGAATATTGACTAGTCACCCAAATTCTGCTTTCTAGCATTGGTGTAAAACGGTCAATGATTTCATCATCATCATAGCAGACTGTCAAGGGCAATAATGACTGTTTAAGAAAAACCCACAATGGTCACAGAAATAACTTGAATCTGACAAAAGTGGTAATAAATAAAAATTCTATGAAAATTAACCAATGAAAATCAGACAATGCTTTTGAATTTTGGCTCAACAGAATTATTTTAAAAAACAAACTCATGAAACAGGCCTGGACAAAAATGATGGTACCCCTAGAAAAGATTGAAAATAATGTGACCATAGGGGCATGTTCAACCAAGATGTGTCCTCTAATTAACATCACAGGTGTCTACAAACTTGTAATCAGTCAGTCGGCCTATTTAAAGGGTGACAAGTAGTCACTGTGCTGTTTGGTGACATGGTGTGTACCACACTAAACATGGACCAGAGGAAGCAAAGGAGAGAGTTGTCTCAGGAGATTAGAAAGAAAACTATAGACAAGCATGTTAAAGGTAAAGGCTATAAGACCATCTCCAACCAGCTTGATATTCCTGTGACTACAGTTGCACATATTATTCAGAAATTTAAGATCCACGGGATTGTAGCCAACCTCCCTGGACGTGGCCGCAGGAGGAAAAATGGAAGAAACGGATAATACAAATGGTAACAAAAGAGCCCAAAACAACCTCTAAACACATTCATGATGAACTCCAAGGTCAAGGTACATTGTCAGATTGCACCATCCGTCATTGTTTGAGCCAAAGTGGACTTCATGGGAGACGACCAACGAGGACACCACTGTTGAAAACAAATCATAAAAAAGCCAGACTGGAATTTGCCAAACTGCAAGTTGATAAGCCACAAAGCTTCTGGGAGAATGTCCTATGGGCAGACAACACAAAACTGGAACTTTTTGGCAAGGCACATCAGTGCTATGTTCACAGACGCAAAAATGAAGCATACCAAGAAAAGAACACTGTCCCTACTGTGAAACATGGAGGAGGTTCTGTTATGTTCTGGGGCTGCTTTGCTGCTTCTGGGACAGGGTGTCTTGAATCTGTGCAGGGTACAATGAAATCTCAAGACTATCAAGGTATTCTAGAGAGAAATATGCTGCCCAGTGTCAGACAGCTTGGTCTCAGTTGCAGGTCATGGGTCTTGCAACAGGATAATGACCCAAAACACACAGTTAAAAACACCCAAGAATGGCTAAGCGCAAAACATTGGGCTATTCTAAAGTGGCCTTCTATGAGCCCTGATCTAAATCCTATTGAACATCTGTGGAAGGAGCTGAAACATGCCGTCTGGAGAAGGCACCCTTCAAACCTGAGACAACTGGAGCAGTTTGTTCATGAGGAGTGGACCAAAATACCTGCTGAGAGGTGCAGAAGTCTCATTGACAGTTACAGAAATTGTTTGATTGCAGTGATTGCCTCAAAAAGTTGTGCAACAAAATATTAAGTTAAGGGTACCATCATTTTTGTCCAGGCCAGTTTCATGAGTTTGTTTTTTAAAATAATTCTGTTGAACCACAATTCAAAAGCATTGTCTGATTTTTTATTTTTTTTTTTTATTATTTTGTATACTTTATTGATCCCCAGAGGGGAAATTGAGGGCATCCACCTGGATGGATGAAGCAGCCACGGTACGGCGCTATCCCTTAACCATTCACACACACATTCACACCTAGGGCCACTTTAGAGTCTCCAATTAACTTAACCTGCATGTTTTTGGCCTGTGGGAGGAAACCGGAGAAATTCCGGAGCAAACCCACGCAGATGCGGGGAGAACATGCAAAACTCCACACAGATCACTGTTGGTCAGGGGCTGGGATCGAACCAGGGATCCCATGGCCAAGGGTGAGTTGCTGTGCTGGTGCATTGTCTGATTTTCATTTGTTAATTTTCATAGAATTTTTATTTATTACCACTTTTGTCAGATTCAAGTTATTTCTGTGACCATTGTGGGTTTTTCTTTCATTAACAGAGGGGTACCAACAATTTTGTCCACAGCTGTATATACACATACAGTATATGTATATGTGTATACACAAACACACACACACACACATATACATACACACACACATATACTGTATATACTGTACTAGTACGTACCCGTGCATGCCTGTAGAAACCAAGTATCAGCAAATATTTCTGCATGGCTATTGCTGAAGGGTCTTTTCCTGTCTGCGACGGCTGTGTTATTCACAGTCATGCCTGCGGGGGACTGCTGGAACCTGAGGTGTTTCATCTTCACGGCATCTTTTCTAATTTACTGAATTGTTTCTACTATTGATGAGCAATGAGTTTTAAAAAATACATCAAAAAAATAATAAACCAATAAATGAAAAATTTCTAAAAAATTTCTTTGAAAATGTTACAAATTTACAAAATAAATACCAGGTTTATTAAAAAAAAACACAAAATGGAGAGAAAATCACAGATTTGAAGGGGGAGCCCCTAATCTGTCAGAAAACAGCTGGAAAATTTAAGAGGGAAAAAATGACAAGTTTATAAGAAAAAATATAAATTCACAAAGTTGGGGGAAAAACGTCAAACAAGGGAGAGCAAACTTATTACTAAAGTAATGTTTTTAGTTGATACTTTCTTACTGATGTTTTTGGTGACGACTCAAACTTGAGTCATTATAAATGACTTGAACAGTTTCTGGCTACTGTACCCACCTCTGTATATGGCAGTTATCAAACATCTTTATATCAATTCTCTCTTTCTGAAATCATGTCACACCAGGAACCATCGATGAAGTCCTTCACTGTCCAACAGCCACACAAGTCAGTAAAGGTTATTTTCTATTGGAAACATTCAACTGAGCAGAGGAGGTAATGTACGTTAATCACTGTGAATTTTTTAATCCAGCAAACGTCTGAGTGATTCGTGACGACTACATCTGATGTGGAGCTGAGAGCTGCAGAGACCAGGGGACAAGTCTGGGTGTGAATGGTGTCCACATCCACTGGTTCTGAGATGGAAACACCTTCTCCTTTCTTCTTTAAGACCTACATTGATGTTTTACATGTTTACAATTTAAATCCATAAAAAAGTCTAATTTAACTGTGTTAACCTTTTTAAATAACCAGTCATTCACATGTTTCCACAACTGTGAGCTGCACCTCAGTTCCTGCATTCTTTATGCATTTATTTATGACAAGACATAATCTGATAGTTCCAAAAAAAATGTTTTATAAATTACTAAATAAAAGGTTTATCTGAAGTACTTTATCTGTATTTACTTATTTATAATCATTAATATTCACTGCAGGTTTGGGTAGAATCCAAGTTCTATTTGTTCAGAACAGTCAGACATTGGCAGTGATGCAGAAACATGTTGCCAGAAAAGGTTCTTGTACTTGTAGATCCTTTGACAGAACAGTACTTAGATAAGATAAGATAAGCCTTTATTAGTCTCACAATGGGGAAACTCCAGGATTGCAACAGCACAGGGATAGCAACACTCAGAGCAATAATTTAGAAGATAAGAAAATAAGAGCAGTGAATATACATATGTACACATAAATATATAAATGTATATACACAGTGCGGAACATTGTAGATAGATGGAATAAACAGCATAACAGTCTATTTAGTTACCCCACATAGTATGAATATGTACCCATACATATTGTCACCCTCCGTAGCGACTGATATTGTCCTAGTTGTATACTGGAGGGGACCATTTTATGTAAGTCTGTTACGTCTTTTGCATTCAATACTATTAGGTCGTAACATTTTTGGTTTTTGGTTGTTTTTTTTTGCTATCTCTGCGAGCAGCCCTGCTTAGGTTATACAGTCTGACAGCCGTAGGTAGGAAGGACCTGCGAAACCTCTCGGTTGTGCACCTAGGATGATGTAGTCTACTGCTAAATGAGCTCCTCAGTGCATTCAGTATGTCCTGCATAGGGTGGGACTCTGACTCCAGCAGAGGTGACAGTTTAGCCACCATCCTTCTCTCTCCTATCTCCTCCACTGGGTCAAGGCGCTGCCCCAGGACAGAGCTAGCTTTCTTGATCAGTTTGTTCAGTCTCTTACTATCGGCTGCTGTAATGCCACTGCCCCAGCAGACCACTCCAAAAGTGATGGCTGATGCCACCACCGAATCGTAGAAAGTCTTCAGCAGCGCCCCTTGTACACCAAAAGACCTGAGCCTCCTCAGTAGGAACAGCCTGTGCTGTCCCTTCTTGTAGAGTGCGTCGGTATTGTGTGACCAGTCTAGTTTATTGTTCAGATGAACACCCAGGTACTTGTAGGATGTCACCATCTCAATGGCTGTTCCCTGGATGTTTACTGGTGCTGTGAGGGGTTGTCCTTGCCTGCCGCAGTCCACCACCAGGTCCTTAGTTTTTCTCGCGTTGATCTGGAGGCAGTTCTGATGGCACCAGTCCACGAAATCCTGGATAAGCCCTCTGTACTCAGCTTCATCTCCGTTGGAGATGAGGCCAACGATCAGTCATCAGAGAACTTCTGTAGATGGCAGTGTGTTGTGTTGTGTGAGAAGTCCACAGTATAAAGGGAAGAGGAACTTTATTGCAGGATTATTTCTACTCAAGTACATGTGAGGATAAAACTACTTTTACTCAAGTACCTTTGGTCAGTCACTAAATTTTAATTTCACTCATTTGAAAACTGACTAGAAATGTGCCTGTTTAAAATGACTGATTAGTCTAACTAGAAATTACTGCATCTTTGGTCATTTTAGTAAATTTATCATCTGATTTAGCTGAGATGGGTGTTGATATTATTGTTCTTCTATTCCAGCTACAAAGAACAAGTAATTTAAACAAGTTGGATTTAACAAGTTTATATGTAAAATGTACAAATTCATGTTTTAAAAAAAATCATATAAAAGTCACAAATTTGACAAAGTGACACATTTAAAAGAAAAATGTTTGAAATGTAGAACTGCTAATTTTTTTAAAGTAAGAAGTCGAAAATGTATGTTACAAAAATCTAATTTGTGGAACTCAAAAAAGTGATTGTCTATTAGTTTGATACCTCAATAAAGATTCAAGACACAAAATACTATTTCTCATGAGCTTTTGTTTACTTGCAAGCAAGGAGCACGAACCTGTTTACAGGAAATCAGTACTGGAGGTAATCCTCTCAGTTCAGTCATTTTATACACAGCAGTTGCATAGTCAAACACACACACACACACACACAGCAGTTACATGGTCAGACAGATAAAACATGCTGACACTGAAGGAAGGGGAACAGCTCCAAAAAAGGGCTTTGCTTCCTGTGTTCTGAGGAGTAACAGTCCCATGTTATCAGGGTGGCCCTGTGCTCTAAGGAGTAGCTGTTCTCTAAGGGAGGTGCAGGCAACTGTTTTAAGATAAATCTGCCATGAAAGGACAACTGGAACTTCAACATAATTAAAAACATAAAAAAACAACTTTAGTCTTCATGCATCATGTACAAAACCTCTAATACACAGACAGTTTTAGTATTTTTCAGCAGACAGTTGCATACAGTTATATATACACTTCATTGAATTATATAAAATGATAATATGTATACACATAACAATTTTTCCTGACAGGAAAATCTCTGATTTCTAGGATAAAAGTTGTATATTCAAAAACGATAATTATATGAAAAGACTCAGAAATTTAGGAGAAAAAGTTTGCAAATTGAGAACCGTCATTACTACTCCAGTAACTTTTTTATTGAATACTTTCATCCTCACCTTTTCTGGCAACGACTCTGATACTTGAACAATTCCAATAACAGTAATATTACTGGAGAACAATGACTGGCTTCTCTGCCCACCTCTGGTTTGAAGCAAAGATGGAGATAGAAGATCAACAAATAAATAAGAAAATGGATTTTGCTGTCCTGTTAAATTTTATGATAACAGTTAAAACAGGGAGAAGAGTGCACGGTGGTGGTGATGACAGTGTGAGTCCTGGTCGCTCCTGGTTGCTGTGAAACCTCCTGAACAGGAGGAAGTGAAGGACCAGGGATCTTCTCTGCTGTCCTCTGGAGACACAAGTGATTTTAGGTCCCAGCATGGACTCTTTCCTGGACTGGAACTTTAACATTGAAGACAGTAAATTTCATCATCTGTGATGGTTGGGGTCATGAACTGGTCCTCATCAGTCTGGGACAAGTGGTCCACACTGTCTTCAGGTTCCACATTATGAAGATCTTTTATCAGACACACAGAGAACTAGAACATCAGACCATAGTACACTATGAAGTCTGTTTTTCTGAGTTTATTACTTTGCATGTTAAAGTTTGTGAAGAGACTAGAATAAATAAAGCTGTGCACTGTGGAGACAGATAGACGGTAGTCATATAAAAATGATTACTTGATATTAAATTAGTTTTATGGAAGAAAAAATCTAAAGCTGTAACATTTGGAGGAAAAGATAAATACGTCACTTTCTAAAGTGGGACATATTAAAATACAAAAGACAATCAAGTACAAATACCTTAGAATCAGCCAGAATGCAAATATCAACACTAAATATCACATAAAATCAAAGAGACTCCAGTCATATTAAAACTGCTGGAAACCTGCATCACCTCAGTGATCACTGAGCCGACATGTGGAGCCCAAACTAATCCGAAAAGAGAAAAAAGTAATAGAAGCAGAATTTATAAGTACACCTTTTTTCTTTTCCCAAACTTTATTTAACAGTAAGATCAATAAATACAACATTGGCAAAATAGAACAATTAAACATCTGCAGAACACCAGACAGTATTGAATCATAGGAGACAAGAAAAGAATTTTAAAAAGAACATAAAAAGAAATTATGAAATTAAAAATCAAAGTCCCCTTCCGGTCCCCTTCAAAAAAAGGGGACCGGAGGGTGTGCTCCAACTTTAGAGGGATCACACTCCTCAGCCTTCCTGGGAAGGTTTATGCCAAGGTACTGGAGAGGAGAGTCCGGCCGTTGGTCGAACCTCGGATTCAGGAGGAGCAATGTGGTTTTCGTCCTGGCCGTGGCACATCGGACCAGCTCTTTACCCTCTCGAGAATTCTTGAGGGTTCGTGGGAGTTTGCCCAACCAGTTTACATGTGTTTTGTGGACTTGGAGAAGGCATTTGACCGCGTCCCTCGTGGATTTTTGTGGGGGGTTCTTCGGGAGTATGGGGTATCGGGCTTGTTGTTACGAGCTATTCGGTCTCTGTACGACCGTTGTGAGAGTTTAGTTTGTATTGCCAACACTCGGTCGGAGTCATTCCCAGTGAGAGTTGGACTCCGCCAGGGCTGCCCTTTGTCACCGGTCCTGTTCATAATTTTTATGGACAGGATTTCTAGGCGCAGCCAGGGAATGGAGGGTGTCATGCTTGGTGACCACAGGATCTCATCTCTGTTGTTTGCAGATGATGTTGTCCTGTTGGCTTCATCCAGCAATGACCTACAGCTCTTGCTGGGACGGTTTGCCGCTGAGTGTGAAGCGGCTGGGATGAGAACCAGCACCTCCAAGTCCGAGTCCATGGTCCTCAGCCGGAAAAAGGTGGATTGTCCTCTCCGGGTTGGGGACAGGCTCCTGCCCCAAGTGGAGGAGTTTAAGTATCTTGGGGTCTTGTTCACGAGTGAGGGGAAAATGGAACGAGAGATCGACAGACGGATTGGAGCAGCATCTGCAGTGATGCGGACGTTGTACCGGTCTGTTGTGGTGAAGAGGGAGCTTAGTTCTAAGGCAAAGCTGTCGATTTACCAGTCAATCTACGTTCCTACTCTCACCTATGGTCACGAGCTTTGGGTAATGACCGAAAGAACGAGATCGCGGATACAAGCGGCTGAAATGAGCTTTCTCCGTAGGATTGCTGGACTCACCCTCAGAGATAGGGTGAGGAGCTCAGTCATCCGGGAGAGGCTCAGAGTAGAACCGCTGCTCCTCCACATTGAAAGGAGTCAGTTGAGGTGGTATGGGCATCTGATTAGGATGCCTCCTGGACGCCTCCCACTTGAGGTGTTTCAGGCACGTCCCACTGGGAGGAGACCCCGGGGCAGACCCAGGACTCGGTGGAGAGACTATGTCTCCCAGCTGGTCTGGGAACGCCTTGGTATCCCCTCTGAAGAGCTGGAGCAGGTGGCTGGGGAGAGGGAAGTCTGGGCTTCTCTGCTTGAACTGCTGCCTCCGCAACCCGGACCTCCGGAAAAGCGGTAGAAGATGGATGGATGGATGGAAAATCAAAGTTTCTCAGGGTTTTCAGCCAATTCCAAATCAGAAGTGAGACTACACAGCCTTCCAGCATATTTTCCTTTCATGAATTTCATAGAACAGAGAACGTTCCACAGTTCTTTATGAAAGATCAGGTTTTTGCGTACCTACATTTATGAATAGAAAATTTCCCACCGATTATTGTAAAATTTAGGAGTATTTCAAAGTCTTTGTTGGTCCAGATTAATCCAAAGAAAATGTTCCTTTTCTGAGAATTCAGAAAGTTCTGGTATTTTAGAATACAGCCAATAATGTCCATCGTCCCAGAAAGCCTTCCTATACACTCATCCATAAAAGATATGATCAGGAGAGGATTTTAAAGTGAACTTCTTTAGCTTCTGGAAATAGCGGGAGTTTAATGTAAATGTTTGTGATCCTTTTCTTTTCCTCATTTGAAAATAGGTGAGAAATTGAATTTGCGTTTGATTGAAAGGGGTATAAAGTAGCAACAAATAATCTTCTAATAACAGAGTTTGGAAATTTAGTATTCATGAAGTCAAGTCAACTTCCCAAAAGCCCAGGAAGACATGGATCATTGTGTGCGTTGTCCAGAGAGTAACGACCACACATGACAATCATATTGTGAGGGACAGCCTTACACGTTCTATTAAAATCTTTATGATCTGCTGGTAGATCATATTAGCCCAGAATTCACTCAGTGACATGAGACGACCTCTGTCATTCAACAGCTGCAGCACAGACCAAATACCTTTATCCATCCAATTCTGATTAAAGGCTGAGCTGTTTTCCACAGTTCCACATCTGCAGTTCCACAGTGGAGTGTTGTGAGGGCTGAACTTGTGTGTGGAGATTAACTTCCAGGATAGGAAGACTTGCTGGTGGAAAGAGGAGACTTTACTGGAGAGCTTTTTAAGATCAAAATCACAGCTAAGGAGAAATTTTATTCCACCAAATTTGGCAAAAATATGAGTGGGAATGTGAAACCAGAGACTATTTTGATTTCTTAAAAAAGATCTTAACCAGTTGATTTTAAGAGTTCCATTTAAACATCCATCCATCCATCCATCCATCTTCTACCGCTTTTCCGGAGGTCCGGGTCGCGGAGGCAGCAGTTCAAGCAGAGAAGCCCAGACTTCCCTCTCCCCAGCCACCTGCTCCAGCTCTTCAGAGGGGATACCAAGGCGTTCCCAGACCAGCTGGGAGACATAGTCTCTCCACCGAGTCCTGGGTCTGCCCCGGGGTCTCCTCCCAGTGGGACGTGCCTGAAACACCTCAAGTGGAAGGCGTCCAGGAGGCATCCTAATCAGATGCCCATACCACCTCAACTGACTCCTTTCAATGTGGAGGAGCAGCGGTTCTACTCTGAGCCTCTCCCGGATGACTGAGCTCCTCACCCTATCTCTGAGGGTGAGTCCAGCAATCCTACGGATCCTATGGATCGTCACTCCCTCATGGATCGTCACCTCCCTCATGGATCGTCACTCCCTCATGGATCGTCACCTTATCGTGGTGGGGGGGTTTGCGTGCCCCAGTGATCCCAGGAGCTATGTTGTCCGGGGCAATTTGCCTCTGATAGGGTCTCCCAAGACAAACTGGTCCTGGGTGAAGGGCCAGACTAAGAACGATCCAACAGACTCTCATGATAAATTGTATATCAAGGATTCAGTGTACCCCGCCCGGTATGGGGTTACCGGGGCCCCACCCTGGAGCCAGGCCTGGGGGAGGGGCTCGAAGGCTAGCATCTGGTGGCCGGGTTTCCACCCATGGGACCCGGCCGGGCTCAGCCCGAAGGAGTTACATGGGTCCGCCCTCCAGTGGGTTCACCACCTGCAGGAGGGATCATGGGGTTCCGGTGCTATGTGGATTAGGTGGCGGTCAAAGGCGGAGACCTTGGCGGACTGATCCATTTAAACAGTCAAAATCAATTGTTGCAAACCTCCTTCATCAAATTGTTTGACCATATTACCTTTCCCAATGTAATGGGTTTTTCTTTTCCAAATAAATTCAAACTTTAACTGATTTATAGCTTTGATTGCCTCTTTAGGGAAGCCCATAGAGTACGCTGGATAAATAAGCCTGGAGAGGCTTTCCATTTTAGTCAAAAAAAATTCAGTGAAAAATGGAGAGATCTCTGTGAGACCAGTGGTTTAAATATGTTTTACATTTGGAAAGTTTATCCCAAATATTAAACTTTTCTGATTCTTTTACATCTTTAGTTATTTGCATGTCCAAGTATTTTACTTCTGATTTTATAGGGATATCATGGGCTACCACAAGAGGGCAGTCTTTCAGTGGGGAAATTTCACATTTACTAATATTCAATTTAAGTACAACTCTTCTAATTTACCCCTTTTTTCTTTTACTAGTTTTTTGTTACATGTCTTTATTTAAATGTAATTTTTCTTGTACATATTTTAATGCTAGGGGTCTTAGAGATAACATTAAAAGAAAATCCACCTTTTTATTTTGTAAAAATGGCAACGCAAACTGCATTTTCCTACAGGAAACTCATTCCAAGGGATCTGATGAAAATTTCTGGTCCAGTCAATGGGGAGATAAAATCATTTTCAGTCATGGTACTAACAAATCTGCTGGTGTAGCTCTATTGTTTAGTAATTATTTTGGCAAAGTCATAGCTTCTAAGAAAGATTCTCTTGGTCATTGGATAATTTCTGCTCTAAAAATAGAAGAAAATATTCTAGTTGTGGGAAATGTATATGGTTACAATGTTCTCAATCTAAACAAATTGTTACTAGCAGAGATTACAGGCATTCTTAAAGAATTCAGCCTAAAATACTCCTCCAACAATGTGATCGTTGGTGGGGATTTTAACATGGTCGCTGATGAATGGCTCCATAGATCTCCATCTAAATATCCAACTTGTCATCCAAACTCAATTCTGTCCAACTTCTGTCTGGATCTTAAACTGGTTGATCCCTGGAGATTTGCAAACCCACATTTACAGCTGTTCACTTGGTTTAAACCTGATGGCTCTGTTAAATCCCGTCTTGATTTTTGGCTCGTTTCTGATCATTTAATGAGCATTAATATAGAAGTTAGCATGTCAGCAGCTCCTTTAACTGGCCACTGTATGACAGGTCTCACAATTAAACCTGAGGAGAGACGACCTTACAACAGAGGTTTCTGGAAATTTAGCTCCTCTCTCCTTAATAATGATGCTTTCTGCCAGGAAATCTTAAAAGAACTGAAGGAGAGAGTTTCTGATAAGAATCTAACTTCATGTACTAGTAAGTGGGAATTTTTTAAACTTCATGTACGACAAATTTCTATTAAACATAGTAAATTAATCTCTAATGCAAAAAGACAAAGAAATAGATGTCATTATTGAAATTAACCAAATTTCTAATAAACCTCTTTAATCTGAATCTGACAGACAGACATTGAGTCTTTTCCATTCATCCTTAGATGATGTTTATGTCTCCAGAGCCAACGGAGCTGATCTGAGATCTCATGCAAAATGGATTGAGGAAGGTGAGAAGAGCTCTGCATATTTCTGTAGATTGGAAAAGAAAAGACAAGACACAAATGCCATAAAAAACTGATGATCGGGAATCAGTGATGGACTGATCCTCAGTTAATAGCCAAAGAAATCTTTTCCTTCTATAGTAAACTGATTCTTCTTTATACTCCAAGTCAAATGCTGATTCTTTCTATCAGTCTATTCATCACTGGATCCCTAAAATAGCTGAAAACTTTCAAAAGATATGTGACGCAGACATCAGCAGAGAAGAATTAAATAAAGCTCTGAATTCATTATCCCCAGCTAAGGCCACAGGTTGTGACGGCCTAACAGGTCATTTCTAGAAACATTTTTGGGAGCAATTAAAATATGTAATTTTTGGTATGTTTACCAAAATAATCCAAACTGGCTCTCTTTCACATACCATGAAACAAGGAGTAATTACTCTGATACCCAAACCTGGAAAAGATCCAACCTTACTGGATAATTTAAGACCGATAACTCTTTTAAATAACAACTATAAAATTTTGACTAACATTTCTGCAAACAGATTAAACTCTGGAATAACTCAAATCATCTCTGACAGTCAGGTTTTACAAAGGGCCGTTCCATTCACAACATACGTTTAATTTTAGATTTAAAAGCCTAATGATAGTAATAATAATAGTCTGCGTGGATTTACTCCGGGATTTCTCCGCTTTCCTCCCACATGCCAAAAACATGCAAGTTAGGTAAATTGGCATCAAACTGGGGATTCTAAATTGTCCTTAGGTATGAATGTGAGAGTGAATGGTTGTCTGTCTCTCTGTGTTGGCCCTGCGATGGACTGGCGATCTGTTCAGGGTGTACCCTGCCTCCCGCCCAGAGATGCTGGGATAGGCTCCAGCCCCCCCACGACCCGAAAAGGATTAAGCAGAAGAAGACTAATGATTTGATAGAAGATCGGGGTCTCATTTTATTCTTCAATTTTTACAAAGCGTTTGTCACGACAGAACATCAGTTTATATTTCAGGCGTTGGACTCCTTTGGTTTTGGTAATAAATTCATGAATAGAATCAAAATACTGTATAGAGATTCAAACAGCTCAGTTTCACTGCCCCATGGTATTTTCCAAAGATTCTCTGTTAATAAAGGATTCCAACAAGGCTGTCTAATGTCACCCTTGCTATTTATTGCAGCTGCAGAGATGCTTTCTATCTCAGTTAAAAACTCAGATTTTGGTCAACTTTCAGTTCTGGGAGAACAATTAGTCATAAGTCAGCTAGCTGATGACACAACAATCTTTTTGAATGATATTAATGAAATTAAGCGCCTCAGGTCTTAAACAAGTAAAGTAAGGTGACCAATGCTGAGTCCCTTTTAATAAAAGAAGTATAGCATTTAAACCTTCAGCCATCCCATAATGTGAAATTGTCGAACGGTTACTAAATTATTTAAGTGCAACAAAAAATTCACCTCTTATAATTAGAGGGCCTTAGATGTCTCATAAGAGTTGAAAGAATACTTCCCTTAAATAAAATAGTTTATGGCTAAGTGTGTATATTTAGAACAGATATTCAAAGTGCATAGCTCAACTATTATTCCTTAGCGTAATGTTTTGTAAACATAGAACTGTTTATTTAACTCTGAATTCTTAAGTTTTACATTTCAGTCAGGAAGTACCCTGATACTGTTGATGTACCCAACGTGACTTCTGTAGGAGACGTCCTTCCCCACTGCTCGGGCTTGTTCCATCTTGGGCCAAACCGCTGCTCAAGCCTCTTGATCCAGTTTGCAGAAGTCTTGCTTGAAGCAGACGCCCCGTTTCTTGCAGGTTTCTGAGTTTTTCGTCAGCTTCCAGATGGTGTCTTGGCGATGCCTCATAGTGAACTGGATTATGACTTGACGGTGCCATCCCTCTTCTCTAACACCCAGGAGGTGGACTGAATCCATGGTGTTTTCCAGCGAGAAGGCCCATTGTGGAGTAATCTCAGCCAATATATTGATTGTTTCTTTGCGGACGTCTTCGCCTTCTTTTTCTTTCAAGCTTTGTAATTTTAGGTTCCAGCGCCTCTTGTACCGCTCCAGTTCAAGCACTCTTTCTTTCAGTTCACCGTTTTCTTTAACAAGTGAAGGCACTGCATTCTCCAGCTCCTGTAGTTTGACGCTACAGTCTTGAATTTCTGCTGCGTTCATCTCAGCGGCTTTGGCAACGTTAGCGGTCATGATAGAGTTCTCACGGAGGTGCACAGTGAAGCTGTCAAATCTGTTTCCAAAGTCGTCAAACCGTTTTGTGAGATTATCGATAGCTTGAACAAGCGCTGAGATGCCGTTATCATCCGTTTGAGACTGTGGCGGAATGGAATGAGGCATGGCGAACTGGAGTTTAAAAGGGTGTTTATTCATCATTCATCCGCCATCACAGAACTCACTCCAGCACTGTGTCAGCGTGCTGGAGCGAGCCCTCAGGCTCTCGTCAGCAGACAGGCAATGCGTGTAGTCAGATGAGCAGTAAGAGAGAGAGAGAGCGATATTCAGCTGGCTTATATACCCAGCTACAGACAATACATGAATGGCACATTAGCATCACAGTAACTGCAGGAAGGCATGGGACATTTGCATCACAGTACAGAGCAGGAAGGCATGAACATTTGCATTTGAGTCATACATATCAACAGCAGGATACTGGCGCCTGAACAAGACAAAGAGAGGCTGCCTATTGATATCAGTCATTGTTCTGCTAATTGCTCCAGCTGAGCGCTCTGCTTGTCCGTAGGCTGTGGGGATGACCCACACACTCCTCCCCAGAGGGCTCAGCCGGGGGCTGAGGCCTCGATCGTCCGGCTTTGGTGGCGAGCTGCGGTAAAAGCTTTGTGCCGAGGAGGGGAAGGGAGGGGGGTGGAGGTAGCAAGTGCCGGCCCGGGACGGTGAAGTTGTCTGGGCCGCGCAAAAATTGCATGTGGATCCAGGGTGTTGAGGGCTGTCCCGTTGAACGTGCGGAGGTCCACAGCGGCTATGAGAAGAAAAATTTGTCTCTGACTCCTCTCACGGCTATGAAGAAAAAGAGGAGCTGCAAGGCTGCGTAGCGGCTGTGAGAAAAAAGGAGCTGCAGCTGTGAGGGACTTGGCGTGTTGGCTTTAGGTGCGCGCGCGCAGCCCTAAAAGCCTCAGGGACAGCTGACGGCTGAATTCCCTTTGTGCGCCGTGGCTGAGACCCATACAAAATCCTGTGAGCGAGCTGCGTGTGTGCTTCAGGTGTGTGAGCAGCCCTGAAGGTTCCGTGTGCAGCGGCGAAGGACGATGGCGGTCTGTGTGGAGCCGGTATTGTCCCGTGCGTGGTGCGCTGTCCTCGTAACCCCCCAGTGTGCGTGCGGGGTTCGGTGCGTGGCAGGTCCGCTGTAGAGGCGAGTCAGGGTCAGGGAGCTTGCTGGAGATCAGCGTCGTCGGTGCCGCTGGTCATCCCTGTTCAGGCTGTTGCTGTAGTTCGCTGGTGCCGGGTCATGGTGCGTTGGAGAGGTGAGAGGGAGTAGACGATCTTTGTCCCTCGGGCTCGTGTAGATGCGTAGGAGCGGTGAGAGGGAGTAGACGTTCTTTGTCTCTCGGGCTCGTGTAGATGCATAGGAGCGGTGAGAGGGAGTAGACGTTCTTTGTCCCTCGGGCTCGTGTAGATGCGTAGGAGCGGTGAGAGGGAGTAGACGATCTTTGTCCCGATCTCAGGCAAGGGTCGCACCATGAAGCTTTCTGCCGCTTTCCCGGTCGTGGATGATCTCCGGAGAGTTCGCCTGGTGTTGGCTCTGCGTCGAGGTCTCCCGCGTGGCAGAAGGGAGGGCAGATCATTTGCGTCAGGCTGCTGCGTTCGCTTGTCGTTGGAGAGTCACCGCCGGCCGGGGCTGCGTCGTTCGTTGTCAGCGTGTTCTTTTCTTCGTCGGGTCACCAGTGTGGCGGAACGGAATAAGGCACGGCGAACTGGAGTTTAAAAGGGTGTTTATTCATCATCCATCTGCCATCACAGAACTCGCTCCAGCACTGTGTCAGCGTGCTGGAGCGAGCCCTCAGGCTCTCGTCAGCAGATAGGCAATGCATGTAGTCAGATGAGCAGTAAGAGAGAGAGAGAGCGATATTCAGCTGGTTTATATACCCAGCTACAGACAATACATGAATGGCACATTAGCATCACAGTAACTGCAGGAAGGCATGGGACATTTGCGTCACTGTACAGAGCAGGAAGGCATGAACATCTGCATTTGAGTCATACATATCAACAGCAGGATACTGGCGCCTGAACTAGACAAAGAGAGGCTGCCTATTGATATCAGTCATTGTTCTGCTAATTGCTCCAGCTGAGCGCTCTGCTTGTCCGTAGGCTGTGGGGGTGACCCACAAGACACTACTACTTTGTTCAGTGGTGCTGATGGTTTTGTTGGCGTTATTGGGTTTTTTCTTTTTGACGTCGTAGCAGTAGCTTCTTTGGAGTAGATGTGTTCCTTTGGGGCTGCTAGCTTAGTAGCCACAAAGTTTTCGCACAACATTTTTAAAGGTCTGATTTAGGGATAAAGTTGGTTTAAAAAAATACTTTCAGTAAATATTCCTCATTCAGCAGTCAAACCGGAGAGTGACAAAATCTGTTTGACTTCAAAATAAAGGTTAAAATTGTATCTTTGGGAACAGATTAGCAACCGTTCAGAAATAGATGTCTGTCCGGTCCGCCATGTTGCCGGTCTTCTCCTTCTCTTGGTTTACTGGCAGATTGCAAACAGCTTATAGGTGCATACCACCACCTACTGTACAAGAGTGTGCAGCGTCATGTCATGTTATCCTAGTTCCAATGAAAGCTATATTCTTCTTATAAGCCCAGTATCATTTATAAATCTAAACAGAGCCTTCTTGGTTGCTCTTACTCCCTCTCCGTCTGATCCCAGAACCCCCATCAAATTCCAGTCCTGTCCTGTCTCTTGTATCCTCTCCCGTAGTGCTTCTCGTTCAGCTGAATACAATGAGCAGTTAAAAAGAATTTGACTGACATTTTCTTTGCAGCCATAGTGTACACAATTATCATTATTCCTTTTTCCTATAACAAATAATGTACTATTTAAGTTTGTGTGACCCTCTCGGAGTCTTATCATGATGACCTCCTCCCTTCTAGTTCTTTCCTTATAGCTCATTGTTGAAACAGATTTTTGAATTATAAAATAGGCCCTGCCTTTCTGACCCTTCTCCCACATCTCCTGCCAAACCTTCATTCCAGCCTTCTTGATAATGGCTTTACCCTCTCCATTTCCAAGTGGCACAGCTACTGTTATATCTTTCCTCAGAGCTGTTTTGGCAAGTTTATCTGCATATTCGTTTCCTTTTATCCCCTTATGTGCTGGCACCCTGCAAAACTGTATGTCTGTACCACACTGGTGGAGCCTCATCAAGCTGCAGTTAAGTTCAATTAAAAGATTTTCTCTGCATGAACATTTTGTTCGAATGCTTTCTAACGCAACGAGGGAATCAGAGCAGATCACCACCCTGTCAGGTCTGACTTCCTCCACCCACTGCAGAGTCGTAATAACAGCCACCATTTCTGCTGCAGACACTGAAAGCTGGTTTGAAAGTTGCCTGGATATCATTATTTTAAGATCAGGGATAAAGACACCTATTCCCACATGATCTTGCTCATTTTTAGAGCTGTCTGTGTATACTTCCAGATAATTGTAAAAAATTATTTCTTAAGCACAGTCTTGTTTCAAAACCTATTTCAGACAATTGCCAATTTCTTTCCTTTTCTTGGATACTTCAATCTATCTTAATTTCTGGAAATAACCACGGGGGAACACTGCTCACTGGGGAAGACTTGGTGAACTTTATGGTCTCCATACCATACGCTCTAGCTTTATTATTAATTATCCAGCCAAATCCCCTTCCCTTGAACTTTGAGTACTCCCAGCATTCCTAAACAGACTTTGCTGTTGGATTTTCCTCCCCACTTCCTTTTACCTTTAGCCAGTATGCCAATGCCAGCTTCTCTCTTCTCAGTTGAAGCGGTATTTCCCCAGCTTCTATCAACACTGCTTTTATACGAGTAGATTTAACAGCTCCGATACAAATTTGCAAAGCTCTATACTGGACTCTGTTCACCTTTAGCAATAGAGTCCTTGCTGCTGCCCCATACACAATGCATCCATAGTCGATGGCTGATCTCATTACTGCTCTGAAGATACTCCTAAGTGATCGTTTATCTGCACCCCAGTTGTATCCCGCAACAGCCCGTAGCAGATTGATGACTCTTTTGCATTTTGCTTCCAGCTTTGTAATATGAACTTTGCATGTATATTTACTATCTAACCATAGTCCCAGGTATTTAAATTCAAATTCAAATTCAAACGTTTATTTCAAACTCAGGGTTCATATTAAATGCAGAACTAAAACGAGTAGAAAATAAATAAATAAATAAAAGTATATACAGATCAGCAGTCACTCGGCGCTCTTGTAACAACAATAACATACAATATTGAACTCAGTATAAAATAGAATGCCACCACTTCCAAATGCTGGAGTGAAGTGTGAGTGACGAGTTGACAATTGCTGATATAAGATGATTGTTACATGCCAGCAACCTTCTCATAAAACTGTAAACATTCTTTCGTATCAACTCGCCAAAAGACAGAATGTTCAAGGACACAAACATCTTGCTTGCACTCGACCTAAGTGGTATATCTAACAACCTTCTTAGGGAGTTATTATATGCAATGCGGATTTTGTTCCTAACAGCAACATTGCTATTAAACCATAAAGGCGAGCAATACATTGAGGTACAGAAGGTCTTGAACAGCATACATTTAACATCAGGAGAACATCTATGGAAATTTTGCAACAGTAAATTTGTTTGAGCATAGAGTTTCCTGAGTTGCCTGTTACAATCAACATTGGTCTTATCAGATTCAGTCCACACACCCAGGTATTTGACTTTTTCAACAAAGTTCAAGCTATTACCACAAAGTGGCATAACAGGATTCGAAGTATTGACACCCTTCGGTTTGAAAGCCATACACATAGATTTAGTACAGTTGAACAAGATGTCATTTTTTTCACCAAATTTTTCACATTCCGAAAGGAGATGTTGCATCGCTGCAGTAGACAAACTTAACAAACAGAGATCATCAGCATAGAAAATGTGATTTAACAGTGCACCGTTAATGGAGCCGCCCACATTAGTATTGTTCAACAGTACACTGAGATCATCAACATAGACATTAAACAACAAGGGTGACAGTATACCACCTTGTTTAACACCGTTGGTCACATGAAATTTGTATGAGGTAACATTGCCCCACCTAACAACCATAGACTGCCTTCTGTACCAGTATAACAGGATGCTAACAATGTAAATAGGAATACCTTGATCGATCAGTTTTCTAAACAAACACCAGTGGTTAATCCTGTCAAAAGATTTGCTAGCATCTAAAAACGTAGCATAGACACTAGTGGATTGGCTTCTGAAGTAGTCAACAAATTCATGGAGTAGGTAAACAGCCTTATCAGTTGAATAGGCTGACTTGAAACCAAACTGATTGTCGTTTGTCCACAGATAATCCTCAATTCTGTTCAGAATTAAACCCTCTAACAATTTAGATATAGCATTTGCAATAGCTATAGGTCTGTAGTTGTTCATATCAGACAGACTGGCACACTTGTTTTTCACCAAGGGAATAATAACAGAGTCCATCAACATATCTGGCATGTAACCATGAACAAACATACAGTTAAAACACAATGACAACAGAATACACAAATTGAAATCAGCATTGATGAGGCATTCACTGGTGAGACAATCAGGGCCAGCTGATTTGCCTTTCTTGAGAACTTTGATCAGTGAAGCAACTTCAACAGGAGTAACAGCAGAAATATCGGAGGTATCAAACATGTCATTATACAGGCAAATATCATGCATAACAGAATCCTTCATTGAAACATTCTTGACTGAGTTGAAAATAGCTTCATATTGACATTTTCACTTTTCAGCAATATTGACATTGTAATGTTCTCCTGGAACATGTAATGACGAGGCGCACACACCGGGTGTCAGTTAGGACTTTTTACTTGTCACTTCAACTGCAACTCACAACTAACCACACAGTGGCACATGTACAACTCCTTTTATAGTCAGGTCATGGCCGGGGTCATACTGCCCTCTAGTGGTGACTCCATATGAACTTCACATATCAATACATCTCCCTTTTTTTTCTAGTAAAGGTCATGTCCAACTATAAACTTTTTCTCAAATTTCTATATACAAAATAAACTCCATTTCTATTTACATTTCTTTCAACCTTGTACACTGAATCACAAGTTCAATTTTTTTTTTCTCTGTTTACAATTCAACATCAACACCTTTTTTTTTTTTTCATTTCAGTACTCCTTACATTTCCTCAATCAATCTTTTCGGTTTCACAATTTGCCTTTGTGAGCTTCTGATTTGTGTCACCTCAGTCTGTTCGTTAGTGTCTGTCTCTATGTTCTGGTTCTCAGCCATTTCTGGTTGTTCGGTTTGGCTGTAAATTAGCATGTCGCTTGTTTCACTGTCTGTGACTCTCATTTTTGTTCTGCGGTACTGGCAGCTCTGCTATGGCCCGCACTTTTTCCGGATCTGGTTGCACGCCTGCCCCAGATAATTTCTCTCCCAGGTATGTAATCTCCCGTACCTCGAATTGGCACTTACTCTTATTCAGTTTCATACCTGACTTTTGCGCCTGTGTGAGAACTCTTGCCAACCTTTCGTCGTGCTCCTCTTTTGTTTTTCCCCAGACTACCACATCATCAAGAAAAACTCCCACCCCTTCTATTCCGTCAAACAATTGCTGCACAGTTCTATGGAAAATTTCAGGGGCTGAGCTAATCCCGAACGGCATTCGTAGAAAGCAATGCCTTCCGAATGGCGTATTAAATGTGCACAATTTAGCGCTTTCCTCATCGAGCACTATTTGGTAAAACCCAGATTTGGCATCTAATTTTGTGAAGTAATTTGCTCCACTCATTGTGCTGGTTATGTCAGATTTTGTTGGTAGCCTGTAATGCTCCCGCTGTATTACTTTATTTAGATCTTTTGGATCTATGCACAATCTCAAATCTCCATTTGGCTTCTCCACTATAACTAGTGAGTTAACCCATTCAGTTGGTTCTTCTGTTTTTTTGACCACTCCGTCTGCTATCAGTGAGTCTAGTGTTTCTCTCAGCCTCTTTTTAAGAGCTATTGGCACTTTTCTTGCTGCATGTATGACTGGCTCTGCATTCTCTTTCAGCCTAATTTTTTGTTTGCCTGGTAGGTGGCCTATTCCTTTGAACACCTCTTTGTATTCTTTCACCCAGTCAGTGTGTTTGTGCTTACTTGTTGTAGCCTCTGTATTTTCTCGTGTTGTCACCTTGTCTGTATCAATGACATTCACCCTCTTGATCAGTCCTAGCTGATCGCATGTTTTTAAACCCAAAATTGCTTGTCTATTTCCATCAACAAGTACAAACAATGCATTCACTGTCTTATCTTTGTTTGACAGTGTAACCCTGCACATTCCCTTAGTGGGTATTGGCTTATCGTCATATGTTCTCAGATTAATCTTTTTATCTCTTATTTTCGGTTTGTTTTTCAGTCTTTTAAAATCTTTCATTGGCAGGATGTTTACCTGCGCACCTGTGTCGAGCTTCAGTGACATGTCCGTGCCATTCATCTCCAGGCACACTATCCATTCGTCAGCGCTCGTCTCTCCCTCGATGGCGTCCACGTAAAACTGATCCTCTTCGCTGTCGCTCTTTTTCTCCACGAGTTGCACCCTCTTCTTCGAGAAGCAGGTCTTTGCGAAGTGATTTTTTCCGCCACACTTGCGACATTCCTTCCCGAATGCTGGACACTGTTTCAGCGCATGTTGCCTTCCACACCGCTCACAGTTCCCGCGCGCGTGCTCTGGGTTTGCCTCCCTTTTTCTTGCATGCAACGTTCCTTTTGGCTTCGCGTGCCGCACTGCATCGACCTCAGCAGTCTCTTTTTCCTTGCTGCTAAAAGTCTTTAATTGTGCCTTTGTACTCTCAGACGCTTGGCAAATCTGTATCGCTTTCTCCAGCGTTAAGTTAGTCTCTTTCAGTAATTGCATCCGCAATTTGTTGTCTTGGACCCCAATTACAATTTGGTCCCGTATCATTGACTCACTCAATGTTCCAAAGTTGCATGACTGACATTTCAACCGTAGGTCTGTGACATACAGCTCGATGGACTGTGACTCTTTCTGAAGTCTTTTTCTGAACACATACCTCTCGTACGTTTCATTCTTTCTTGGTGTGCAATAATCGTCAAATTTCTTCATCACGGCGTCGAAGTTGCCTTTTTCTTCTTCCGTGAAGACGAATGTGTTAAACACATTTAGCGCCGCTCGCCCTGCTACTGTTAGCAGTAATGCTATTTTCCTCTCCTCGTCACGGAGACCGATAGCAAGCGAATAAAGTTCAAAACTCTGTTTGAATACTTTCCAGTTCTCGTTGACGTTACCGGTCAACTTTAACTCGTCCGGCTGTCGAAGAGCATTCATCTTCGCCGTCGGTTCGTAGTTTTTATCCTGGTACCATGTAATTTTCTCCTGGTACCATGTAATGTTCTCCTGGAACCATGTAATGACGAGGCGCACACACCGGGTGTCAGTTAGGACTTTTTACTTGTCACTTCAACTGCAACTCACAACTAACCACACAGTGGCACATGTACAACTCCTTTTATAGTCAGGTCATGGCCGGGGTCATACTGCCCTCTAGTGGTGACTCCATATGAACTTCACATATCAATACAGACATCACCAGTCACACCATCAATAGTGTTTGATCTAACAGACCGGTGGGAGCTCATAGCCTTCATTTGTTTCCAGAATTCTACCATGTTCAGTTCACTCATATGACTAGCTAACTGGTCACATTTGATACTTTCTTCATTGCGCCTACATGCTCGTAGAGCATATTTGAACCTAGCCCTACAACTTTTCATGTTATCAAATATTGGACCAGAACGTGGTTTGCTATTACTCCTCCACCACAAAAAAGCATCCCGAGCAGCTGTGTCAGCCCTCTCCAGTGGCTGACCATATAGTGTCAGCTTGTCAACACCAGTCTTGCGCCTGTTTGTAAAAATCATATAACAGGACTTGCTGTTTGAGTTTGAATCCACACTCAATTGACCATTTCTCTATTTTTGTTATTGCTTTATTTAAATTTTCTAGCACATATGACTCTCTTTCCTTCCCCAAGTCCATATGGCCCCATCGTCCTCAAATAATGCTGATCTAATGCTAGCACCTAGATCAGCAAAAATGTCATTTATGATGATATTATACATATAACAATGGACTAACTGCACTCCCTTGCAGTATACCATTTTCTACTTTAAACTCTTTAGAAGCTTCTGACCCAAACTTGATTCTGATTATCCTGTCAGTTAAGAAGTCCATTATCCAATTATAAGTTCTTCTACCTATATTCATTCTGCTTAACTTAATAAATAGCCCTTCTCTCCACATAGAATCATATGCCTTTTCTATGTCAAAATAAACAGTTGCCATCAGCTCTTTCATTTTCAGGGCCTTTTCCACCTCATTACTAACTCGAACTAAGCCATCTATTGTAGAGCTTCCTTTACGAAACTCATTCTGATAGCTGCTCAGTAAACCTCTTTGCTCCAGTACATGTGAAATCCTGGAAATGATCAATTTCTCCATCCATTTCCATAAATGTGATGTCAAAGTGATAGGCCTATAGCTACCTGGGTAAGCTGGGTTCTTTCCTGGCTTGTTGAATGGGAGAATGATTGCTGTGTTCCAGCACTTTGGCAGTTTTCCATTCCGCCATATATTATTAAATAATAAGAGAACAAGCTTCAGTGATTCAACAGGTAGCTCTCTAAACATTGCGTAGTACAACTGGTCCTCCACTGGGGCTGAAAATCCTGTACCTTGTAATGCTATTTTAAGCTCTGACATTTAGAAGTCCATATTTAAAGTTGTCAAGTTCTCCCCCTGCTTCTCCCTTACATTTTTATTCTCTTTGAGCACACACTCTTTTGCCTATGTGTGTCATCCAGGTGGTCACCACTATGCACTGCAGCAAAAGCCCTCCCTAACAGATCGGCCTTCTCCTTATCTATCACTGCAGCTGTCTCACCATCAACTAGTGTTGGAACAGAAGATGACTTCTTTTCCCAGACATTTGCTTAAACATGAACCATATGTCTCCTAACTTTACTTCTCTGCCAACTGCTGAACAAAAATCTCTCCATGATTGCTTTTTTGAGTTTTTAACTATCCTCCGTGCCACAGCCCTTTTCCTCTGGTAATCTATAAGATTTTCTTGTGATAAGCATTTCTTTAACACTCTTAATGCTTTGTTTCGCTCTTTGACAGCTCTGCTACATTCCTCGTTCCACCATGGCACCACTTTCTTTTTTCCAAAAGTTGTTCTTTTTGGGATGTTCATGGCTGCAGCATTTAGAATGATTTGTGACTTGGTATGTGCATTCCTCTATGCTCCCAGTAAGTGCTACCGATTGTGCTGACTCCTCACAACAAGCTCGAAACAACCCCCTCTTTAGAGCTTCAGCATGTGAGATTTTGTTCATAATCTTGACTCTTTGGGCTTCTCTTGCTTCTTTCTGTATCATACAACCTCCATATGCAGCGCTGTGATCACCACCACAGTTAGCACTTAATCTTGGCATCTTTATCACATTTTCCCATATTGATGCTGGCCTGTACATCTTGCACACTTTGGTTTTCCTTTACATCGTTGTGCTGTATGCCCCAGTCTTTGACATATATAACATCTCAGGGTATTGGGAATAAATTCTCTCACATTGTAGTTTATGCAGCCCATCTGTACTGATTTGGGAAGAGTTTTCTCAAACTGAATTACCACCGACTGGGTTTCTTTCATAGAGCCATCTCTCTTACTTTTGAGCCTTGCTGCATCAATTACTTTGCCTCCTTTAGTTTCATTTTTGATATCAGACATCAGCACATTGAGAGGAGCTGCAGATATTACTCCTCTTATCTTAGATAGTGCTCCCGGGACATAGGATTTCATCCTTTCCCCACCAAGAGATGACATTCTCAGAACCTTTTCCTGCTGCTGTCCACTGACAGCATGGATTAGCATTCCTTTATTATTCATGCACCTAGCAAACTTAAAGGCCAAATGTCACTTAATTTTTTTTTCTAAATGACAACGAATTTAGATAAAATACACATAGCTTAAACCAAATATTCATACCGGAGACCATACCACCCACCCGTGTTTACATAATTGCACAAAATACACCAGGCGAAGTCCCCGCCTTGCTCGCTGGCTTGTGACAGCCAATCCAGACCACGCCCATGTTTTTGACGTCACAAGTTGTACCCTGGCTGCCCTGCCTATCCACATTCACACTTATCAACATTGGACAATCATGACGGAAAGTGACAGTGATTGTGAACAAATGAGTTTAGTTTTGTCTTTTTTTTGTCAGTGGTTCAGACAGTGACAGAGGCATAGAACCTTACCGGTTCGAGCCGTCCGAGACGGAATCAGATGCTTTGTCTGATGACAACAGTTCCGACGATGACCAGAGAGCAGAACCAGTGGAAAATGTCATTGAATTGGACATTAATCGCCTCCAGAATTGGGAAGCCGAAGGGGGTCTGTCGAGGGCGCCCCATTAATATTGATTTTTCGGAAGCCATTATTATTACAGTGGAGGAGAGCCGCTGCTGTCAAGAAATTGACCAGATCAATATGAAAATGGAGGCGCATACCTGTCAAGTGAGACGTTTTCGCCGTATTTTAATACGGGGAAAATGCAATTTTAGCAAATACGGGCATATTGCCATTTCTGTACGCCCAAAAGAAAAATATACGGGAAAAAAAATTATTGAGTGTGTTGAGGAGCACGTCGTGTGTGTGAGACCCACAGCTAGGGTGCTTGCAGATGGCTCAGCGGGAGCTATTCGCACTACATTGAGAAGTGTGGACTCAATCATTAGGCTGATTGTCGGGGCGGGCAGATCGCTCAGCGGGAGCTATTCTCACTACAATGAGAAGTCATTAGGATAATGGCTTAAACACTTTCAGCTGTCCTGCGGCTGCGGAACAGAGAGGAATCGCCTTACAAATACAGAATTCTGCTTTTTTTATTTTGAGCCGGACGCTGAGTTGTGTTGTTATTGTCAAATATCCATGAATCCTTAAAATATTTGACAATAACAACACGAATTACATTTAAAACATTTCCCAGAAAAGTGTCCCTTATTACCCCGCCGTCCCTTATAGCCGCGTTTTACGGTATTAAAATACGGCGAAAACGTCTCACTTGACAGGTATGAAAACATTTTGCAGGAAAGTGTCCCTTATTACCCAGCTGTCCCTTATAGCCCCGTTTTACGGTATTAAAATACGGCGAAAACGTCTCACTTGACAGGTATGAAAACATTTCGCAGAAAAGTGTCCCTTATTACCCAGCTGTCCCTTATAGCCCCGTTTTAAGGTATGGGTGAAATATCCAATTTTTTCTTTCTTGTTGCTCACTTCAATCTTCCAGTCTCCATATAAACAATCAATCGGGATACTCCAAGCATCAAACTAGGGTACAATCTATTTCGTCACTTCCGCCTTCTTCCCCAGGCGATTCCAGGGGCCGTGAGTAGGAACGTCAGGCCAAGCGCGGCAGTTTTAAATTAATGAATATTCCGGCATTACTGAAGCATATGCACCAAGACCCGAATGGATCGGTTCCCTTTTATATCTAGTTTCAAGACATTTAAAGTACTCTGTTACGTGACATTTGGCCTTTAAGCTGACCAATCTCTTGCTCAGTTGCTTTAGTAAGTTTGATTGGGTGAAAATGCCCTCCATCTTGTTTAAACTTAGTTATTACTTTCCATTGATTTTCTTGCGTTTCATTCAAAAATATCGGACCGTCACCCTGGCCAGTGACGGTCCGGATTTCTTGCCACCTGCATCGCTCCCTTCAGATCAGCTTCTCGCTCTTTCTCTCATTGCCCTTTTCTTTTCAGCACTTGTTGATACCAACCACTCCAGATCCTCCCCATTCTCTCCACCAGAACTAGTTGACATGATACTGCAGTCAGAGTATAGTTTATGCTAATCTGCCAGAAACAAATTCAACCCTACCACTAAAGACCTCTTCCACGTCCGCCCTCCTCCGAGCGACCCGATCGCGAGATTTCACGCCGACATCCACGGTACCACCCACTGGTTGTTGAGGATGATAACTGCAGCAATCGTGCACTTTCACGTCAGTGTCCAAAAGACCAGAAAAGTCTTTGATAACACCCGGAAAAGTCGTTAGATTTGTCGCTAGTCGCGTTTGACAAAAGTCATCCAGGGGGGGCTGAAAAATCGCCAGATTTAATGACAAAAGTGCCAAATTGGCAACATTGACTCTACGGCTGCTATCACCACTTCCGGCTGTGACTGACAAAATAAAAGGAAAACAATGCCAAACGGAATCAGATCCATTATGTCATTTTTGCTCATTTTCCATTTTAGTTTGACAAGGTGGGAACTATATAACGGCTAAATCCGTGTACTCTTCTGTCTTTTAATATTTCGCTTGTGAAACGAAACCAGAACAACCGAAAATCGCTGTTATATTGTTCTCGCCTTGTCAAAATAAAATGGAAATTGAGCAAAAACAACAAACTGGATCTGATTCCGTTTGCCGTCGTTTTCCCTTTATTTTGTTGGTCACAGCCGGAAGTGGTGATGGCAGCGGCAGAACACTGCCATTTTCAAACAGGTCCGAAAGACTAGCTGTTAAATCTCACTTTAAAATCAGGAAAATGCCCAAAGTTGCAGCATAGACTCATGCAGAAGTCAGCATCTGATGAAAGATGAGAAGGACTGCCAGAAATAGACGTTTATAGAATTCCCATCAGCCAGCAAAGAGGACGAAAGGAGGACGTTGTGGATACGGAAGGCCTGGGGAGTCACGAAAGGTTGATGTGACCGCTGTTCTGACCACTTTACAACAGGTAAGATGTACTTATAAGTTCTGCTTCTATTACTTTTTTCTCTTTTCGGATTAGTTTGGGCTCCACATGTCGGCTCAGTGATCACTGAGGTGATGCAGGTTTCCAGCAGTTTTAATATAACTGGAGTCTCTTTGATTTTATGTGATACTTAGTGTTGATATTTGCATTCTGGCTGATTCTAAGGTATTTGTACTTGATTGTCTTTTGTATTTTAATATGTCCCACTTTAGAAAGTGATGTTTTTGTCTTTTCCTCCAAGTGTTACAGCTTTAAATTTTTCTTCCATAAAACTAATTTAATATCAAGTAATCATTTTTATATGACTACCGTCTATCTGTCTCCACAGTGCACAGCTTTATTTATTTTAGTCTCTTCACAAACTTTAACATACAAAGTAATAAACTCAGAAAAACAGACTTCATAGTGTACTATGGTCTGATGTTCTAGTTCTCTGTGTGTCTGATAAAAGATCTTCATAATGTGGACCCTGAAGACAGTGTGGACCACTTGTCCCAGACTGATGAGAACCAGTTCATGACCCCAACCATCACAGATGATGAAATTTACTTTCTTCAATGTTAAAGTTCCAGTCCAGGAAAGAGTCCATGCTGGGACCTAAAATCACTTGTGTCTCCAGAGGACAGCAGAGAAGATCCCTGGTCCTTCACTTCCTCCTGTTCAGGAGGTTTCACAGCAACCAGGAGCGACCAGGACTCACACTGTCATCACCACCACCGTGCACTCTTCTCCCTGTTTTAACTGTAATAATAAAATTTAACAGGACAGCAAAATCCATTTTGTTATTTATTTGTTAATTTTCTATCTACATCTTTGCTTCAAACCAGAGGTGGGCAGAGAAGCCAGAAATTGTTCTCCAGTAATATTACTGTTATTGGAATTGTTCAAGTATCAGTCGTTGCAGAAAAGGTGGGGATGAAAGTATTCAATAAAAAGTTAATGGAGTAGTAATGACGGTTCTCAATTTGCAAACTTTTTCTCCTAAATTTCTGAGTCTTTTCATATAATTTGTCTTTTTCAAATATACAAATTTTATCCTATAAATCAGAGTTTTTCCACATAAATTAGAAATTTGGAACATACATTTTTGACTTCTTACTTAAAAAATTAGCAGTTCTACATTTCAAACATTTTTCTTTTAAACACATCACTTTGTCAGATTTGTGACTGTTTTATATGATTTTTTTAAAACACAAATTTGCAACATTTTACATATAAACTTTTCACATAAATTGTAACTTTTTAAATCCAGCTTGTTTAAATTGTTCTTTGTAGCTGGAATAGAAGCACAATGATATCAACACCCATCTCAGCTAAATCAGATGATAAATTTACTAAAATGACCAAAGATGCAGTAATTTCTAGTGAGACTAATCAGTCATTTTAAACAGGCACATTTCTAGTCAGTTTTCAAATGAGTGAAATTAAAATTTAGTGACTGTGACCAAAGGTACTTGAGTAAAATTAATTTTATCCTCACATGTACTTGAGTAGAAAGTATCCTGCAATAAAGTTCCTCATCTAAGTACTGTTCTGTCAAAGGATCTACAAGTACAAGAACCTTTTCTGGCAACATGTGTCTGACTATTCTGAACAAATCGAACTTGGATACTACCTCAAACCTGCAGTGAATATTAATGATTATAAATAAGTGAATACAGGTAAAGTACTTGAGATAAACCTTTTAATCAATAATTTTTTTTATTTTTTTTTGCAAATACCAGATTATGTCTTGTCATAAATAAATGTATAAAGAATGCAGGAACTGAGGTGCAGCTCACAGTTGTGGAAACATGTGAATGACTGGTTATTTAAAAAGGTTAAAGCTAAATTAGACTTTTTATGGATTTAAAATTGTAAACATGTAAAACATCAATGTAGGTCTTAAAGAAGAAAGGAGAAGGTGTTTCCATCTCAGAACCAGTGGATGTGGACACCATTCACACCCAGACTGGTCCCCTGGTCTCTGCTGAACACCCAGACTGGACCCCTGGTCTCTGCAGCTCTCAGCTCCACATCAGATGTAGTCGTCACGGATCACTCAGACGTTTGCTGGATTAAAAAATTCACAGTGATTAACGTACATTACCTCCTCTGCTCAGTTGACTCCCGGAACTGGTCCTGCCGGACCCTCTGCTCAATGTCCCAAGTAAGGGCACCAAGGACGCACGAAGACGGGAAGATTGTTTGGTGGGGGGAAGGGAGGTCTACCTCCCCAGAGTCAAACTGGCGTGATAGCGCGTCTGGTTTGACATTCCGGGAGCCAGACTGGTAAGTGATAGTGAAATTAAACCAGTGGAAGAATAAAGACCAGTGAGCCTGCCTGGTGTTTAATTGGCGGGCTGACCGCAAGTATTCAAGATTCTTGTGGTCAGTCCACACGATGATAGGGTGAATGGCACCCTCAAACCAATGTCTGCACTCCTCCAGTGCCAACTTAATGGCCAGCAGCTCTCTGTCCCCCATGTCATAATTTCTCTCAGCCGGCATAAGCCGACGAGAGAAAAATGTGCACGGGTGGAGCTACTGAGCCGAGGACGTGCGCTGTGACAGCACAGCGCCAACCCCTGTGTCAGATGCGTCCACCTCGAGGACAAACTGGAGCTGCGTGTCGACCTGTGCCAAAATGGGTGTGTCCGAGAACAGCCATTTTAATTTGTTAAATGCCTGTTCTGCTGCCTCGATCCAGCGAAAGGGGACCTTAATGGAGGTCAGCTGAGTCAAAGGCACTGCCACCCCACTATAGTTCCTTATGAATCGGCGAAAAAAGTTCACGAACCCGAGGAAGCATTGGAGCTCCCTACGGGAGTGAGGAGTTAGCCAGTCCAGCACTGCCTTCACCTTGGCCGGGTTGGCAATCAGTCTCCCATCGGCTACTATGAAGCCCAAGAAGGTGGTGAATGGTGTTGAAAATTCACACTTCTCGGCTTTGATGTAGAGCTGGTTCTCCAGGAACCGTTGTAGAATGGCCCTTACATGGGCTTCATGTTCTTCTGGCGAGTGGGAGAAAATTAAATGTCATCCAAATACACAAACATGAATTGATATAGCATATCGTGAAGGACATCGTTAATTAACTGCTGGAAGATGGCGGGCACGTTAGTGAGCTCAAAGGGCATCACCAGATACTGAAACTGCCCCTGGTGTGTCTTAAAATGCCGTCTTCCACTCATCGCCCTCGCGAATGTGGACCAAATGATACCCGTTCCTGAGATCCAATTTGGTGAACACCCGTGACTGCTGAAGGACCTCGAATGCTGAATTGATTAAGGGTAGAAGATACTTGTCCTTAATTGTAATTGCGTTAAGCTCCCGGTAGTCGATGCAAAGGCTCAGCAAGCCATCCTTCTTTCCAACAAAGAAGAACCCGGCTCCGACAGGAGCCGAAGATGGCTGAATTAGGCCGGTGTTCAGGGACTCCTTTATATACCTCTCCATCGCCTCCCTCTCCAGCCCAGAAATGCTGTACAGCCGACTGGACGACAGCCTCGCCCCCGGGATGAGGTCTATGACACAGTCATAAGACCGGTGAGGCGACAGTGACAACGTTCAAGACTTGCTAAAGACCTCTACAGGATCGTGATAAGCCCAGGGAATGAGGCTGAGGTCCGGTGGCTCGACCGGGAACAGGGAGACGGATAGAGAAGGGGAGCACTCCGCTAAGCGCACACAGTGGGCCATGCAAAAGGGGCTCCAGGAAGAGATGGTGTTTTGGGCCCAGTTTATCATAGGGTTATGCCTCCGGAGCCATGGATACCCAAGGACCACCGGGGAAGAAGAAAAGGGAGAACTAAGAAAGTTAGTTCTTCCCACTGGTTCCTGGAAAGGAGGATGGAGATCGGCACCATGCTACGTGTGACTACCGTGACCTCCCGGCCAGATATGGTTGTGATTCTCTGATCACGGGGCAATTTACGTGTGGGAATACACACCTGCTTAATGAATTCAGCAGACAAGAAATTACCCTCCGACCCCGAGTCAACCAGCGCCTTAACCCTCCTCTCGACCCCCGGCAGCTGCATGAGGGCTGAGATAGACAAATTACCGGGTGGAGTGTTTTTAATCATGCCCGCCAGAGCCCCCACCCCCCACCCCATGGTTACTGACGGGTCATGTCTTTTGGCCGCTGGCGGCATTCATCCCGGCCATGGTTCAGCAAACCACAGTGCGGGCATGCGCCGGCCCTTCACCATTGCTGACGCTCATCATCGGTGAGGTGCCAAGAGAACTCCATCTGCTTGGGCAAAGAGACGGCACTGCCAGTGTCAGCAGTCACGGCGGGTCCGTGCATGGCGCACGGGCAAGAGGAGGCCTTGCGCTCCCTCGCGCGCTCACGGTGCCGGTTGTCCAAATCGACAGCTTGAGCTATCAGAGAGTCTTTGGGACAGGATGAGCCACCAGTTCATCCCGCAGCTGTTCATTCAACCTGTGGAGGAATACACTACTCAAGGCAATTTCATTCCACCCTGAGTCTGCAGCAACAACTCGGAACTCCACCGAGTACTCGGTCGCTGACCGGGTGCCCTGGAGGAGCGTCCAAAGGCGGCTCATTACATTGCCCTCACTCTCGGACCGATCGAACACGCAAGTGAAGGCTTCAACAAATTGGAGAAACGTATAACGCTGTCCCTCAGGGTTGTCTAGCATGGAGCGTGCCCAGTCGAGGGAGCGGTCCTTCAGTAACAGTGTGAAAAACTGAATCTTAGCCGTATCGCCCAGGTACTCCTCCCCAACCTGCTCCAAATACATGTGTACCTGGATTAAAAAACTCTTACATCTCCCCTCCTCCCCCGCGTACGGGGTAGGTGTAAGAATGGAAGTGTTACGCCACACCGTAGTGCGGGGAACATGCTGAGGAGGCGGAGCAGGGGGAGACGAATGAGACCAAAGCTGAATAAGGTTTGACACCTGTTGCGTCAGCACAGCGAGCTGATGCTTGGTCGCTGACAGGCGATCCAGTGCTGACAGCGCCTGTGACAAGGCACCGGCTGAGCTATCATCCAGGCTGGCTCGTTCTGTCATGATTAAGCTGACAGCTCACGCGCACAATGCTAGCACAGGACGGAACCACACAAGGGGGGAACGTTCAACAGTTCATTAAATATAGAAAACTGTGCACAGATAGATAAACAGCCACTCGCCAGAAGATCAATCCACCTGTGGAGAGAAAGTGAGAGCTGTCAGCAGAGACGTAGAGTAGGGAATATGGATGAGCCAAATTACCACTTACTTGGGACTCCAGGAGAGGACCGGCAGGACTCCAGCGAGGAATAGACGAACCAGTAGGGTAAGGGGGAATGAGCTAGTAGTGACTGACCAGGTGAAGATTCATTGCTGACGATATGGTGAGGTGGCAGGAGAGTGCACGCAGTCCTGAGACACACCCGCACGATGGCAGCAACCTGTAAGGAGAGAAAAAGGCGAAGGTTAGACAGCGTGCCTAATCTTAGCAAAATACGACCTGCTTGCCTGAATTTAGGGCAGTATACCCAGACGAGCCAGCGCTGACTGCACGGAGGAAGCCTCCTTAAATACACTGGCTGATGAGCGGGTGTAGGTGTGTCCTCTGCCTCAGGTGCAATGATGAATTGACGAAGGTGTGGCAGGAGGGGAGGAGAGCGCTCTTGCTGCCCATGACACAGGATTGTCAAAAATTTCCTATTATAGTGATTTGCAAATTAAGCAGAAACGTCTGCTATACAGAAAAACTCTTGTGCAAGAGCAAATACAAACATTAACACAATATCCATTACAACAGCTAAATTGCATTGAATGCATGTTAAAGAGTAGAGATTTGGAAATTATTGGCAGCACCTTCATTTGAAAACTCCCTACGGTTCCCAACCAGTCGATACCGAGCGGAGAGGAAAAAATAAATTATTCTGTTGCACTGTATTGGCTATTGGAGTCTGCTTTTCTGGGAAAAAACATACAGAGACTATTCTCTCTCTTTCCATGCCTACCTGTCTGCTGCATATCGGTCTTCACACACACACACACACACATCTTTCATTTACAGCGGGACGGCTGGTGGGGGGGTGGGGGTGGGGGTTGGATGGGTGGGTGCATTTGTCCATCCAGAGTCCACATTGGAAATTAACAGTTTTAAAGCTCATTGACCAGATGTAGTCATGATTTTATCTCTCAAGATGTATAAATGTTCAAACACTGGCTGTTTTGTGTTAAAGTTATTGTTCTGTTCTAGTTCTACAAAATTATGGTCAAAAGTTTAAATTGTATGAGGAAAAAAGTGAAAAATTTGTCACATCCTTTTTCAAATTTATTAGAAAAACAGTAATTTTATAATAATCTGCCTTTGTCCATCAGACAGGCCTCTTCACTGTCCAGTTTTAAAACTCCTCTTAAAACCCATTTTTAGTCTCTGGCTTTTGACCCAGTTTGAGACATTGATTTTATTTGTTCTTCTTGTCTCTATTGTATGACTATTGTTTTGTTTGTGCTGTTTTGTACTTTAGCTGTATTTTATTGATTTTATATTTTAGTTATCGTTGATGTACAGCATGTTGTGTCAACTGTTGTTTCAAAAAAGCTTTATAAATAAAGCTGGATTGGATGAAAAAAAAAGATAAAAATTTGCCATAAAGTAATCCACATTTATAATGGTCTCAAATGTACAAGAAAAGTCATAATTTTACAAGAGAAAGCTACAAATTTGAGGAAAAGTGTTGCAAATTTAGATAAATTTACAGAGAAAAGTAGAAAACTAAAAGAAACTTGTTATAAATTTTGGAGAAAAACCTCAAACCTTCAAGACTGAAGTCATTACTCAAGTTTTTAAGTGGGTGCTCTTTGTACCCTAAACTCAACTAGAAATTTTTGGTTGTCTACTTTTAATGTCATGTGCTGAGTTTGAGATTTTTCCAAACTCAGCTGCATGACTCCCCTGTTTGTTCATACAGTATTGCTCTATTGTGCTATTATTTCTCATGTACTCCTTGCCACCGCCGATTGTCTTTGTTATCATTTATATCTGTTTCCTGTATTTGGATCCTGTTTGACATTTCTCTGTGTTGTTTTGATTTCTATAGTTTCTGCTATGCATTCTCCAGGTTGTCTTTGTGTTTGGTTTCCCTTTGACGGCGGTCAGGGCTGTCAGTTTGTGTGGGCGTGCCCTGCTGCTTGTCAAACTGCCAGCTGCCCCTCCCTCACCTGTTTACCAGCAGCTGCTCATCCTCCTCATCATTCCCAGCTGTGTGTCATTATCTGCCTTCCCTTGCTCAGGTTACTCACATCTGCCTCTCATGAGTAATCAGTGGTTTTCCTATATATTGTAGTTTGCTTCTTATATTCTTTGTCATGTCTCATTGTCATAATCGTGGTTGTAAGGACCGTTTCTCCTTCGCCTCCGCTAGAGCCCTTCTGCTCTGGTGAGCCTCAATTGTGTCAGTTGTTATCTATCATTTGCTCATCTTTGCACTTGTGTTTGTGTTTTTTCAATAAACTCACAGTACAACGCCTGGGTTGTTTTTCCCTCCGTGTGCCGCATAAAAGCGCACGTATATGACAGGAGACGGTGACCAGTGATCGACCCAGCTGCTGTGAGTTTCGTGCAATTTTTCACCTTTTTGTGTTTTTCCATCCACCTGTCTTTTGGAGCGCCATGTCCCACTGGGACGAAGTGGAGCAGCAGGCGATGTGTTTCCTGGAGGGCATCCTGGCACAGACACGGGCTTCCCTTTCCCCTAAGACAGTCCAAGAGGGTTGGGACAGCACTGCACGAGTAATGGAAGTGGTCCCTAGCCTATAGAATAACCAGGAGGCTAAGGACATACTCAGCACCATATACTCCCTGCCGCGTGATGAACAGGAAGAAGAAGTCCTGATGCCGAAGCCGTCTTTCATGAAGAGGAAGCGCTCGCACCGTTCCAAGCCATCAGCCTCTCCAGTGGAAGCTCTGCCTCCTCCACCGGTGCTGTGGCCCACTCCATCAGACGAGGAGCTGGAGGAACAGAAATTGGTATTATTAGCCGAAGTGGACCTCCTTTTGGAGGTGAAGCCGTGGCTATTCCCGGACATTATTCATGAAGTAGAGGAGTTTTTTTCCCTGTGAGCCGGAGCAGTAGCTGGTGACCGAGTGCACCCACACTTCGATGTCTCTCTCCTTAGATGAACCGAGGTCTCTTTCTCCCCGTTTGACGCCGTCGGAAATCTCGATAGACGAACTCCACCACTCATCCTGCAACCCCTCCCTCATGGGGAGAAAATTCTGCAGCCAAATCCCTCCTAGCTCCAGGGGAGATGGAGCACAACCTTGGGACAACAGCTGATGTCATCACCCACCAGGAATTCAGGAAAGTCCTTATTCACTCTCTTGCTCTTTCCTCTGAAATAACTTGCCTGATTCCTGATGTGGAGGCTCAGATTTCAGTTTGCTGAGTCTCCATCAGCTGTCGTTACTACTTCTCCATCTGTGCCTCTTGTTTCCCCCACATGTCCGCCAGTCCTGGGAGGTTTCCAGATGATGGAGGAGCCAGAGGTTGTTGAGGGGCCCCCATCACGAAGACAGCATCGTCCTGAACGGGTCCGCCAGAGAAAGCTGATCTCCATGGCTACAACCTTCCCTCTGCTGTGGGAGGAGCCCAGGCCCACCATGGACTCAGAGAAGGCTGTGTGGGCTCCAGATGCAGCAGGTGATGCCAAACTCCAGGAGAACAGGCAAGTACAGACTCATTCTATGCTTATAGCTGATGAATTGTCTTGCCTTCCTCCTGACAAAGAAACTCAGATTATACAGTCCCCTGAGTGCTCTTTGCCTGACGTAGAAGACAAATTTTCACCTACCCTCTCCATTTCTCATCCTCCCACTTCTGAGTGTCCACCGGCCCTGGAGCTCAACCACCGGATGATGAAGGAGCCCACGGTGCAGGAAAACACCATCCCAGCTCCTCAGGTCCCCTACGGGCAGAGGGAGGATGCTGGTCCCAAGCCAGTCACGCTGAGTTCAGCCCCTACGGTGATCCGGACCTCAGCTGCCAGACAGGATGAACCTCCTGCATGGACTACTATGCCTGGGGCCGAAGGGACTGACACAACCATCATGCCTGCTGTGGGGGCCGCTGCAGAAGAGTTGACTCCTGAGCCAAACCTCCTGGGGGCTGACCCCGTAGGACCATCATTGCCCGGACTGTCAGAGTCCTGGACAGCGGTGGAGCTCGAGTCCAGGCAAGTGCTCTCATTTGTTTCTCTCCCTGCTGAGTTGGAGCAATCTTGTCTGTCTCTTGGTGAGGAGAGTTGGGTGCAGCCCTCCACTGCATCCGAACTCACCTCGCTGGGCTATGCTGCTGCCGGCGACCCTAACCACTTTCTCTCCTGTCACTCCTGAGCTTTCTCCTAGGGTCGCCGGAGAGGATCTACCACTGCCAGAGGCTTCCATAGATCCGGTCCAATCCACCAATGACGATGAAAGTCCAGCTCCTCCGGTGGGGGTCAACACGGGGGTTCCACCCCTACACGGACCTCCGTGGGCGCAGTGCTTCCCCAGCCTGAAGAGCCATCACTACCCGCATCGTTGGAATCAATTCAATTCAGTTCAACTTTATCAATTCAACTTTATTTATATAGCACCATTTCACAACAGTCATCTCATAGCACTTTCAACTGTAGGGGGAACCCCCACAATTGCAGAAAAGACCCCAGCAATCAGGTAATCCCCTGCGACTGTGGAGAGGAAAAACTCCCTTTTAACAGTAAGAAACCTCCAGCAGAACCAGGCTCAGGGAGGGGCAGTCATCTGCTGTGACTGGCTGGGGAGTGAGGGGATAGAGAAGATGAAAAGAACAGACATGTAGTGAAAAGAACAGACATGTAGAGTGAGTCCTGGACGGCGGTGGAGCCTAAGTTCAGGCAAGTGCCCCCTTTAGTCTCTCTCCTGCCTGTTAGAGCATGCCTGACTCTTGGTGAGGAGAGCTCACTAGCTAGTCGCTGCACCCGGGCTCACCTTGCCGGGCTCTGCCACTGCCGGCGACCCTGACCCTGTCTCTCTCTGTTCTACTCCCTTCTAGGGTTGCCGGAAAGAGTGGCCAACACCACCTGAGGCTGCCAAAGATCTAGGTTTGCCGCCCGATGTTGCTGTGGGCCCAGCTTCCCCCTGTAATGGTCTGCTCTGGCTGCTTATTCTCCTCAGCTGCGCACACACCTGCTCCTCATCACGGCCAGGGCTATTTAAACCACACTGCCTTGGGATCAGAGCGGAGTCGTCTGTTAACTCTCCATGAGACCTTCTCTCACCTTCGTCATTGTTCCTGAGTTTCTTAGCCTCAGTCTACCTATGTCCTTGTTTCCAGCCCCAGTCTACCCTCGTCCTTGCATCCAGCCTTCTGCCAGCCGGCGGCAGGAAGAATACCTCCACAGCTCAAGTAAGCCCTTGTTCATTGTCCCTAAATCCTCTCTCAGTCCCCTGTGCACAGGCAGAGTTCCGTGGCGGCGGATCTCCCTCCTTCCTGGCAGCGGACCGAGCTACACTGCTCCACCCGTCACGCATCTATCTCCTTCAGCAGCAGCCGAATCAGCGGACACTGTCTTCCTGGCCATAGCCGCTGAGCTGAACCTGAGCCACAGCCGCCGAGCTGAACCTGAGCCACTCTACATCTCTACAAAGAGTAAGCCCAGGACTAAAACTGTACGTCCCCCCCAGTGTTTGCCACTAACTGTCCTGCCTCTGTCTGTCCCTAGGGTTGCCAGGTTGTACGGCATTCTGCTCTCCCCCAGCTGCTGCAAGACCACACACCCACACACTCACATACATTCATTGTTGTTTAATAAATATAATTGTATCTATCTCTGAGTCAGAGTCTGCTCACTGGGTCTATTAACCCTGAAAGTACGACTCCGCCAAGATGACCCAGCTGACAGCGTGCTGACACACAAAGTTAACAACCTCGAGACTCGGGTAGATGGATTAGCATATCAACAACAAATTATTCTCACTCAGTTGACCCATTTAACGGACCGGTTGGATAGCCTGGCAGGTCCGCAGGTGTTTCCTCCGAATCCTTTGGCCCCAAGTTGCTCCTCTGCTCCCGCCAGCTCCCAATCCAGCCAACCCGGGTAGGGCCCTTCTTCCCGGCTAACCCCCATCCCCACTCCCACCCGTTTTAGTGGTAAATTAGGGGAGGCTCGGGGATTTATTATGCAGTGTGAGATAGTTTTTCAGCAGGTTCCCAGGGACTTCCCCACAGATCACAACCAGATCGACTATATAATCAATCTATTAGAGGGGCGAGCGCAACTATGGGCTTATGCTGTTATGACTAGGGCGAACTATGCTAACTTGACTTATAATCAGTTTGTCTGTGAATTCAAGGAGGTGTTTGACCACTCCAACCGTGATAGTGTGCTTACCTCCTGGCTGCTGAATCTAAGACAGGGAACTCAGTCCTTGGCAGACTACGCTGTCGACTTCCGGGTGGTGGCCACAGAGATGGGGTGGGAGGACGCCTCGCTCTGCAGCATCTTTATTAAAATTCTTAGCCCTAGCCTGCGGGACAAGTTAGCCCGCTTAGAAAAGCCGTGTAGGCTAACTGAGTTGATTTCCCTGGCCATAAGCCTCGATAACAGATTAAGAGAATGGGCAGTGGAATGTAGGGCTTCCGGTCGCTCGGGTACCCAATATTGCCACTCCCCCCAGCCTTCCCTATTGGCCCTACCTCCCTCTGATTCCCCAGAAGCCCCGGAACCAATGGTAGTGGGACAGTCCAGGTTACTAGGGTTGTGTCTTTACAGTGGGAGTGAGGAGCATGAGGTAGCGGCATATCCTATACGGCTAAAAGGGGGAGTCCGTGTGTCGCAGTAGGGTGACTCACGGACTCACCTCAATCTAATCCCCTCTCTACGTTTCTCCTCCCTATCCATGTCATTCACAACCAGATTGAAATAGTAACACATGCATTGATTGATTCGGGGTGGAGCAGAACTTCATGTCGGGGGAACTTGCAACCCGACTGGGTCTCCTCTGTCAATTGCTAAAAACCCCAATCAAACTCATCGCCTTGTCCACAGCCCCCCTTGCCACAGTTTCCCAGCAGACCACCCAAGTGTCAGTCATTATATCTGGTAATCATCGGGAGGAATCGAAGTTTTTTGTGTTGCCGGTTTCCTCCTCCCCGGTTATTCTTGGTTATCCCTGGTTACGTCTTCATAATCCCTCAATTGACTGGTGCTCCAGGAATGTGGTGTCTTGGAGCTCATTCTGCCTCGGTGCCTGTCTACAATCTGCTGCTTGCCCGCCGTTCATGCCCCTAGGTGCTCCCACCACCCCTCCCCCCGATTTGTCCAAGAGTCCTCCGGAGTATCATGACCTTGGGGCCGCCTTTAGCAAGACCCAGGCCCTTTCCCTCCCCCCTCACTGCCCATCTGACTGTACCATCAACCTCCGTGCCGGAGCCCCGCTGCCGTCGAGTCGTCTTTACAGCCTGTCACCTCCGGAGCGGGAAGCCATGGAGGCTGATATTAAAGAGTCATTAAACTTCCGGCATAATCTGACCGTCATCCTCAGCGGTGGGGGTGGGGTTGTTTTTTGTTGGCAAGGACGGTTCGCTGAGGCCATGCATTGACTTTAGAAAATTAAATAACATCACTATCAAGGACAAATACACCCTTCCTCTTATTAATACGGTGTTTGATTCCCTCCAGGGGGCTTTCTGGTTCACCAAGCTGGATCTCCATAATGCTTACCATCTGGTACGGATCTGGGAAGGTGATGAGTGGAAGATGGGGTTCCAGACCCCCAGCAGACACTTCGAGTACCTTGTTATGCCGTTCAGAATCAGAATCAGAATCAGAATCAGGTTTATTGCCATTGTTCATGTAGTACACAAACTAGGAATTTGTCTCGGTACAATGCTGCAACATTAAACATGATAAGATAAGAGAAATAAACTATACATGTAATAAAGTGTAGGATAAGATTAAGTGATACTGGTCAACAGTTAAAATATATATTAGCCAGCAGCAGATACTGTGGAGAACTATATAGTGCAGTCGGTAATGCAGGAAGAAAACAGTGATGATTGACATGATACTGGTCAACAGTTAAAATATATATTAGCCAGCAGCAGATACTGTGGAGAACTATATAGTGCAGTCGGTAATGCAGGAAGAAAACAGTGATGATTGACATGAGTCTGGTTGAGCTGCTGTACATGGTGCACGAGAGTCACTTAGTGTTCAGCAGTCTAATGGCAGAGGGGAAGAAGCTGTTCATGTGACGGGAGGTTTTAGTCTGGATGGACCGAAGTCTTCTACCAGAGGGGAGGGGGGCAAACAGTACGTGACCAGGGTGTGAGGGATCGGCTATGATCCGGCCAGCACGCCTCCGGGTCCTGGAGATGTACAGATCCTGGAGAGATGGGAGCTTGCAGCCGATCACCTTCTCAGCAGTGCGCACGACGCGCTGCAGCCTTAGTCTGTCCCTGGCAGTGGCTCCTGCGTACCACACGGTTATGGAGGTGGTGAGGATGGACTCGATGATGGCTGTGTAGAACTGCACTAACATCTTGGTGGGTAGCTTGAGCTTCCTCAGCTGCCGCAGGAAGAACATCCTCTGCTGGGCTTTTTTGATGAGTGAGCTGATGGTCAGCTCCCATTTGAGGTCCCTGGTGATGGTAGTGCCTAGGAAGCGGAAGGAATCAGCAGTGGTGATGGGAGAGCCTGAGAGGGTGAGGGGGGGCAGAGGAGTAGTGACTTTCCTGAAGTCTACAATCATCTCCACTGTCTTCAGAGCGTTCAGCTGCAGGTTGTTATTGCTGCACCAGGACGCCAGCTGGGCCACCTCTCTCCTGTAGGCGGACTCGTCGCCGTTGGAGATGAGCCCGATGAGGGTGGTGTCGTCCGCAAACTTGATCAACTTGACAGACTGGTGGCTGGAGGTGCAGGAGTTGGTGTAAAGGGAGAAGAGTAGGGGGGAAAGTACACAGCCCTGGGGTGATCCGGTGCTGATGCTAGTATAGTCTGAGACAGTCTTTCCCAGCCGCACATGCTGCCTCCGGTCCGTCAGGAAGTCGATGATCCACCTGCAGAGGGAGTCAGGCACATTGAGCAGGGACAGCTTGTCCCGGAGCAGAGCGGGGCGGATGGTGTTGAATGCGGAGCTGAAGTCCACAAACAGGATCCTGGCGTAGGTTCCCGGGGAGTCCAGGTGCTGCAGGATGGAGTGGAGGGCCAGGTTGACTGCATCGTCTACAGACCTGTTGGCTCGGTAGGCAAACTGCAGCGGGTCCAGGAGAGGGGTGGTGATGGACTTGAGGTGGGACAGGACCAGGCGCTCAAAGGACTTCATGACTACAGAGGTGAGCGCTACAGGTCTGTAGTCATTAAGTCCAGTGATCCGTGGCTTCTTGGGGACAGGGATGATGGTGGAGGATTTGAGGCAGGATGGCACGTGGCATAACTTAAGGGAGGTGTTAAAAATGTCTGTGAATACAGGAGCCAGCTGTTTCGCACAGAGTCTCAGGGTGGAGGGAGACACGCAGTCTGGGCCGGGGGCCTTGCGCGGGTTCAGTCTGGAGAACTGTTTGAGCACATCCTGCTCACTGATGATAAGGGGAGGGGGGGAGGAGGGGGGGGGGTGCCTTAAATGAAGTAGGGAATGTGGAGGCTGTGGAGCTGGAGGGAGGGGGGGAGTTGGACACAGATGACGAGGTGTCAAAACGGGCATAGTGTTGGGACAGTCTCTGACAAAGGGCTTTGTCATCCTGACCTTTAGGAGCCTTAGGTCGATAGTTGGTGATTTGCCTCAGTCCTCTCCACACGGAAGCCGAATCATTAGCAGTGAACTGCTGCTGGAGTCTCTCTGAGTATAGAGATTTAGCCCTCTTCAGCTCTCTGTTAAACCGGTATTTAACCTCCCTGTAGCAGTCCCTGTCTCCACTTTTCAGCGCTGCTTCCTTCTCCTTCCTGATCTGTCTGAGCTTAGCTGTGAACCAGGGTTTGTCATTAGAGTAACTCACCCTGGTGCGTGATGGAAGAATGTTCTCTTCACAAAAGTGGATATATGAGTTCACAGTGTCCGTGTACTCATCCAGATCATGCGTGGCTCCTTTAAGCATGCCCCAGTCAGATATTTCCATGCACGTTTCCAGCTTCTCCTCAGCATCACTGGTCCGTATCTTCGTAGTGCTCACAACAGGTTTAGTGAGCTTCAATCTCTGTCTGTATGTGGGAATGAGGTGAACCATCACGTGATCAGATAATCCCAGCGCAGCTCGAGGGACAGCGCGATATGCGTCTTTCACTGTGGTGTAACAGTGATCCAGTGTGTTTAATCCTCTGGTGGGGCATTTAATAAACTGTTTGTAGCGGGGGAGATCGTGGCTCAGATTGCACTGATTAAAGTCGCCAGCCACAATAATCAGCGAGTCTGGAAAACTCCGCTCTGTGTGTTGAATGTGATCCGCGAGCACGCGCTGAGCTTCGCGCGTGTCCGCGTCGGGAGGGGCGTACACAGCGATCATTATGAAAGAAGCAAACTCCCGCGGGGAATAGAAGGGCTTGCAGTTGATAACAAGAAATTCCAAGGCAGGAGAACAGTGTTTGGAAATTACCGTTACATCAGAGCACCAGATGCAGTTGATGTAGAAGCAGACTCCGCCTCCTGTGGTCTTGCCGGAAAGCTCTGTGTCACGATCAGCACGGAAGAGCTGGAAGCCGTCGAGGCGCAGCGCGCTGTCCGGTATATTTTCCCGGAGCCAGGTCTCAGTAAAGCAGAGGACAGCTGAGGAGGCGAGGTCCTTAAAACGCATCAGCAGTCTCAGTTCATCCACCTTGTTAGAGAGAGAGTTGGTATTGGACAGAAATATGCCAGGCAGCGCCGTTCGCGAGCCTCTCCTGCAAAGTCGCACGAGAGCGCCCGCTCGTCTTCCTCTCTTCCGCCGTCTCACTTTCCGAGCCAAACAATAAACCAGATCGGCGGCAGGGGCTAGAAAAACTGGGAGGAGGTCCGTGGGGGTGAAAGTCCTGATATTTAAAAGTTCTTCACGGGTATAAGTGCAAGCAGACACACAATTGACAAACAAAAACAAACAAAGAGCGCAGCGAAGCACCATGTCGACCGCTGTGGGCGCCATCTTGGATCATAATAGGTCCACATTTTTTTGTCCCTTTATCCTGTCCTGCTGAGAACTACTACTCTCACCTGCTCCGACAGGTGACCACACACAGATTTGGACTGACCAACGCCCTTGCCGTATTCCAGCGCTTGATCAACGATGTGCTGAGGGATTTTTTGGGTGTTTTTGTTTTGGTCTATCTTGATATCTTGATTTTTCTGCAGTCTTTGGATGAGCATCGGGTGCATGTGAGGCGAGTTTTGCAGCAGCTCCTGGAAAAAAAAACTATTCGTCAAGGCCGAGAAGTGCGAGTTCCACGCCTCCAAGACATCCTTCCTGGGCTTTATCATCTCCCATAATGAGATCATCCCAGACTCCAGTAAGGTAAAAGCGGTGGTAGATTGGCCCACTCCTTCCAGGAAACAACTCCAGCAGTTTTTGGGGTTCGCCAATTTCAACCGCCGCTCCGTCAAGAATTATAGCATCATTGCTCTCCCCCTGACCCGTCTCACTTCTTCTAAGGTCCCTTTCCGGTGGACGGAGGAGACAGCTGCGGCCTTCGTTGATCTCAAAGGGCAGTTCTCGGCCTCTCCCATCCTGGCTCAGGTGACCCCACACTCCAGTGCCTGGTGGAGGTGAACGTCTCGGACTCGGGGGTTGGAGCCGTGCTATCCCAGCATTCCCTGGCGGATGGCAGGATTTGGCCCTGTGCGTTCTTCTCTCGCCAGCTTTCCCCAGCTGAGCGCAATTATGACATTGGTGACAGGGAGCTCCTAGCGGTCAAGCTCGCACTGGAGGAGTGGCACCATTGGTTGGAGGGGGCCTCCCAACTGTTTGTGGTCTGGACGGGCCACAAGAACCTGGAGTACCTCAGGACGGCCAAGCGTCTGAACGCACGCCAGGCCCGCTGGTCCCTGTTCTTTGGATATTTTGACTTCACCATCACGTGTCGCCCCAGGCTCAAGAATACCAAACTGGACGCCCTATCCAGACAGTTCGCCTCAGATGCTACGGAGGTAACGGAACATCCTATCCTTCCTCCATCATGTATCGTGGGCGCCCTCTCGTGGGCCATCAGAGAGAAGGTCCTGAAGGTGCAGGACGCCGAGGCAGACCCGGGTGGAGGACCAGTAGGGAGGCTGTTCGTCCCATCTGCTGTTCGGGGTGAAGTTTTCCATTGGGCCCACGCTTCCAGGTTCTCGTGTCACCCCAGGAGGGCCCGCACGGTGGCGCTTCTGCAAAGGACATTTTGGTGGCCTTCGCTTCAGAAAAATGTCAGAGAGTACATCTGCGCCTGCCCCCAGTGCGCCACTGGCAAGATGTCCTCCTCTCCTCCAGCTGGTCTGCTCCACCCCCTCCCTACTCCCAGCAGGCCCTGGTCCCATGTGGCGTTGGATTTCGTCACCGGTCTCCCACCTTCTAATCATCATACGGTAATTCTCACCATTGTTGATAGGTTCTCCAAGGCGCTCACTTTGTTCCCCTGCAAGGGCTGCCTACGGTGAAGGAGACAGCGGACCTGCTTGTCCAATAAGTGGGGTGAGATTACACGGAATTCTCCTGGACATCGTCTCCGACCAGGGACTTCAGTTCATCTCCCAGGTATGGAGGTCTTTTTGCAGTGCCCTTGGGGCTACTGTGAGCCGGTCTTCTGGATACCACCCTCAGAGCAACGGGCAATGTGAGCGGGCAAACCAGGAGCTGGAGGCTACCGCCAACCCGGCATCTTGGCGCACGCACCTCCCGTGGATTGAATACGCTCACAACACAACGGTCTCTTTAGCTATCGGCATGTCTCCATTTGAGGCTTCGTTGGGCTACAACCCCCCATTGTTTCCTGAAGAGGAGGGGGACATTGCCATCCCGTCCTTCCGGGCTCACCTGAGGTGCTGCTGCTGGCTGTGGAGAGCGACCTGGACCGTGCTACAGCGCATGGCAGAGCGCAACTCCATGGTTGCTAACGGTTGCAGGACACCAGCCCCTCCCTACCGGGTGGGTCAGCAGGTGTGGCTATCCACCAAACAAATTAATCTGAAGGCAGAAGCAAAGAAGATGTCCCAGTGGTTCATTGGGCCATTTGCCATCACTCGCATCATCAACCCTGTATCTGTATGCCTAGCTCTCCCCCCCACCCTCCACATCTGTCCTTCCTTGTGTCGCAGGTCAAGCCCTTTTGTTCCAGCCCTCTGTGTCCACAACCCAGGTTTCCACCTCCACCGATGTTGATCGATGGCGACCCGGCGTGGAAGGTCAATGCCATCCAGGATGTCCGCCGCCGGGGTCATGGTCTACAATTCCTGGTGGGCTGGGAGGGCTATGGGCCGGAATGGAGGTCCTGGGTGCGTCCCTTCTTCGTGTTGGATAAAGATCTCTTCAGGGACTTCCATCAAGCACACCCAGGTAGGTTGGATCGACCGTCGAGAGGCGTCTCGTGGGGGGGGGGGGGGGGAGTACTGTAATGGTCTGCTCTGGCTGCTTATTCTCTACAGCTGTGCACACACCTGCTCCTCATCATAGGGACAGCAGTGGCTTAAGAGGTAGAGCAGGTCATCTAATAACCCGATGGTTGGCGGTTCGAATCCTGCTGTCCCCAGTTATCCTGCCGTTGTGTCCCTGGGCAAGACACTTCACCCGCATTGCCTCCAGTGCCCATAACACTGGGTATGAATGTGTATAAATGTATAAAAATGTTCGGTGGTGGCCGGAAAGGCCAATGGCGCAGATTGGCTGCCACGCTTCCGTCAGCCTGCCACAGGGCAGCTGTGGCTGCAGAAGTAGCTTGTCACTACCATTGTCTGTCTGGAGTGAATGAATAATGTACCTATTTGTAAAGCGTCTTTGAGTATATATGATAAAGCGCTATATAAAATCGATGCATTATAATTATTATTATTATTATTATCATGGCCAGGGCAATTTAAACCACGCTGCCCTGGGATCAGTGCGGAGTCGTCTGTCAACTCTTCATGAGACCTTCTCTCACCTTCGTCGTTGTTCCTGAGTTTCCTAGCCTCAGTCTACCTACGTCCTTGTTTCCAGCCTCAGTCTACCCTTGTCGTTGCATCCAGCCTTCTACCAGCAGGCGGCAGGAAGAATACCTCCTCAGCTCAAGTAAGCCCTCATTCATTCTCCCTAAAACCTCTCTCAGTCCCCTGTGCACAGGCGGAGTTCCGTGGCGGCAGACCTCCCTCCTTCCTGGTGGCAGACGGAGCTACACTGCTCCACCTGTCACGCACCTACCTCCTTCAGCAGCAGCCGGATCAGCGGACACTGTCCTCCTGGACATAGCTGCCGAGCTGAATCTGAGCCACTCTAAATCTCTACAAACAGTAAGCCCAGGCCTAAAACTGTACGTCCCCACCAGTGTTTGCCACTAACTGTCCTGCCTCTGTCTGTCCCTAGGGTTGCCAGGTTGTACGGCATTCTGCTCTCCCCCAGCTGCTGCAAGACCACACACCCACACGCTCACATAATTCATTGTTGTTTAACCTTTTGCACTCCGGGATACCGCGGGTGGTCACGTCTCTGTGTCCTATTGCGCACTGAAAAAAAAAAAAGCTGCATTTCCGTTCTTCCACTACAGACACAGCCACAAACAGAAAGCCAAAGGAGTGGTTTGATTGGTTTAGATTTGATTGACCTCTCATTTGACTAATAAGAGCCTTGAATTGGGTTTCTGAAACCTTGAAAAACCAATGACTGAAAACCTAGCAAGAAGGACCCGCCTACCAACGGCTGCGAATACAGCGAGCCAATTGAAGCCGAGAAGTTCAACAATTGAAAGCGTGCGTCCCGTGCGTAAAATCTGTTTTGTGTAAGCTGCTGTGTGTAACGGTAGTGTTCGCCAGTCGTTTTTATTACTACTGTTCTTATTTGTTTTGAAAAATCGTTCGCCAAAACCGCAATCATGGAAGCGCATCACTGAAAATATCACTGAAAATATCACTGAAAATAGTAATCAAAATGACTTTTGACCGATTGATAAATTACAACTGTGCGTCATCACCACATGACGGACAGCGGCGCACGGACCGGACCGTGCGCCGAGCTCCTCTGTAGCAGGGGGGGGGGGGGTTGTTATCCTCTACATTGCAGATATGTTAGTATAATTTTTATTGCACTGTAGGTTATTTTTTCTTGTAAAAAAAGGCCACACATTTTTTACGTGACATGCTTCTTTGTGTGTGGGGGGCTTGTTTGTTCATTCATTCATTCATGAATGAATAACCCCCCCCCCACACACACACACACACAGCCCTGAGTGTCACCTTTCATTAGAGCCCAAGATCAAGCTTCTATGTTGAATCATTCAAAAGTAGACGTTTTTCCAAACTGTGCCATTTGGCACAATTTGGTACAGTTCAAAAACGCCTGGGAACAACCTGAGAAAAAAAGCTGTGTAATATATTCATTTTTTGTGGTATTGTTACAAAATTTTGACCTCAGCTGGATAATACTTGGTTCTACATTTCTGTTGCCATTTTCCATACATTTTCCAGCCAGTATCTGAAGCTGTGTGTTATTTACAAGCCTTTGTATCCAAAAAAACACCCAGGCGAACTTTATTTTCTTCAAGTCCAGTTTTAGATGACTGTTACTCAGTGGCAGGAGCACTTAGAGAGATTATGACTGTTTTGCCAAAAAATTCAAAGTGCTTTATTTTAAATGAGACCAACCCCATGAAGATGCTGCAAAGGGTTGAAGAACAGCTTTTGATTTACTTTGGGTACGTTATTTTTAGGCGTTTTTAGGGAAATTGACCAGAGTGCAAGGGGTTAATAAATATAATTGTATCTATCTCTGAGTCAGAGTCTGCTCACTGGGTCTATTAACCATGTTACCCTCGCTGTGGAGTCCACTGTGGGTGCCGCAGTGCTCCAGCCGGGGTCCACCGCGGGTGCAGTGTTGGTCCAGCCCGGGACCGACGTGGATGCAACCGTCCTCCTTACCAGGACCAGCGAAGGCACCATTCCTCCTCCTCAGAGGCCAGATGCTGTCGTGGGTCCTTTCTTCCCGCTGCCAGTTGACGCAGTCGTGGGTCCTTTCTTCCCGCTGCCAGTCGACGCCGGAGCTCCCCATCCTCGGCTCCCCTTCCCGGTTGTGGGTCTCCCTGTGGGGCAACTGCCTCCCGGGCCGCCTCGCCTATGTTGGTGACTGAAAGTCTCAGGCCAGCCGCCTGATAAACTGTACCGTTGGGTTGACTGGCCAGCTTTTCCTTGCAGGCCACCTGACTCCATCCACCGGGCTGTCCGGCTGGCCTGAGACCATGGTAGGCCACCTGACTGGGCATACCGTACCATTCGCTGGGCCTGGGACTCTGGCCTCCCGAGCCTGCTCGTCTCTGGACTTGGGGGGGGGGGGGGGCTAGGTGTGTTTTTTATGGTGTGGGTCCTGAGTAAGGTTGTTTTTTGTTCCCTCCTGACATGCCCCCCCCCCGTTGTTTTTCCCTCCGTGCGCCACGTAAAAGTGCACGTATATGACATTTAATTATTAATTTCACTGTACTGCTTTTACATGAGTAGAATTTCTGGCTACTATACCCACCTCTAGTCAGAGACTACACTTCTTGAGGAAACTCAAACAGGCCTCTACACCATTATTCCCCAGAGACTGATAGAGAAATTACTCCTTCTCGGTCTGAACACCGCCACATGTCTCTGGATCCTGGATTTCCTGACTGAGAGACCTCAGTCTGTCCGGGTTGGAAACAACATCTCCAACTCTGTCACGCTGAGTACTGGAACCCCTCAAGGCTGTGTACTCAGTCCACTGTTGTTTACACTTCTAACACATGACTGTGTATCCAAACACGAGGGGAACCAGATTATTAAGTTTGCAGATGACACCATGGTGGTGGGACTTATTCAGAGGGATGAGGAATCAATGTACAGGGAAGAAGTGAGAGACCTGGAGGGCTGGTGCAGGGAGAACAATCTGGTGCTCAACGTGGACAAAATGAAGGAGATGATTATCGACTTCCGGCGGTCACAGCCTGAGCACGTCCCCCTCAGCATCGGCGGCTGTTTAGTGGAGAGAGTAGAGAACATCAAGTTCCTCAGAGTGCAGATCTTGCAGGACCTGACCTGGAGCAAGAATTCCTTGGAGATCAGGAAGCGAGCTCAGCAGAGACTACACTTCTTGAGGAAACTCAAACAGGCCTCTCTCTCCATCTGCATCCTCAGGACCTTCTACAGAGGTGTGGTGGAGAGTGTTCTGACATACTGCATTGCTACATGGTACTCCAGCTGCAGTATGTCAGACAAAAAAGCCCTGCAGAGGATAGTCAAGGGGGCGGAGAGGGTAATTGGAGTCTCCCTCCCCTCTGTCCAAGAACTTTTTCAGAACCGTTGTAGGAGCAGGGCACTGAACATTGTCAAGGACCGTTCTCACCCTCTGCATAAACACTTTGAACTTCTTCCATCTGGTAAACGATTCCGGAGCATCAGAGGCAGAACCACCAGACTGATCAACAGCTTCCTCCCACAAGCTGTCAGGATGCTGAACAGCTGACCCGGAATCTCACATACACACTACTGCACCTATGGACATTTTATATATTATAGTTAGTTATTCTTTTTCCCCAAGTATGTCTCAGGGATGTGTGAATGGATGGGGGGGTGGGGGTGGGGTGGGGGGTGGAGCTATGTGGGAGTGTGTCTTAATCATGCTGCTTCTTATATGGATGCCGAGAGAAACGCAATTTCATCTTGCCTGCACTACAGTTGTATGTACAGCAATATGACAATAAAGTTTGATTTGATTTGATTTTTTGATTTGATAACACTGGTCAACAACAATGTTATTGTCTCAGTTTTTTTTAGCTGATTTAGGACAATTTTGATGTGCTGAATCCAAAAGTCACATTGGTTTTGCTCAATCAGGTCAACTTTTTGAACTATGGCCACATGTTTTCTTACATTTTTGTTTACATGTATGGGTGTTTTCGCTTTATTTGATACAAAATTCTTTTTTATTTCTTGAAATTCTCTGAATTTTGAACAATGATATCATAACATTCAATTTACATGTACTTACCTTTATCAATGTCTACTATTCAATTTACAGTACACCTGTACAACTGCTTGTAACTTAACATAAAAACCTGACCTGATTGACAGAAACTGATGTCATTTTTGGATTAAGCGGTGCAAAATTGTCTTAAATCAGTTGAAAAAAGACAGACAACTTAAAAAAATATATTTTTGTTATGTTGTGTAATTTAACTGAGTAAATTACTATTTTTTCCCCCCTTTCCTACTCTTCATCAATGGAAAAAAGACACTAGATTGAAAATACATAAAATAAACATTTTGGTTACTTATGTAAACCATAAAAAAAATCCTGCAGGACAAAACATGACAGTATTTTCTAACCTGTTTGTATACCACCATAGACAGAGAGAGAACCTGAATTAGATGGGGCTCAACGGGAAAGATGAGTCGGAAGAGAAGAGCCAAGGAGAGGAAAGCCTTCATTCAGAGGGTCCGGGAGAGGTGAGAGCAGAGGAAGGATGACAACACTAAAAAGTCCACAGGACATCCAGGTGGGACCCCAACTGGCCCAATATTCAATCCTTGGTTGTACAATACTTCAAATGGTAAGTTCCGTTATGCAATATTACTCTGCAAAATTTAAAAAAATAAAAATAGTGTAAAGTTAGTATATTCTGGTTACAATCGTGTCATGTGTTTTCTGCCTCCCCCTTCCAGAAAAATATGTTGCCACCGCGCCAAGATCTTTAAACCAGAGGAAACACTGCATGTGTGTTTCCTGTAAACGTCTATAGAGGACGAAAAGGAAAGTAAAGCCTTCAGTGTTGTTTTTTTTTTTTCCAGTCACCATGTCAGCGCTGAGAGCAGAAGGCTGAAAACTGAGTCAGGTGAGTGTTAACACAACATTGTGATGATTTTACTGTCTAAGTTTCTTTTTGTCCCTGTGGACTGGAGAGGGAAGAAGAAGCGTCCCAAGTCAACACTTTGATTCACTTCAGGAGGCTTTGACTTTACTAGACAGCCGCTAAGATGAATTTGTTCTATAATCATTTTATCTGGGTAGATAAAGTGGTAAATTGAAAAGAAAATTCTAGTGTGGGTAGAAAATGTTCATTTAAAAGCTGCAGTTTTGTCTGCTTTTCTTAAACTGCCTAGTTAGGGTTTGTCACTTCCTGTTCTGATTTTTTATTCCTGTTTTTTTATTCACCCTTTGTTTGTCCTTTTTGCTGGTTAATTCTTGAGTTCTACATTACTTCCCTTTGATTCCTGTCATAGGACTGAGCACGGGTTTTACCGGGCTCAGTTCCTCAATTTATTGATGTATCTTCCCTGTATTGTCTCCTAGCCTTGGGATGTCTTTTTTGTTTGTTTTCTGATGATTTAACCTCCTACTTATTATTTGTGTTTCAGTATTGGTATTATATTGTCTATTCATGTATTTTGAAACTGTTTCACCTTTCTCTGTGACAAGGCCATTAGTTCTTCTCTTCCCAGACGCACCCACTACCCTCTCACAGCCTGTTTCCCTAGTTCACCTCAGCTGTGAGAGATGTTGGAATTAGGTCATTGCCCGCTCCACCTGCTGCTCATTACTCCCCATTTACCTCTCTGTATTTAAGCCTGGCATTCACACTGTGTTTTGTGGCTAAATTACATAGTCTACTTTCTCTACACTGTCTACAATTGTCTCCTTGCTACACATCGGCAGCCTCTGAAGCTTTACCTTCTCCAGAGCGCGTCTTGCTCTGAGGCACCGGCGTAAGTGATTCCTGTCTGCATTTTTGTATTGTGGGCACCTTTTGATATTTACAGTATGTTGCCTTTTGTTGATAAATGTCTTAACACTACCTGCATTTGGATCTGTCCTCTCTGCACCTCGAAGAGGCGCACGTGACAATTCCCTACACTCCCTTTAGGTTTTGTATTGAGATATGAGTAATAAGCTGGATTCATGCTGCACCTCCACTGTCCGCGTACGTACAACTGGAAACCTCGTGTGACATAATTTACGTCATCGTCTCCAGTCCGCTAGTGTACGCAGGACTCTACTGCGGACAACCACGTGCAGCCCAAATTTTATGACCGCGTGACCTGCCCACAACATGAACGTGTTGACAGAGCATGTGCAAGACTGAACATCCCATTCACGAGGTGGCCCTACCAACACAACATGCAAAGACAAAGCAGACGATGAAGACAATGAGGAGGTGGAAGACGAGAATAAACATACATGAATCCTTTTGCAGCAGCTTGAGCACAGAAGAGCAGTGGACAATGGTAATATCCTTTTCCTTGAAATGACGCCATTGTTGTTGCTACAAAAAAATGTGCATCGCTCATGTATTTATAGCCGGTGAACAAACTGGTGTGTTAATGCATTTGCGCTACCCATAGGGCTGGGGTGAAACTACAAATAACAGTTGTGCACATGCGTCAACTGCACAACTGCATGGCCTGGTAGACGAAAAAGGTGAGCATGTACAACGCCGTGTGCACGCCAGACTTTTCCAAAGTGCACACAGACCAAAGCGGAAATGCAGCATGAAGGCTTAAGTCCCGTGTGTGTGTGTGTGTGTGTGTGTGTGTGTGTGTGTGTGTGTGTGTGTACTAGCATTGATGCCCATTGAATATGGCATGTGGCAGCACTACAATAGCAATAGCAAGCAAGTTTGGTCCACATACATCCACCAGTGACACGATGCATCTGACATGCATTATCATGATGATATAGAAAGAGCAACAGCAAGGTTATCATATAGAAACTTGCTGCACCGATGAACATTTTAGACATCTGCTGAGATGTTAAGTGGCTAATTAGTCCTCACTCACTTCAGTCATTCCCATCATAATCAGTTACCCTGCAGAATGCTCCATGGAATCCTATGAAATCCTTTTACTATTGTTGGATCAGTAATTTTATAATATTGTGTTCTGAGTTTTGGACACCAACATTATGGAAAGGTAAAGTTAAAAATATCTAAAGCTGTGAAATGTGGCATTTATAAATTATAGTCCAACCCATCATAATAACAGTAGATCAAAGGGAAAATTATGTAAACTGCAATAAAATAGTAATAGTAGGGCTGTGCAATATGACAAAAAATTCATATGACGATATAAGTCATCTTATATCACAATGATATATATCACAATATGCATTTTCTGTAAATTCTACAGTTTTGGTAATCACATAAAAAGGACCTTTTTTTTTTTTTACATGTATCGTTTTCCCCTCATAATTTTGCAGTGTTATAAAATAGTTTTGTAATGTGCATTTGAATCTTCCATCCATCCATCCATCCATCCATCCATTTTTCTTCCGCTTAATCCTTTTTGGAATCTTGATTCTCATAAATCTCAGGTTTTTCTTCTAAATCACATGTGAATAAAAAGTAAACATCAACAAGATAAATATTTCCTGAGCCAGAGAAGAAAAGCAAAAAAAAACAAAAAACAAAAAAAGAAAAAAAAATCAAATTCAAATTCAAACGTTTATTTCAAACTCAGGGTTCATATTAAATGCAGAACTAAAACGAATATAAAATAAATAGATAAATAAAAGTATATACAGATCAGCAGACACTCGGCGCTCTTGTAACAACAACAACATACAATATTGGGCTCAGTATAAGATGGAACGCCACCACTTCCAAATGCTGGAGTGAAGTGTGAGTGACGAGTTGACAAGTGCTGATATAAGATGATTGTTGCATGCCAGCAACCTTCTCATAAAACTGTAAACATTCCTACGTATCAACTCACCAAAAGACGGAATATTCACAGACACAAACAACTTGCTTGCACTCGACCTTCGTGGTACATCTAGCAACCTTCTTAGGGAGTTATTATATGCAATGCGGATTTTGCGGAAAAAAACAGATCACATCAAAAAATGTCTGAAAATGTGAAAATTACTCATGGCTGTCACCTACAGAGATAAATTAGCTGTCAGTTTAAATCAGTGAAAATTTAAGTGTAGACCTGCTGCCTCTTGACCGCCATTCTGGCCTGATTTAACCTTTTTGCTTCATAGTAAAAACATTTCAGATTGGTCATGATCTGAAACTCAAAGACAGAAAAGGAAATGTACTAAAATACACATGATGACTTTAACTTTATTCATTATCAATACTTGACTAAATTGATTAGAAATCAAATAAATCACATTAAGAGCCAACTTGCTCCTCTGACCCGTTTTAATGTATTTATAATTTATTTTGCATGTATTTGCCATCATCATGCACGTTTGCAGCTTTAATAATTTTTTTTTCAGACAAACCCAAGAAACATGGCTGTAATTTAAACCAAAAAAAAAAAAGGTCTGCTATGGTTTCCAGTTAGCACAGCTTAGCATCGTCATTTAGTATTTCATAATTAGACGTGGCATTAATGTTACGTACCTCCTATTAAAACGAGGTTAGCGGACTATCTGCTCTGACAGCGCATGATGGAAAATGGTCCCATATCCCTGGCAAACAAGAGTAGTAGCTATCTGAACCGGTAGTTTGGGGTTAGCATTAGCATCCACTGGACTGAAGCCTAGCCACCTACGATACACCTGTTCCGCTGTGCGCACTGTAGAGGAGAGACGGGGCGCTGATAAGTAGTGGTGAGGAGCTTTACTGAATAAACCGGAGTATGTGCTTTTTAAATAATGACATAAACGACAGAGTATTCTATGAAACGATAGACGTTTTATATCGTCATCCGATATATATCGTCATATCGTACAGCCCTAACTAAAAGTATGTAAGAACATGCATGATGGCCACCAGATGTCACTGTTCTTAGTTAGAATGAAGCCTGTAAGCTTTGAAAGCCTCAGAGCTTCATTGAGGCTTCAGCTGCCCATCATTACTGAAGAGCTCTTTCCTGTCGTTTAAGAGCAGCCTACCATGTACATTTACTGCTGTTCACAGCCTGTTAATGCTGACTTTACTCCTGGGCCTGGTCCAGAAAGCAGGTTTAGTGGCTTACCTGGGTAAGTTAACTCAAGAGTTTGTGGTAACTCTGAGTTTTTGGTTCCAAAAAGTCAGAGAATGTTTGTAACTGTGGTAACAAAGGCTGTGAACATAAGTCACTCCTGACTAGGTTCTGTTCAGGTTATGTTGGGATATGTTTAGAATATTTAAACAGAAGAGGACCCACATCCACAAACAGAAGTGTGAATGCAGACAATCAGAGAACTAATCACTCAAAATCACCTTTAATAAAACACCATCACTAATTTGTTTTTAACGCGCCTTCTTTATTTCCTAAACAAACATCATTTTCCCTCCATCTTCACATACAGATATTTCATCTCAAATCTATTTTCTGATTTTTTTTATTTATTGAGATAGATTTTGTTCAGATCCTTTGCTGGTAACTGCAGTGAAATTCTTACATTTAGTGATCTTCAAGGTAAAATATTCATTTCTGTTTAGCAGTAATTTGTCTGTCATTAAGATCAATAAAAAAGTTTCTTACATTATCCAATTGCTTCACAGATTTTGGAGGAGGATCCACTCCACCAACCTGTTCAGTCTCTGATGGAACAGAAATAAGTTCTGCTTGATTTCAGATCATAGCCGCTTATATTTAACCTCAATTTAAATGGCCTGCAAACTTCTTGGCCTTTATGGAAGATGGACCCTCAGCTTGTTAACGACCCTAAACTTTGTGATTATCTTCTCACACAAATGAAAATATTTTTTGAAACCAATGACACCCCAGAGACCTCCCCATGCTTACTGTGGGAGACTCTTAAGGCATATCTAAGGGGTTGTATAATTTCCTATGTGGGGCGTAGAAATAAGTTAAACAGAGAAAAGCTTCTAAAGTTGGAAGAGCAGATTCATCAGTTGGATAAAGAGAATTCATGCCACCCTTCCATAAAGAAGTATAAGCAAATCATAGTTGAAAATTCAGGATAATCAGATTATTTCAGCCAAGATTTCTAAATCTTTTATTTTTGTAAAGCAGAAGCACTTTGAATTTGGTGAAAAGCCACAAAGGTTGTTTGCAAGACAATTACGCAAATTGGAAAATGATCACACCATTTATAAAATTAAGTCCAAACAAAAAGCCTGCTTTACTTCGGCTAAAGATATTAATAACTGTTTTAATGGATTTTAAGAATCTTTTTACCCCTCCAAAACAAATGCAGGACCCCATGATATGGAAAATTTTTTGAGAAGTATTAATCTTCCTACTCTGAAACATGAGGATTATACCTTTCTAAATAAGGATATCACCCTGAGGGAGTTAAAGGATACAATAGGCACTCTAAAAAGTGGCAAAATGAAGGACCTTCTACCGAGCTGGACAAGTCATTCGCTGATTCGCTTATACCTTATATGCTCAGTATGTTCACCTGTGCCTTCAGAAAGGATTTATTTCCACAAACACTTAGTGAGACTGTCATTACTCTTATTCCAAAAAAGGATCAGGACCCAGAGGAGGTCGAAGGATATAGGCCCATCTCTCTCCTTAATGTGGATCAAAAAATATTAGCCAAAGTTTTTGCAAACACACTTAAATACATGGACAAACTTGTCCATCCAGACCAAACTGGATTTATCCCTGGCAGAAACTCTGCTTCCAACCTGAGACGTCTCTTTAATAGAATGCATCATTGCAAGTCCAGCCTGAGTAATCTTGTTGTAGTCTCTCTCAATGCTGAAAAGGTGTTTGACCAGGTAGAGTGGTCCTACTTGTTTGCTGTTTTAGACAAATTTAATTAAGGTGATAAATTTATTACCTGGATAAAACTTCTGTACAAGCACCCCAGAGCTCAGATACTAACTAATGGAATGCTATCCCCTCACTTCAGCCTGTTTAGGGGTACAAGGCAGGGCGGCCCCCTCTCACCCCTCCTGTTCGCATTGGCCATTGAGCCTCTCGCTGAGTCGGTTTGTACAGATCCAGATGTACGTGGCTCCAATATTTTGGACACGTCTGATAAGATTTCCCTTTATGACCCTTTATTCCTTTTTTTTTTTTTTAATCCGGCGCCACACGAGTCGGCCGCCCTTTGCAACAGCGGCTCAATTCTGAGTCTCCCCCCCCCTCCCTTTTTGATCCGTTTTTTTTCACTCCATTTATATCACGGACACACAGATCGTCCCAAATGTCTCCTGAGCCGGTGGACGGAGCCACTGTTTATAGCAGGAGACGATACAGCAGGGAAGAGCTGCTAGCATTCAACCGCCACCCGGTGCGAACGGAAAAACTCGACATACCGAGAGAACTGAGGCGAAAACGCCGCGGCTGCCAGGCTGGAGTAAGGCGGAGGACAAAAAATATAAGGTACAGACCCTCACTTCCATCTATTGTCATGGGAAATGTATGGTCGTTACTGGGAAAGGTAGATGAGCTAGCGGCTATCTGCCGCTACGATAGCACATACCGGGAGTGCTCTCTCCTTTTGTTTTCTGAGATGTGGCTAACTGAACTAGCAGCAGATGCTAACATTGAGCTGGAGGGTTTCCACATGATACGGGCAGACCGACAGTGGCAAAGCAAGGGGCGGTGGAGTGATAATGTATGTTAACAACAACTGGTGCAGACCGGGACATATCACTGTTAAACAACGACACTGCAGCAAAGACATTGAGTTGCTAGCTGTTAGCATGCAGCCTACATATATCCCGAGAGAATACTCACACGTGATCTGCATTGTTGTTTATGCAAATCCGACGGCGAACGCTGGGACAGCACGTGACGTCATCCATTCAGTAACCAGCAGGCTGCAGACAGAACACCCACATGCTCTTCTCCTCATCTCAGGCGATTTCAACCATGTTTCACTATCTCCTCTTCTACCCACGTTTACCCAGTATGTCACATGCCACACTAGAGACAATAAAATACTGGACTTATTCTACGCAAACACTAAGGAGGCGTACACCTCATCACAACTCCCCCCACTCGGGAGATTGGATCACAACTTGGTTCATCTCTGGCCGGTGTACAAACCCCTAGTGCACAGACAACCTCCGGCCATGCGCAAAGTGAAGTTATGGTCTGAGGAGGCAATGGACACTCTAAAGGGCTGTTTTGAAGCCACCACCTGGAAGCAGCTCTGCGATCCACATGGTAAGGACATCGATGGCCTCACTCACACCTTCACGGGCTACCTCAGCTTTTGTGTGGACAAATCCGTTCCCACCAAGACCATACGGTGTTGCTCAAAAAACAAACCCTGGATCAACCCTGAGATAAAAACACTTCTGAGAGAGAAGAAGAGGATCTTCAGGTCGGGGAACAGAGAGATGCTGAAGTCCGTACAGAGGGAGCTGAGGAGAAAGATCAGAGAAGGCAAGGACAGCTTCAGGAAGAAGATGGAGGACAAGCTGCAACAGAGCGACATCAGCGGGGTCTGGAGAAACCTCAAAACCATCTCTGGGCTCCAGAATACCTCCCCCCAGGCCACGGGGGGCAGGGAGTGGGTGAACAATCTGAATCTGTTTTTCAATAGGTTTGACCAACCGCCCTCCCCCCTGACTGCACAACAACCACTGCTGCCTCTAAAGACACCAAGTCCTGCTGCCCACTCCCCACTCCACCAACACCCCCCCCCCCCACTCCCAACACACAGCCCCCCATCCTGACCCTGACCAAGACCCAGGTGAGGACGGAGCTGAGGAAGATCAAGGCGAGGAAGGCGACAGGACCAGACGGCATCAGCGCAAAGCTCCTCAAGTCCTGTGCAGACCAGCTGAGTGGGATTGTGGCGTACATCTTCAACCTGTGCCTGAAGCTGGGGAGGGTACCACAGCTGAGGAAAACATCTTGTGTGGTACCTGTACCAAAAACTTCCCACCCCAAAGACCTGAACAGCTACAGACCGGTGGCCTTGACGTCCCACTTGATGAAGACCCTGGAGAGACTGCTCCTTGCTCACCTACGCCCCCTGGTGGAACCAGCGATGGATCCACTCCAGTTCGCCTACCAGCATGGCATTGGGGTGGAGGATGCGGTGATCTTCCTCCTTCACCGTTCTCTGTCCCACCTGGAGAAGCCCGGGAATGTGGTGAGGATCATGTTCTTTGACTTCTCCAGTGCTTTCAACACCATCCAACCGATGATTCTGAAGGACAAGCTGCTGCGCGCAGGGGTGGACCAGCACCTGCCATCATGGATCCTGGACTACCTCACGAACCGGCCTCAGTTTGTGAGAACCCGGGACTGTGTGTCCGACACGATCATCAGTAGCACGGGCGGCCCCCAGGGAACGGTGTTGGCTCCCTTCCTGTTCACTCTTTATACTGCGGACTTCTCACACAACACAACACACTGCCATCTACAGAAGTTCTCTGATGACTCTGCGATCGTTGGCCTCATCTCCAATGGAGATGAAGCTGAGTACAGAGGGCTTATCCAGGACTTCATGGACTGGTGCCATCGGAACTGCCTCCAGATCAACGCGAGGAAAACTAAGGAGCTGGTGGTGGACTGCCGCAGGCATGGACAACCCCTCACAGCACCAGTAAATATACAGGGAACAGACATCGAGATGGTGACATCCTACAAGTACCTGGGTGTTCATCTGAACAATAAACTAGACTGGTCACACAATACTGACGCACTCTACAAGAAGGGACAGCGCAGGCTGTTCCTGCTGAGGAGACTCAGGTCTTTTGGTGTACAAGGGGCGCTGCTGAAGACATTCTATGACACGGTGGTGGCATCAGCCATCACTTTTGGAGTGGTCTGCTGGGGCAGTGGCATTACTGCAGCCGATAGGAAGAGACTGAACAAACTGATCAAGAAAGCTAGCTCTGTCCTGGGGCAGCGCCTTGACCCGGTGGAGGAGATAGGAGAGAGAAGGACGGTGGCTAAACTGTCATCTCTGCTGGAGTCCGAGTTCCACCCTATGCAGGACATACTGAATGCACTGAGGAGCTCATTTAGCAGCAGACTACATCATCCCAGGTGCACAACCGAGAGGTTTCGCAGGTCCTTCCTACCAACGGCTGTCAGACTGTACAACCTAAGCAGGGCTGCTCGCAGAGATAGCAAAAAGATGTAACAACCTAATAGTTTTTGAATGCAAAAGATGCAATAGACTTACACAATGGTCCCCTCCGGCACACAACTAGGAAAATACCGGTCGCTATGGAGGGTGAAAATATGTATGGGCACATAATCATACCATGTAGGATAACTAAGTAGACGGTTATGCTGTTTCTGTCATGGCGGCCGCTGGGCCGTAATCCAGCTCATCAGCTCCAGCCGCGCACAGACTAACAGGTGTTAATCAGCGGCTCTTAAAAGCCAGCGTCATGGCCAGCTCGGCATGGAGTCGTCTGTCTACCTCGTCTGAGTATGAGCCAGAGCTTCGTTCCACAGCCACGTCGAGAACGCCACGTCAAGATCTACCACGTAAGAAGACTATTTGCTTCTCTACGCCTAATCTTTACCCTTGTGCCCAAGTGGACTTCCCAGGCGGCGGACCGGTACGCTTCCGGAGCTCCTCCTGGTCTACGGAGTCAGAGTCTCGTTTCACAGTCAAGTCAAGAACGCCACGACAGGACCAACCACGTAAGAAGGCTATTTGCTTTTCTACGCCTAATCTTTACCCCTGTGCACAGGTGGACCTCCCAGGCGGCGGACCGGTATCTCCAACGGACGGAGAATTACCCATTCCCTTCCGGAGCTCCTCCTGGCCTTCACTGATTCAGGAATTCTCTCCACTGCAGCTGCAGGTACTGTCACTCCCTCAGTCACAGGAATCATTGTCTCCACAGTTACGAACATTATCACTGTCACGGCTACGGGAACAGTCAACGTCACAGCTGTCAGTGCAGTCTTTGCTCTCACCATGAACTCCACCACAGTTAGTGGAGTTATCACCGTCACAGCTTCAAGCACCAGAATCACCACAGCACGCGGACATCGGAGAACGGCTAGATACAGTCGGAGACAACCTCAAGGTTGCCGGGTCGTCCTCTGCATCGCTCAGCTCCGGTGACCAGGCTACGATATCTGCACTCACACTTGCACTACACTCACTAACACTTGACAATAACGAATAACTATTTTGTATCTGCCCGTGTCTGTGTCTGTCTCTTGGGTCCTGAAACATGTCAGTACGACTCCGTCACGTTGACCCAACGGACAGCACACAGCCGCGCGGACTTAACACCCTTAGCGCCCGGGTAGACATGCTCGTACATCAGCAAACAGTTATTCTTAATCAGCTGTCACAAATTAACGGCCGGCTGGATCGCCTGGAGGGACAACAGGTTTTTCCCCCGGTCGCTAGTGTCTCAACCCCTGCAGGTTTAGCACCTACTCAAGCTAACACCACGTCCGTATCTCGCCTCACCCCTGTTCCCACTCCAGTTCGTTTTAGTGGCAAACTCGGAGAGGCTCAGGGATTTATTCTCCAATGTGAGTCAGTTTTTCTCTGAGTCCCGGGGGACTTCACCATTGACTCAAACAAGATAGGATATATCATTAACCTACTGGGAGGTAGAGCCTTAGATTGGGCCTATACGGTAATGGCGATCCCAGGTTATCCTACATTAACTTACCAGCAGTTTTTGGCGGAGTTTATGTCCGTATTTGATCATTCGGATAGGGGTGCGGTATTGACCAAACGGCTGTTGAGCCTGCAGCAGGGCGCAAGATCAGCTGCTGACTATGCAATAGACTTCCGGGTCCTTGCCGCTGAGATTGGGTGGGGGGAACCGGCACTATGCGGTATTTTCCTCCGCAGTCTCAATGCGGAGTTAAAGGACGAGTTAGCGGCACGGGACAAACCTGATAATTTTGGAGAGCTAATTGCCCTTGCCATAAGCATAGACAGTAGATTAAGGGAACGAGCGGCAGAACGGCGGTCTACCGCCCGTCCTGTAAAACCCCGCCCTCGTTCCACCAGCTTTTCCCCGCTCGCTCTACCGGCGTCAGGGGAGCTTTCAGATCAGGAACCCATGGTAATAGGACAATCTAAAGTGTCAGCAGCTGAGAGACAGCGCCGCAGAAATTTAGGCCTTTGTTTTTATTGTGGAAAGGAGTCACATGGAGTTTTTGAGTGCCCAAGTCGGTTAAAAGGGAGGGTCCGTGGATTGCAGTAGGGGGATTCACGGACACGGACCCAGAAAGACCCCTCATGAGTTTTAGAATACCCATTAGACTTATCCACAAACACGCAGAACATTCTACGCTAGCCTTAGTGGATTCAGGAGCTGAGCAAAACTTTGTTTCCAAGGACCTGGCAACCCAGATGGGCCTCAGCTGTCAGCCCCTGGATCCACCTGTCAAGCTGATTACGTTATCTAAGACGTCACTGACCACCATTGCCTATCAGATGGCCCCAGTGTCCGTGATAGTCTCAGGGAATCACAGAGAAGAGATTAGGTTTTTGGTCTTGCCTGTCTCTTCTTCGCCTGTCATCCTGGGTTTCCCCTGGCTCCACCTTCATAACCCCACCATCGATTGGCAAGGAGGGAGTATTACTGCGTGGAGCACTTTCTGCTTAAGCGCCTGCCTCCAATCGGCGGCATGCGCTCCCTCTGTCAAGGTGCCACCCCCCTCGACGTCAACTCAGAAGCTGTCCAAGGTACCAGAAGTTTACCATGATTTGGGACTAGTGTTCAGCAAGTCACAGGCGTTGTCTTTATCCTCTCATCGGCCGTACGATTGCGCAATAAATCTGAAGGCTGGGGCCCCTCTTCCCGCGAGCCGCCTGTACAGCCTGTCAGCCCCGGAACGCGAGGCCATGGATACCTATATTAAAGAATCCCTGGCCTCAGGGATCATCTGCCCATCGTCCTCAGCCGTGGGGGCCGGCTTTTTCTTTGTTGGAAAGAAGGACGGGTGGTTACGCCCTTGCATCGACTTCAGGGGGCTTAATGAAATCACTATAAAAGATAAATACACTTTGCCTTTGATGAATACTGCCTTTGACTCCCTCCAGGGGGCGAATTGGTTTACTAAGCTTGATCTCCGCAATGCCTATCACCTGGTGCGCATCAGAGAGGGGGATGAGTGGAAGACGGCGTTCAGGACCCCAAGCGGCCACTTTGAATATCTGGTAATGCCATGTGGGTTGACCAACGCTCCGGCCGTCTTCCAGCGGCTAATTAACGACGTGCTGCGGGATTTTCTTAACTCCTTTGTGTTTGTGTATCTAGATGATATATTGATCTTCTCCCGCACTCTGGAAGAGCACCAGGTGTACGTGCGCAGAGTGTTACAGCGCCTCCTGGAGAATCAACTTTTTGTCAAAGCAGAGAAGTGTGAATTCCACACAAACCAGACCTCTTTCCTTGGGTTCATCATCGCCCGGAACCAGGTGCTTCCCGACCCAGCCAAGGTTAAGGCGGTAGTGAATTGGCCCACTCCGTCCTCTAGGAAACAGCTCTAGGGATTCTGGGCTTTGCTAATTTTTATTGCCGTTTTGTGCCCAATTTTGGGAACCTGGCTTGCCCTTTGACTGCGCTCACCTCCCCTAAGAACCCGTTTTGCTGGAGTGAGGAAGCAGCCAGGGCGTTTAAGAAATTAAAGGACGAGTTTGCTTCAGCCCGTGTTCTCTCTCAGGTGGACCCGAATCTTCAGTGCTTGGTGGAGGTGGATGCCTCTGACTCGGGGGTGGGAGCGGTACTCTCCCAGCGTTCTCCTGAGGACGGCAAGATTCGGCTATGTGCATATTTCTCCCGTCGCTTGTCACCGGCAGAGAGGAACTACAGCATCGGGGACAGGGAACTGTTGGCAGTGAAGCTCGCCTTGGAGGAGTGGAGACATTGGCTTGAGGGGGCCGCTCAGCCGTTCGTTGTATGGACTGACCACCGCAACCTGGAGTACCTCAGGACAGCGAAGCGGCTGAACGCACGTCAGGCTCGTTGGTCTCTCTTCTTCGGCCGCTTCAACTTCTCCATCACCTATCGGCCAGGAAGCAAGAACGGTAAGCCGGATGCCCTCTCACGACAGTTTGACGCACCATCTTCCGAGGATCAGGACGCACCCATCCTACCACCCTCCTGTGTTGTGGGCGCGCTGTCCTGGGGTATCTGTACCAAGGTCCGGAGAGCGTTGAAGATGGAACCAGACCTGGGGGGGGGGGGGGGGGCAGGCCGCTTGTTTGTTCCACGCTCTATTATTCGGGGTCAGGTGATTGAATGGGGTCACGCCTCCAAGTTGGCTTGTCATCCGGGAGTAGGCCGGACTGTGGACCTGCTCCAGAGGACCTTCTGGTGGCCAGGGCTACGGAAGGACGTGGTGAACTACATCCGGGCCTGCGCTCAGTGCGCCACTGGGAAAACGACATCTTCTCCCACGGCGGGCCTGTTGCACCCCCCCCCTGCCCGTTCCTTCCCGCCCCTGGTCTCATGTGGCCATGGATTTTGTGACTGGTTTGCCCCTTTCTGATACTTTCACCACTGTCTTGACTATTGTGGACCGTTTTTCGAAGGCGGCCCATTTTGTGCCTCTTCGGGGCTTGCCTTCGGCTCAGGAAATGGCGGACCTCCTTGTTCGGCATGTGGTTCGCCTCCATGGTATCCCCGCTGACATAGTGTCAGATCGGGGACCACAGTTTGTCTCTCAGGTATGGAAGGCGTTCTGCGCAGTGTTGGGAGCCACGGCCAGCCTTTCTTCTGGGTACCACCCTCAAAGTAATGGCCAGTGCGAACGGGCTAACCAGGAGCTCGAGGCCGCACTGCGCTGTGTTATCTCCTCCTGTTCCTCCTCTTGGAGCAAACATCTTCCCTGGATTGAGTACGCCCATAATACTACGATCTCTACGGCTACGGGCGTCTCTCCTTTCAAGGCTTCTTTTGGATTTTATCCACCATTATTCCCGGAGGAGGAGAAGGAGGTAGTGGTTCCGTCTGTCCAGGCCCAGATTAAGCGCTGCCGGCGAGTTTGGTCCATCGCCCGCCGAGCCCTTTTGAGGACCACTGAACGCAACATCCAGGTGGCCAACCGTCACAGGAGACCTGCCCCGGACTACAAGGTGGGTCAGAAGGTTTGGTTATCCACCCGGAATATTGGTGTACCGGCCGAAAAGCGTAAACTCACTAAGCGCTTTATTGGCCCCTACACCATCTCACGTATTGTCAACCCTGTGTCTGTGCGCTTGTCTCTCCCCCCTTCCATGCGCATCTGCTCCACTTTTCATGTCTCCCAGGTTAAACCGTACGTTATGGACCCTCTGTGCCCGGCCCCTGCGGCGCCTGCCCCCCCGAGGATGATTGATGGCCATCCAGCCTGGGGCGTGACTGCCATCCTGGATGTGCGCAGGCGGGGCCGTGGTCTTCAGTATTTGGTGGACTGGGAGGGTTTTGGACCGGAGGATCGTTCTTGGATTCACCCAGCGTTGATCTTGGATAAGCAGCTGATCCGCGATTTCCATCGGGCGAATCCAGGTAAGATTGGGCAGGTGCCTGGAGGCACTGCTAGAGGGGGGAGTACTGTCATGGCGGCCGCTGGGCCGTCATCCAGCTCATCAGCTCCAGCCACGCACAGACTAACAGGTGTTAATCAGCGGCTCTTAAAAGCCAGTGTCACGGACAGCTCGGCACGGAGTCATCTGTCTACCTCGTCTGAGTATGAGCCAGAGCTTCGTTCCACAGCCACGTCGAGAACGCCACGTCAAGATCTACCACGTAAGAAGACTATTTGATTCTCTACGCCTAATCTTTACCCTTGTGCCCAGGTGGACTTCCCAGGCGGCGGACCGGTACGCTTCCGGAGAGCTTCTCCTGGTCTACGGAGTCAGAGTCTCGTTTCACAGTCAAGTCAAGAACGCCACGACAGGACCAACCACGTAAGAAGGCTATTTGCTTTTCTACGCCTAATCTTTACCCCTGTGCACAGGTGGACCTCCCAGGCGGCGGACCGGTATCTCCAACGGACGGAGAATTACCCATTCCCTTCTGGAGCTCCTCCTGGCCTTCACTGATTCAGGAATTCTCTCCACTGCAGCTGCAGGTACTGTCACTCCCTCAGTCACAGGAATCATTGTCTCCACAGTTAGGGACATTATCACTGTCACGGCTACGGGAACAGTCAACGTCACAGCTGTCAGTGCAGTCTTTGCTCTCACCACGAACTCCACAACGGTTAGTGGAGTTGTCACCGTCACAGCTTCAAGCACCAGAATCACCACAGCACGCGGACATCGGAGAACAGCTAGATACAGTCGGAGACAACCTCAAGGTTGCCAGGTCGTCCTCTGCATCGCTCAGCTCCGGTGACCAGGCTATGATATCTGCACTCACACTTGCACTACACTCACTAACACTTGACAATAAAGAATAACTATTTTGTATCTGCCCGTGTCTGTGTCTGTCTCCTGGGTCCTGAAACATGTCAGTTTCATCCCATCTAGCAACAATGCTCTGCACTGTGTGTGTTTATATATTTACATATTTATTCCATCTAGCTACAATGCTCCGCACTGTGTGTTTATATATCTACATATTATTCCATCTAGCTACATTGCTCCACACTGTGTGTGTTTATATATTTACATATTTATTCCACCTAGCTGCAATGCTCCGCACTGTGTTTATATATTCATATATTTATTCCATCCAGCTACAATGCTCTGCACTGTATGTCTGTGTGTGTGTATATATACATATTATAGTAATATGTACATATGTGTATTAGCTGCTCTTGCTTGCTTGTTTTTTTTCTTGCCTTCTGATTGTTGCTCTGAGTGTTGCTATCCCTGTGCTGTTGCAATCCTGGAATTTCCCCGTTGTGGGACTAATAAAGGCTTATCTTATCTTATCTTAAAACACCGGTTGCTATGGAGGGTGAGAATATGTATGGGCACATAATCATACCATGTAGGATAACTAAGTAGACGGTTATGCTGTTTCATCCCATCTAGCAACAATGCTCTGCACTGTGTGTGTTTACATATTTATTTCATCTAGTTACAATGCTCCGCACTGGGTGTGTTTATATTTATATATCTATATATTTATTCCATCTAGCTACAATGCTCCGCACTGTGTTTTTATATATCTACATATTATTCCATCTAGCTACATTGCTCCGTACTGTGGGTGTTTATATATTTACATATTTATTCCATCTAGCTACAATGCTCCGCACTGTGTGTTTATATACTCATATATTTATTCCATCCAGCTACAATGCTCTGCACTGTGTGTCTGTGTATATATATATATACAGTATATATATATATATATATATATATATATTTATAGTAATATGTACATATGTATATTAGCTGCTCTTGCTTTTTTTCTTGTCCTCTGATTGTTGCTCTGAGTGTTGCTATCCCTGTGCTGTTGCAATCCTGGAATTTCCCCGTTGTGGGACTAATAAAGGCTTATCTTATCTTATGCGGACAATGTCCTGTTGTTTATTACGAAACCCCAGTCCAGTCTTCCTGCGATTCTGGACAAAATAAATATATTTATTTTGCCTTTCCTTCTTGCCTTGAGAGAGAGCAGTCACATTTTTCTTCCCTCCTCCCCTGCCTTCCTGATCTATTCCCAGCTTTTGCAATGTTGCGTTTTTGTCTGTGTTTAGTCGCTCTTCTTCTGCTAAATCTTAATCTAAACGGAAATTATGGATTTGGAAGCGGCTTAAATGTGCTATTGTCACTATTTTCAACAAGAATTGGGCCAAGGGGGAGCCCAAGAATTGGAACCTACGAGAGACTCATGGACATTGGAATCCATGCGTCTATGGCAATATTATTGGCTATGATCTCAGGACTTCTATTTTTGGCTGTGGAGTTCCCTGATGCATCAGAAATTGAAGGAAGGTGAGAGAGCGGATCAAGCGGACCCAGCCAGCTCCTTCATCAAATTCGACCAGTTGGGGAGGGCACGAGTAGCGGCAAACGGTGAACTGAATGACAGTGATTCAGTGAAGGAATACATCTGAAAGCCCTGTGCTCTCTATGGAAAAACAGTTTAAGCCTGCATATATAATGGAAGCACAGAATTACACAGGTGAGGACAAAATTCTACTCTCTGAGTGTACTGTGCTGATTTGATTTGATCTGACCTTGTTTGCCCCGTGTTTACATTCCTCCTGACTGAGATTAGCGGAAGAACCGGCTCTTATGTCTACCCATACAATCAACAATCAGTTGATGTCGTCAGCGGATTGGACTCTCAAGGACAATGCCCATGTGCCTTCTGCAAGCGAGAGAGAGAGACTCTGAACTCTGGACTTGTTTATAAGTCACATGATTATAACATCTATCCACTGCCAGGAGGCGCCCTCTGCTGCTCACTAACAACTGTTACATTTACACTACACAATGACATGCAAATATACACACACTGCTCTCCCTCCCTCTGCTGTGTGATTGTCCACTACTGCTAAATATGCATTGAGGGTTTTTTTTGCCTGCAATCAAAATTTCGCTTACCCATTAAGCGTCAATTTGATAAAACATGTTTTTTTCTCTCGCCTATTGTGTCATATCATTTCTTTTTTCTTTTCTTCTTTATGACTGGCGCCTAGCGGCTGCCCCGGCCTTGGATGCGCTCTGCAGAGCGTGCCCAAATGCCAAGTCACGTTTTGTTACCTTGTATTCATACATGTGTAATGACAATAAAGTTGAATCTCATCTCATCTCATATTTGGAACTTTATCTGGTTACAGAATTAATTGGACAAAGAGTGAGTTGATGCCCGTTGGATTGGTGGATTTATCCCTAATACAACATCTACCATTGAAAGTTTCTACTCTGGCATTCACTTACACACGTGGACAAAATTGTTGGTACCCCTCTGTTAATGAAAGAAAAACCCACAGTCGTCACAGAAATAACTTGAATCTGACAAAAGTGGTAATAAATAAAAATTCTATGAAAATTAACCAATGAAAATCAGACTGTGCTTTTGAATTGTGGTTCAGCAGAGTTATTTTAAAAAAACAAACTCATGAAACAGGCCTGGACAAAAATGATGGTACCCTTAACTTAATATTTTGTTGCACAACCTTTTGAGGCAATCACTGCAATCAAACAATTTCTGTAACTGTCAATGAGACTTCTGTACCTCTCAGCAGGTATTTTGGCCCACTCCTCATGAGCAAACTACTCCAGTTGTCTCAGGTTTGAAGGGTGCCTTCTCCAGACGGCATGTTTGAGCTCCTTCCACAGATGTTCAATACAATTTAGATCAGGGCTCATAGAAGGCCACTTTAGAATTGTCCAATGTTTGGCTCTTAGCCATTCTTGGGTGTTTTTAAGCTGTGTGTTTTGGGTCATTATCCTGTTGCAAGACCCATGACCTGCGACTGAGACCAAGCTGTCTGACACTGGGCAGCACATTTCTCTCTAGAATACCTTGATAGTCTTGAGATTTCGTTGTACCCTGCACAGATTCAATACACCCTGTGACTGTCACACGTGGCTCTAGGGAGCCACGCAATAAGAGAGCCAAGGGCAAGCCAGTCAGTTGTGATGTTTAATAGTGACAGTGGTAAGGGGAGAGGAAAGCACAGATGCTCATACATAGTTACACTCATGGGCAGTACAGCAACAGAGTTAACAGTTAATAAGGTGGCGCTCCCAAGTGATTCGCTAAGACTAGTAGAGGGCTTGCGCCGGACATGGGGGCACAAATACTTCTAACGGGAAAACACTTACGAGAGATGCTGGATGATGAAACAAGGGCTGGCACCGGACGAAGGGGCTCCAGCCTAGTAGTGCTTATGTCGCAACGCTGAATGATCGTGGCTGCTCCTCTTTATACTCATTAGCAGCGCCCCAGCTGATGAGGATTAATTGGCCCCAGCCGTCCCGTGACACTGACAGCTGGGAGCCAGCTGAGGCGCTGCCCAATGAGAGGCAGGGATAAAAGGAGCATGGGCTGAGCGCCGAGCCGGCGTCTCACCCCATGGTGACAGAGCCTCCCTCTCACGGTTGGGCTCCCGAACGACCAGGAACATCCCAGCCCCCCCACCCCCCTCACCACCTAGGGTGGGCGGAAGGGAGGCAGGACCGGAGGGGAAGATGCAAAGGGAAGGACAAAACAAAAACAAAAAAAAAAAACAATGGACAATGTAGGGTAGCAGGGCAGAGAGAGGAAAAAACCCAAACACAATACGTTACAAAACAAGGAAAAATTAACCCAGGGCACAGATGGGGAGAAAACTGAGTAGGACACAGGTTACGCTCTACTCAGATAACACAACGTGTAGCCCAGGGCAAGAAAGGGAGGAAAAAAAAAAACCCAAAGAGGTAACAGGACAAAAAGCAATTACAGAGTATGGTTAAGGGGAAACGAAACACACTACTCCATAACGCACTCCTACAAAGCTAAAGATAAAATAAGGGTGATGAAAGACGCTGAGTACGGGTGGCAGGGAAAACAATACACAGCGCCATATACAAAGAGGGACACCCAGGGAAATAACGGTGATAGGGTAGGAACAGGATGAACATGAGGGAAAAATGCTGAGTACGGTTTACAAGGGGGAGAACGCAATACACAGCACCAAAAACAAAACAAAACGGGGGATTACCTAGAGGAATAAAGGTGACAGGATCATAGGACAACAATGAGGTAAAATGCTGAGTACGGTTAATAAGGGAGAAAACACAATACACAGCACTAAATACAAGGAGGGTCACCTAGAGGGATAATGGTGACAGGTGAAACAGGGTAACAAGGTAAATTGCTGAGTACGGTTAAAAGGGGAAAAAACACGATACACAGCACTAAATACAAGGGTCACCTAGAGGGATAATGGTGACAGGAGCACAGGACAATAAGATAAAAATGCTGAGTATGGTTAAGGGGGAAAACGGAATACACAGCACTGAATCTAAGGCGGGTCACCTCGAGGGAAAAAGGTGACAGGGAAACAGGGTAACAATGAGGTAAAATGCTGAGCACGGTAATAAGGGAAAAAACAATACACAGCATACAAAACCATATTCCCCTACAGGACAAAGAGGCTACGCCCGAGTGACCTTAAAAACAACAAAAAAGTAAGACACCCGAGGAGACGGCAGGGAGAGTCCAAAACAGTCAAACAGTTCTGGCCGCCGCCCCACCCATGTCCAGTTGGGCCGGGGAAGAAAAAGAGTTCGGACGGCCAACTGCCAACCCAGGATCCCAACAACCCAGTCCACCGGTAGCCGCGCCAGGCTACCCAGAAGCAACAAGGTTCGTCAGGGGATTGGACCAGATCGCCGAACCAGAAGTCTTGCGGGCCGAGCCGTCGACCCGCATCACTCAACCACCAGGACCGTTGAGACGGGCGAAGGGTCAGAGCGGACCCCGGAGGAAGAGGCTTAGGGGAGAGCCGATGATGAGGTAGACGAACGTCAGGCTGCAGGGAAGCAGCCACCTCCTCACCGGACCTGGACAACCCTGGTGTGGCACCCGCGTCGGACCCCGAATGGGTCTTAGGCGAACCCATGGCGAACGCCGCTGAAGCAGCACCCACGTTGGACCCCGACTGGGTCTCGGGCGAATTCACGTCGAGCACCGCTGGAGCAGCACCTACGACGGACCCCGACTGGGCCAGCACCGCACCAGAACCGACCTCCAATATTGAACCTGGACCCCACAGCACCACGAGGAACGGCAACTCCTCGCCAGCGACCCTGGAAGAAGGCTCAGAGGAGAAAACAGAACCGGGGTCAGGATCACCGGCAGCGCCAGAACCCGGCGAAACGAGCTCGGATGCAGCGGGCGGCTGCACCCGGCTCATCCCCCCTAGAGACAGGCTAAAGTGCTCAGAGAAATAGAGGGAGAAAAGAGAGGAGAGCACTTGCCTGATCTCGGGTTCCGACGCCGTCCAGGACTGCGAAGATCCAGGATCCGTCGCCCGGAGGTCGTTGTCAGGCTCCCACTCGGCTGCGTCGGGCCCCGCAGCCAGCACGATGGTCAGTGCAGCTTGAGGTTCCTCCCGCGTTGGTAACCACACCGACGATCCACGCGGCGTGATGGCAGGAGAACCTCGTCCCGCTGGACCAAACCGCACCTCCGTGGAGACCCGGGGACGCTTGGTCGTCGGCGCAGACTCCACGTAGCAGTCAGTCCTCCTCCTCCGTCCACAACATAGCTGCGGAACCGCAGGCCCTCTCCTTTTCCCACCACGTTGACCCGGAGCCGGGGATCGCTCGGCGGAGAGAGACACAGAGGATGCAGGATTAAAGACACAGGTTACAGCACGTGGTGGGAGTTCAGGGAGCTGCGGACCCCGAACTCCACCTCCAGGAGTGTAACAGAGCAAATCATAAAACTGATGTAAATAAACAAAGACTTGCCTGCCTCCTGGAGGTTCGATGGTGCCTGCTGACGTGGACATAGCTTCTTCCACCGGAGTGGTGGCTCAGTTGGTAGAGCATCCACCCCACACCCGGGAGGCAGGGGTTCAAATCCCGGCCGGGTCATGCCAAAGACCATATAAAAATGGAACTTCCTGCCGTCCAGCTTGGTGCTCAGCAATAAATGGAACGGAGGAGGGAACTCTGTGGCGGCGCCTTGCATGGCAGCGGCCCTCTGATTCTGCACTTGGGGTGTGTGTGATTTACACTGTAGATAGGTAAAGCACAATCTCGTTCTGCTGTACATGATTGGTTGTACGGTTGAATGACAATAAGGGTGATTTAATTTAATTAATTTAATTTAATTTAATTTAATTTCCTCTCCCTGCCAGGCGATAACGGAGGACCCCCTGGGAAATCGTCTGGGGACCGCTCGCGTTGTCTCCAGGAGAGGGCTCACCAGGCTGGGGTTCCAGGCACACACAGTAGTCAGGAGACGCGTCGAGGAGGAGGGGGTGACAGCCGCGGTGAGCCAGCCCGAATGTCCTGGGATGACAGCGGGGGAATGAGGCTCAGGGAGCGAGGCTGTGAAGTCTCCACACTGACGAGGCGAAAAGGTGACAGCTGCGTGGGAGGAGAGGTCCTGGTGGGAGCCCAGAACTGGATCCGGACGGGGTTCATGCTGAGGTGACTTGGCGAAGTGATGACGGCTATTCCCAGGGGACGAAGCGAGGGGGGAACCCAGGAATCGCCGCTCCTGATCAGAGACCGAGGCGAGGAAGGCGTTGAGCTCGGGAAAGCTTTGCTGCCCTGGAGTCCTCTCCACCAATCTCACTGCCGCCGCCACGTGCCTGCAGATGGTGAATGGATGCACAGCGGGAATCGCGTCAGCTGCTCGGTCCCAGACGTAACTGCTGTCAGCTGCGGCTCCATGGGGGGAATCCCGAGTGACGTGATGCAGAACGGGGGAAGCCCTCTGGGTGGCGCGAACTCCCGGGCTGGAATGGCAGCAGGAACGGGGTCCCGAAGTGGGGGGCAACGTCATCCACTTCGACGTTCTGCCGGGGTTTCCATCCAACCCGCGGAGCTTTTCTCGCTGTGTGTCCATGGCGTCAATCCTGGCACTGACCTCAAGATAGAATAAGGAGTGAGTGTAACTGTCCAGAAGATCCTCAGCACGGCCCGGATGCCAGTGTCTCACGTTGGAGGTGTCGTGCAGGGTGAAGAGCGTCCTGTCGACAGCCCCCAGGATGGACCTCAGCTCGTCGCCCTGGCGTCAGAGGTGACTCCTGGGAAACGGCGTGCTAACGGCGCTAACACCCGGACAGGAAGGTACAAGTCCAAACCATTTTCGGCCGCTGGCAACTCGTTCTGGCTGCGACATACTGTCACACGTGGCTCTAGGGAGCCACGCAATAAGAGAGCCAAGGGCGAGCCAGTCAGTTGTGATGTTTAATAGTGACAGGGGTAAGGGGGAGAGGAAAGCACAGATGCTCATACATAGTTACACTCATGGGCAGTACAGCAACAGAGTTAACAGTTAATAAGGTGGCGCTCCCAAGTGATTCGCTAAGACTAGTAGAGGGCTTGTGCCGGACATGGGGGCACAGAGGCACAAATACTTCTTACGGGAAAACACTTACGAGAGATGCTGGATGATGAGACAAGGGCTGGCACCGGACGAAGGGGCACCAGCCTAGTAGTGCTTATGTCGCAGCGCTGAATGATCGTGGCTGCTCCTCTTTATACTCATTAGCAGCGCCCCAGCTGATGAGGATTAATTGGCCCCAGCCGTCCTGTGACACTGACAGCTGGAAGCCAGCTGAGGCGCTGCCCAATGAGAGGCAGGGATAAAAGGAGCATGGGCTGAGCGCCGAGCCGGCGTCTCACCCCATGGTGACAGTGACAGATGCAACAAAGCAGCCCCAGAACATAACAGAACCTCCTCCATCTTTCACAGTAGGGACAGTGTTCTTTTCTTGGTAAGCTTCATTTTTGCGTCTGTGAACATAGAGCTGATGTGAATTGCCAAAAAGTTCCAGTTTTGTCTCGTCTGTCCATAGGACATTCTCCCAGAAGCTTTGTGGCTTGTCAACATGCAGTTTGGCAAATTCCAGTTTGGCTTTTTTATGATTTGTTTTCAACAGTGGTGTCCTCCTTGGTCGTCTCCCATGAAGTCCACTTTGGCTCAAACAACGACAAATGGTGCGATCTGACACTGATGTACCTTGACCTTGGAGTTCACCATGAATGTGTTTAGAGGTTGTTCTGGGCTCTTTTGTTACCATTCGTATTATCCGTCTTCTCCTGCGACCACGTCCAGGGAGGTTGGCTACAGTCCCGTGGATCTTAAATTTCTGAATAATATCTGCAACTGTAGTCACAGGAACATCAAGCTGCTTGGAGATGGTCTTATAGCCTTTACCTTTAACATGCTTGTCTATAATTTTCTTTCTAGTCTCCTGAGACAACTCTCTCCTTTGCTTCCTCTGGTCCATGTTTAGTGTGGTACACACCATGTCACCAAACAGCACAGTGGCTACTTGTCATCCTTTAAATAGGCCAACTGTCTGATTACAAGTTTGTAGACACCTGTGATGTTAATTAGAGGACACATCTTGGTTGAACATGTCCCTATGGTCGCATTATTTTCAATCTTTTCTAGGGGTACCATCATTTTTGTCCAGGCCTGTTTCATGAGTTTGTTTTTAAAATAATTCTGTTGAACCACAATTCAAAATCATTGTCTGATTTTCATTGGTTAATTTTCATAGAATTTTTATTTATTACCACTTTTGTCAGATTCAAGTTATTTCTGTGATCATTGTGGGTTTTTCTTTCATTAACAGAGGGGTACCAACAATTTTGTCCACGGCTGTACCTTGGGTTTCAGAGAACAAAAGATTTCTGTATAATCAGAGGAGCTATATAAGTGTAGGTTAGTTAGTTAGTTAGTTAGTTATTGTCTAATTTGACCTTGTTGGATTTTCTTTCCCCCTTTTTTATATTATTTTGTTTCTTTTAATCTGTACTTTTAATCTATCTGAAATAAAGATTCATTCATTCATTCATTCATTCATTCATTCATTTCTCTTGTCTTTTCAAAGCTAACTAGCCCCTTCTTGTGGCCAAATTGCAGACTAATATTCAATTTTGGAGATCTTTCCTTATTTCATTGATTGGGAGGATTAACACAATCAAAATGATATTTCTTCCTCAGTTATTGTATCTCCTCCAATGTCTACCTGTGTTTTTACCAAAATCCTTTTTTAAAAAATTAGACTGTTGTTTTCCCCTTTATTTGGAATTTCAAAAATCATCCATCTTCTTCCACTTAATCCTTTTCGGGTCGCGAGGGGGCTGGAGCCTATCCCAGCATCTTTGGTGGAGAGGCAGGGTCCACCCTGGACAGATCACCAGTCCATCGCAGGGCCAACACAGAGAGACAGACAACCATTCATTCTCACAGTCATACTTAAGGACAATTTAGAATCCCCAGTTTTTGATGCCAATTGACCTAACTTATATGTTTTTTGGCATGTGGGAGGAAACTGGAGAAATCCCGGAGTAAACCCACGCAGACACGGGGAGAACATGCAAACTCCTCACAGATCACTGTTGGTCGGGGGCTGGGATCGAACCCAGGATCCCCCGGTCAAGGGTGAGTTTCTGTGCTGCCGCAGTGCTAATTTCAAAAACTATAGGATTAAAAACGCTCATCTTTGTAAACCCAGGCGGGTGGGTGGACTTGCTCTCCCTGAGTTTTGTCTTCGTTACTGGGCTTTCAACATTAAAATAATTTCAAGATGGTTGGATAACTCAATTAATTTTCCTCGCTAGCTGCAGTTGGAGCAGGAGCATTGCCACCCATACAGTTTGGGAGCAGTGATCCTGTCTCCTGTAATTTAGATAAATCAATTTATGGTGAAAGTGTTGTTATAAATAGCATGATCAGAATCTGGAAACAAATTAAGATGCATTTCAGGGTTAAATCACTCTCCTTTTACTTCCCATTGCTGGGAATCCGTCTTTCCCACCATCTCAGTTTGATAATGGATTTTTACAATGGAGAGATCTGGGTATTCACACTATTGGTGATCTTCACCTGAATGGTACCTTAGCCTCATTTGAACAGCTACAAGAAATGTATTGTAACGTCTGGCCTGTGTTAAGGGGGTGGGGATTTTCCTGGCATGCTTTGGCAGTGTAGGATTCAAAGGGTGTTATCATTCGTGTGTTCTAAAGTGTTATTGCTGTGTCATTATAACTGCATTATAATGACACAGCAGTGATATAAGAAGAGTCAGAGCAGTGACTGATCATGCGTTTGTGTCACCCTTAGTGAGACGGAGGTCTGTGTGAATGACCTCCCCTCCTGTCTGTTTTGAGAGAGTGTGTGTTAAATAAAGCCTGTTTTATCACAGCCATCTCTCCATTCTTGTGTGAACCCCCACTACGTCACACTGGTGTCAGAAGTTGGGATATGGAGCAGATGGAAGCCAGGATCAGAACAGAGATCCACCAGCTGGAGCGATTCATTGCTCAGCTGGGAATGGACGACAGAGCTGACACACCAACCCCCGGAGTTGCTCGCCAGGATAAAAGGAGCAGCGGACCCGATGGGACCAGCGTACCCCGCCTTCTGCCTTTCTCAAGGCAGGGCAGGCTGAGCGGAGCAGATCAGCACCACTCCCCTCCCTTTTCAGGGCAGGACGGGCCGGCGATTCCACTGCGACCAGGGGCGGCGAGCGACCGAGAGGCGACCGTCCCACCCATCCGGCAGGGGGCCAAGGTTCCCCGCTTTAATGGTGAAACCCTGCTGGACGACTACCTGGTCAGGTCGAGCTAGCTGCTTCGTTGAACGGCTGGCCACCCGAAGAGACCACCATACAGGTCGCGCTGGCCCTGGAGGGAAGGGCTCTCCGCATGCTGTCCGATTTCCAGCCCGAGGAATGCCGCAGCTGGCCAGCGCTACAAGGAGCGCTCTGGAGGCAGTTTGGGAGAGTGGCCAACGCTTAGCACGCTGAGAAACAGCTGGCCATCCGCTGGCGAGGCAACCGGGAGAGCCTGAGAGCCTACGCAGCGGACATACGGCTGCTGACACGGCGCAGCTACCCAGATTTCGAGCCAGAGGTAGTGGAGAAGCTCGCCCTCCGGAACTTCATCCGGGGTCTCCGCCCGGCCCAGCTCCAGAGCCACATCAGGATTAACGCCGTGAGCAGCTGGGAGATGGCTGTGGCAGAAGCGGAGCGGGTGGAACTGCTAATGGATTGTACAGCTGACTCATCGGCACAGAGACAGAGAGCCTTCCAGGCCACGGCTGAGAGCGAGGAGGAGGAGGAGCCACGGCAGACCACAGTGGCGTGCCCATGGAGAAGACGGCCGCGGTGGCGTGAGGAAGGGTGCTTCCGCTGCGGGGAGCCAGGACAAATCGCGCGGTACTGCCCGGCACCCACAGACATTCTCCCCGATGAACTGTCACCGCGTATGAGCCGAATTGGACACTCGCCAGGGATGTATCTACAGTGCAGCCTGAACAACACGCTGATCCGGGCCCTGATCGACACCGGTTCTACCATCTCCCTGGTCCGACCCGGTGTGCTGCCAGGCACGGACAAGACAGAACTGCAGGGGTGGGAACCCACCGGGCGCTGCGTCACCACAGCTACCGGTGAGCGCGCCAGACTGGGAGGGCGAAGAGTTCTTGTGGTGGGGCTGGCCGGCCGGCCAGAACACAAACCACCTATTCTGGCTGGCTGACATCCAAGACTCCTGCATTATTGGACTCGGATCTGCTCGCAGAATGGAGCGCAAAAATTGACACCGCCAGATCGTCCCTCCTGCTAGGGGCTCGGACCATCACGCTCTGCAGCGGGGGCCAGAGGAGGAACCCGGAGGCCTGCATGATTGAGGGACTGCCTGGGCGGACCGAATCGGGCGGGTCACCGCAAGTACTGAACCCAATGGCGCCACCAGCACGAGTAGAGGGAGCACAATCACCCATAAAGACAGCAAGGGAGAGGGTCACAGTGGGGCGGGTCAATGTGTCAGCAGAGACGCAGCAGGCGGTCGAGAAATTGTTCCAGCAGAGCTGCAGCAGACTGGAATCGGGACAGAGACACCAGCTGTGGGAACTGTTGGACTGCTACATGGACGTCTTCGCTGCCAAGGATGAGGAATGTACCCAAACCGGAATCAACACCGGTGAGACCAGGCCGATCCAGCTCCGCCCACGCTGTCTGCCTTTTTCAAAGCGGGCGGCAGCAGAACAAAAAGTACGAGAAATGCTGGAGGCAGACATTATTGAGCCCTCCAGCAGCCCCTGGGTGGCGCCAGTGATGCTGGTTAGGAAGAAGGACGGTTCGTGGCAGTTTTGTGTAGATTACCGACGCCTGAACGACGTCACCCACAAGGATTCCTACCCCCTGCCCCGCATCGATGACGCGCTGGACCACATCGCCGGTTCAGCTCCTGGTTCAGCTCATTGGACCTCTGCAGCGGCTATTGGCAGGTAGAGCTGTCACCTGAGGCCCGCCAGAAGACAACCTTCTCCATCGGGCAGGGACTGTATCAGTTCAAGGTGATGCCGTTTGGACTTTGCAACGCCCCAGCCACCTTTGAACGTCTGATGGAGCGAGTGTTGGCTCACGTGCCCCGGAGCCGCTCCATTGTTTACCTGGATGACCTGCTGGTTCACACAGCTGATTTTGACAGCGCCCTGTCCAACCTCCAGGAAGTATTGGATGCCATCTGACAGGTCGGGCTGCGGCTACACCCGCAGAAATGCCACCTATTTCAGCGGGAGACCACCTTCCTGGGCCACGTCGTCAGCGTAGCGGGAGTCGCCACTGATCTAGAGAAATTGGCAGCGGTGAAAAACTGGCCAGTGCCGCGGGATGTGGGAGAGCTACGGAGTTTTCTCGGACTGGCCTCCTATTATAGGAGATTTGTGAAAGACTTCGCCACCATCACCAGCCCGCTGCATCAGCTGACACAGAAGGGCCATGCGTTTCAGTGGAGTGAGAGCTGTGCTGCTGCTTTTTCCCAGCTTCGCTCCACGGTCATTGGAGCCCCAAGACTGCAGTATCCCGAGCCGAACCGCCCTTTCATCGTGGACACGGACGCCAGCAACCAGGGCATCGGGGCGGTGTTATCCCAGGAGGGAGAACACGGAGAGCAGGCAGTCGCTTTTTCAGCCGCACTCTCAGCAGAGCTGAAAGGAATTATTGCGTTACTCGCAGAGAGCTGTTGGCTGTCATCCAGGGGCTTCACCATTTTCGCCCGCATGTGTACGGGGGGAGGTTCCAGCTCAGGACGGATCACGCTTCCCTGACCTGGCTACTGAACTTTAAAGAGCCAGATGGACAGTTGGCGAGATAGCTGGAGGCACTGCAGGATTATGATTTTCAGATTGTGCATCGGGCAGGCCGCCTCCATGCCAACGCTGATGCGCTGTCTCGGCTTCCCTGTGCGGCGGAGGACTGTGGTCACTGCCAGGGGGGCAGAGGATCGAGACCAAGCTGTCCCATGGGCTGCTGCTCTCCGGACTGCTGTGAGCAGGAATAACACAGCGGCGCACAGCTCCTCCTCGGATAATCAGGCGGCTTCCCCCAGCGATGAAGTCACAGAGGCTCTTAGCGCGCAGCAGCTGCAGAGCGAGCAGGACAGAGATCCGGTCATTTCCCGGGTTCAGCAGTGGCTGGACGTGGGCCAGCGGCCTGCCTGGGAGGCTGTGTTTGCGCTGGACCCAGAGACCAAGGCCCTACACTCCCAGTGAGCCAATCTCCGCTGTCACGAGGGCATTGTGTATCGGCAGTGGCAGACTCCAGCTGGGCAGCGGCACGTCTGGCAGCTGCTGGTTCCCCGGCGGCTCCAGCCCAACGTACTCCAGCTGGTCCACGGGACGGTGGGAGCGGGCCACTTTGGGGTGACAAAGACTCTGCAGCATCTTCGAGCTCGGTTCTACTGGCCTGGATATCACCAGGATGTAGAGCTCCACGTCCATTGCTGCGACACCTGCACAGCTGAGAAGGGGCCGACTCAGTGATCCCACGCTCCATGGAGCAGTACCAGGTGGGAGCACCTATGGAGTGGGTAGGGGTGGTCATTCTGGGCCCTTTTCCGACCACGGACCGGGAAAACCGCTACGTGCTGGTCGCAATGGATTATTTCACCAAATGGCCAGAGGTGTACGCGGTCCCTGATCAGAGCGCCGCCACTACGGCATCAAAGCTGGTGGACGAGATGTTCTGTCGGTTTGGCGCACCGGAGAAGCTGCACAGCGATCAGGGTCGGAACTTTGAGGCAGAGGTCTTCTGGGAGGTCTGCAAGCGGCTGGGCATCCGGAAGACCCAGACCACCCCACTGCACCCACAGAGCAACGACCTGGTCGAACGGTTCAACCGGACCCTCACCATCCAGCTTACTGTCCTAGTGGACCAGTGACAGCGAGACTGGGACCTGCAGCTGCCCTTTGTTCTGTGGACATACCGGACGGCAGCACAGGAGTCCACCCGGTGCACCCCTGCAGCGCTGATGTTTGGACGCGAGCTGCGCACACCAGTGGATTTGGAATCCCCCCCCCCCGCCCCCGAGCCGGAGGTGGAGGGCAAACCGGGGTTGGATTATTTGTTTTGCTTGAAGGAATGCCTCCACACGGTGCACAGACTGGCTCGGGAGGCCCTGGCAGCAGCAGGGAGCCGGCAGAAGCGGGCATATGACTCCCGCTGCCAGGGGAGGGACTTTGCACCAGGAGATCGAATCTGGGTTTTCTGCCTAGAGCGAAAAAGGGGACTGTCTCCAAAACTGGCGAGCCATTGGTTGGGACCGTGTGTGGTCCTACAGAGACTGTCGGATGTGGTGTACAGGGTGAGGCTGAAAAAAAAGGGACCGGGTCATGGTGCTCCACCGTGACCGTCTCGCCCCGTACCAGCCATCCGCCCCGCGGGTGGTCGAGAAAAGCCTTCACCCCGACCAGATACTCCGACCGAGGCACAGATGAACACTAGCGGGCCTGTGCGTGCTGGTCGTCGACAACGGAGGCTGCCCTGACACCTGGATGGATTCGTGTTGGACTTTTGAACTGGACTTTTATTACTCTGCGGACAGAAACCAGTCCGGGGGGGACGGTGTAATGTCGGGGCTGTGTTAAGGGGCGGGGATTTTCCCGGCATGCTTTGGCAGCGGAGGATTCAAAGGGTGCTATCATTCGTGTGCTCTAAAGTGTTATTGCGTGATAATGACACAGCAGTGCTATAAGAAGAGTCAGAGCAGTGACTGATCATGCGTTTGTGTCACCCTCAGTGAGATAGAGGTCTGTGTGAATGACCTCCCCTCCTGTCTGTGTTGAGGGAGTGTTTTAAATAAAGCCTGTTTCTTCACAGTCATCTCTCCTTTCTTGTGTGAACCCCCACTACATCACAGTATGAATTACCCAGGAGTAATTTTTTTAGGTTTCTACAGATCAGAAATTATGTGCGTACCCACATATCTTCTTCTGAAAGTGCATCACCTACAATTCTAGACAAGTGTCTTCTTCAAAACACAGGCTCTGATGGAAAAGTATCACTTTTTATGCCGCCTTACAATCCATCAACCCTCCCTCAATGTCCGAAATCAAAAAGGACTGGGAAAATGAGTTGGGGACACAAATGGCTGATGGACTCTGGGATCAGAGTCTTGAAGACATCGGTTCTTGCTCTTTAAATTCTAGGCATTGTTTGATTCAGTTTCGTGTCCTTCACAGACTACACTATTCTAAATCCAAGCTCCACAACATTTTTCCAGACGTCTCTTCACAATGTGATAAATGCTCTGCAGCAGAGGTGAACCTCGTTCACTCCTGTGTTTTTTGCCCCAAGTTAACAAGATATTAGACAAAAATTTGGCACCTTATCAAAAATTGTCCAGATTAAAACTGAACCAGACCCCATCTTAATTATACTTGGAGTATCTGATAATACACCTACTTTAGAGAAAACACAATACCAACTCCTCTCCTATAGTTTGATCACAGCCAAAAAATGGATTGTGATGTTCTGGAAAAAGAAGGAAGCTCCTACCTTTAAGCTTTGGCTTAAGGCGTTAGCTGATACACTCCATTTTGAAAAAATTAGATTCTTCTTAAAAAATAAAGAGTCGCAGTTTGATAAGATCTGGTCAGCCCTCGTCTGTTAGCTAAAAAAACATTCTTAATTCATTAATCTTCTGTACTGTCTATGCAATGTAAGTAATGCACTGTTTCTCCTGTTTGCTTTATTATCGTCCATCACAACAGCTGTCATACATTATGTTTTATTAGCAGAACGAGTGGGGGGTGTGGGTGTAAAGAGCCTCTGTGTGTGTGTGTGTTTGGTGTATTTGTATTTATTTTTTTTTTTGAAAAACAAGGGAAAAAAACAAGATGTGCTTTATTATGTAATGCATATACAATATCAGGTTTTCAATAAAACTCATTTGACAAAGAAATCAGTTCTGCTGCAGATCCTCCGTCTTCAAACACTACAGTCACAGACTGATGCTTGGCATATATTGTCCATAGAGTTTAGTGGACCCTCTGGACCCTCTATGTCCACTTCTGTCACAGCTGATGCTGTCTCCTCTTCAGCCTTTTAATTGTATTAACAGTCTTATCCTAATGACAGACTGACCTGTGGCCACTGAGCAGCTCCACTGGAGCAGCTGGGGTTCGGAGCCTTGCTCAAGGGCACCACAGTGGGGTTAAGGAGGGTGGGGCAAACACTGCTATGTTATCTGTCCCACCCAGATCTGATCCTGCCGGTCCAGGGATCGAACCTGTGACCCTCCGCTCACCAGTCCACATCCCTAGCTATTAGGCCACCACTGCCCACTGGACTGTGATGGTGATAAAATTATAAGAAAGTTAAAATAAAAATCCCACATTCATTCAATGAAAAAAGAGGCTTGTGAGGGAAACTGGTTGAACAGAAAAACCCTTCAAAAGGTTTGTATAAATTAACACTCCAGCAAGGCTGCATAGTGATGCCTTATTGTAATTGCAATATGGGAAAAAATAAAAATCCATCCTGTCTAATCTGATTATCTCGGTATGTGGGGAAAGTTAAAAAGCCTTAACAGAGCTTCACAAACTAAACGATGAAGGAATCAGAATCAGAATCAGATTTATTGCCATTGTTCATGTAGTACACAAACTAGGAATTTGTCTCGGTGCAATGCTGCAACATTAAACATGATAAAATAAAAGAAATAAACTATACATGCAATAAAGTGTAGAATAAGTGAGTAATACTAGTCAGCAGTTTAAATATATTAGCGAGGAGCAGATAATGTGGAGAACCATATAGTGCAGTCGGTAATGCAGGAAGAAAACAGTGATGATTGACATGAGTCTGGTTGAGCTGCTTTACATAGTGCACGAGAGTCAATAAGTCACTTAGTGTTCAGCAGTCTGATGGCAGAGGGGAAGAAGCTGTTCATGTGATGGGAGGTTTTAGTCTGGATGGACCGAAGTCTTCTACCTGAGGGGAGAGGGGCAAACAGTACGTGACCAGGGTGTGAGGGATCGGCTATGATCCGGCCAGCACGCCTCCGGGTCCTGGAGATGTACAGATCCTGGAGAGATGGGAGCTTGCAGCCGATCACCTTCTCAGCAGCGCGCACGACGCGCTGCAGCCTTAGTCTGTCCCTGGCAGTGGCTCCTGCGTACCACACGGTTATGAAGGTGGTGAGGATGGACTCGATGATGGCTGTGAAGAACTGCACTAACATCTTGGTGGGAACATCCTCTGCTGGGCCTTTTTGATGAGGGAGCTGATGGTCGGCTCCCACTTGAGGTCCCTGGTGATGGTGGTGCCTAGGAAGCGGAAGGAATCAGCAGTGGTGATGGGAGAGCCTGTGAGGGTGAGGGGGGGCAGAGGGGTTGTGACTTTCCTGAAGTCCACAATCATCTCCACTGTCTTCAGAGCGTTCAGCTGCAGGTTGTTGTTGTTGCACCAGGACGCCAGCTGGGCCACCTCTCTCCTGTAGGCGGACTCGTCGCCGTTGGAGATGAGCCCGATGAGGGTGGTGTCGTCCGCAAACTTGATCAACTTGACAGACTGGTGGCTGGAGGTGCAGGAGTTGGTATAAAGGGAGAAGAGTAGGGGGGAAAGTACACAGCCCTGGGGTGATCTGGTGCTGATGCTAGCAGAGTCTGAGACAGTCTATTCCAGCCGCACATGCTGCCTCCGGTCCGTCAGGAAGTCGGTGATCCATCTGCAGAGGGAGTCAGGCACGTTAAGCAGGGACAGCTTGTCCCGGAGCAGAGCGGGGCGGATGGTGTTGAATGCGGAGCTGAAGTCCACAAACAGGATCCTGGCATAGGTTCCCGGGGAGTCCAGGTGCTGCAGGATGGAGTGGAGGTCCAGGTTGACTGCGTCATCTACAGACCTGTTGGCTCGGTAGGCAAACTGCAGCGGGTCCAGGAGGGGGGTGGTGATGGACTTGAGGTGGGGCAGGACCAGGCGCTCAAAGGACTTCATGACTACAGAGGTGAGCGCTACAGGTCTGTAGTCGTTAAGTCCAGTGATCCGTGGCTTCTTGGGGACAGGGATGATGGTGGAGGATTTGAGGCAGGACGGCACATGGCATAGCTTAAGGGAGGTGTTAAAAATGTCTGTGAAGACAGGAGTCAGCTCTTTCGCACAGTGTCTCAGGGTGGAGGGAGACACGCCGTCCGGTCCGGGGGCCTTGCGCGGGTTCAGTCTGGAGAACTGTTTGAGCACGTCCTGCTCACTGATGACAAGGGCAGGGGGGGAGGAGGGGGGGCGCCTTTGATGAAGTAGGGATCGTGGAGGCTGTGGAGCTGGAGGGAGGGGGGGAGTTGGACACAGCTGACGAGGTGTCAAAACGGGCATAGTGTTGGGACAGTCTTTGACAAAGGGCTTTGTCATCCTGACCTTTAGGAGCCTGAGGCCGATGGTGATCTGCCTCAGTCCTCTCCACACAGAAGCAGAGTCATTAGCAGTGAACTGCTGCTGGAGTCTCTCAGAATACACAGATTTAGCTCTCCTCAGCTCTCTGTTAAACCGATATTTAACCTCCCTGTAGCAGTCCCTGTCTCCACTTTTCAGCGTTGCTTCCTTCTCCTTCCTGATCTGTCTGAGCTTAGCAGTGAACCAGGGCTTATCATTAGAGTACCTCACCCTGGTGCGCGATGGAAGAATGCTCTCCTCACAAAAGTGGATATATGAGTTCACAGTGTCCGTGTATTCATCCAGATCATGCGTGGCTCCTTTAAACATGCCCCAGTCAGTTATTTCCATGCACGTTTCCAGCTTCTCCTCAGCTTCACTGGTCCATTTCTTCATAGTGCTCACAACAGGTTTAGTGAGCTTCAATCTCTGTCTGTATGTGGGAATGAGGTGGACCATCACGTGATCAGATAGTCTGAGCGCAGCGCGGGGAACAGCGCAATATGCGTCTTTCACTGTGGTGTAACAGTGATCCAGCGTGTTTTTTCCTCTGGTGGGGCATTTAATAAACTGTTTGTAGCGGGGGAGATCGTGGCTCAGATTGCTCTGGTTAAAGTCGCCAACCACAATAACCAGAGAGTCTGGAAAAATCCGCTCCGTGTGTTGGATGTGATCCGCGAGCACGCGCTGAGCTTCGCGCGTGTCCGCGTTGGGAGGGACGTACACAGCGACGAGGATGAATGAGGCGAACTCCCGCGGGGAATAAAATGGCTTGCAGTTAATAAAAAGAAATTCCAGGGCGGGAGAACAGTGTTTGGAAATTACCGTTACATCAGAGCACCAGCTGCTGTTGATGTAGAAGCAGACTCCGCCTCCTGAGGATTTACCGGAGAGCTCTGTGTCACGATCAGCACGAAACAGCTGAAATCCCTCGAGGCGCAGCGCGCTGTCCGGTGTATTTTCCCTGAGCCAGGTCTCAGTAAAACAGAGGGCAGCCGAGGAAGAGAGGTCCTTAAAACGCATCAGCAGTCTCAGTTCATCTACCTTGTTAGAGAGAGAATTGGCATTGGAGAGAAATATGCCAGGCAAAGCCGTGCGCGTGCCTCTCCTGCGGAGCCGAACGAGAGCGCCCGCTCGCCTTCCTCTCTTGGATGGAACCATCAGACGTTCTTCCATTTTACCAGGGCAGAACCCAGATGTTCTCTGATCTGGATATCTGTTCATGACAGTGGGATTCAGTTTTTAACATTTGGGATTTGATATTTGCTCCTTCACCCAAACTGCTCAATTTTAACTTTGCTAATTCTGATTTGCTACATTGATAAAAAAGGTCACAAAATTACATGAATAAATTTAGAAATATATCAAGAAAAATCTTCAAATTCAAGTGACAAAAATTCCAAATTTATGAACAAAAAAATTACATTGACAAAGAAATCTGCATAAAATATCTGGGAAAATTATTTGAGATTACATTAAAAATTGCATATTTACTGTAAAAAACAGTCAAATTACAAGTAAAAAGGCTCTCAACTTTACACAAAAAGCTGTAAATTGATGAAAAAGGTACGTGAAAAAATCTTTAAAGCAATAACATTATATCTGAATGCAATGATAAAGGTTGTAAAATAGCCGACTGCCTTGCAATGCTCTGGATTTATAACATCACTTTATTCTGAATCCATAGTTTTTTTTATGGAAAATAAAATCTGAGCCAAAGGACGTCCAAGCTGGGGCTGGAACTCACAGCCTCTCACATCAGAGTCCGTCACTCTACTCATGTCACTCAGAGGCTTGATCACTTTGCAGATGAAATAGAAATATTTTTTATTTATAATCCTTTATTAGTCCCACAATGGGGAAATTACAGGACATCCACCTGGATGGATGAGGCAGCCACGGTGCAGCGCCAATCCCTTCACCATTCACACACATTCACACCTAGGGCCACTTTAGAGTCTCCAGTTAACGTAACCTGCATGTTTTGGTCTGTGGGAGGAAACCAGAGTAGCCAGGATAAACCCACGCAGACATGGGGAGAACATACAAACTCCACACAAATACTGATATAAACTTCTATAGATCCCTGGTGAAGAAGCCAGAAAATTCACTTCATGCAGCAGCAGTTCTTCACAGTTCAGCTCCCTGAATCTTTGGCTGATGTCGCTGTTTTTTCTTCTTGATTGTGATTATTTTTTTCCACTCCTCATATGCCTCCAAGAGTGCTGGTAACACTTCCTCAGAGAAATAATTCTCTCTCTTTTCCTCCACTGCTCGTGGTCTCTGTGTTCAACACATGCTGTCTTAGTAGGTTTGCTGTGAACGCGCACGTCTGGAGGTCAGTCAACTCTGAGTTGATCAAACAGAGTCATAACCGCAGTTCTGGAACCAGAAACTCAAAGGAAGTTCTGGCAGCTTGACTTAACCCTGAGTTCAGGGTTTATCAAAGGCTCTGTTAACCCTGTTTTCTGGAACACCCCCCTGCTCTGATCAACATAGAATAAGGATCACACTGCTACCTCACTCGCTGTCTTGCTCGACCACTCGCACAGAGCATCACCTAGTTTTCCATTAGCGTTCCCTCTGCTGTCGTACACTATTGCATTTTTAAGAATGAAGTTTCAAATACAATCAAACATGATGTAAATAAATAACTGATTTTTGGAAATGGACTGGTGGGCCGCACTGAATGAGGGTGGGGGCAGCAGTTGGCCATCTCTGGCCTGTTTGCCCAATATGCTGCTGTGAAAACACGGAGCATAAGCTCCACAGAGGGGCTTAAATCAGGCTTTTTCCTGCTGTCCACCCGGCTGCTGTCTGGTCGGAGTACGCACGATTCCTCCAGCACCATACACGTCTGTTTCCCCCTCCGACAACACTCCACAGTGAGTGTATTACAGAGAGTAAGCAGTGCAGTCTGTCTCCGTTTCCCCGTCTGACAACAATCCAGCACCGGTGTGAAGAGAGAGCCACACAGAGAGAGCAGTGGAGTGCTGAGATTGGATCTGGGGTGTGCTTCATTCTTCGCATGGCGTACACCTCTGGGGGTTATATGTGCGGATTAATAAAGAAAATGAATATCGGTAAATGTAAATATAGTTTTGGTGTCCCAGCACCCAATGGTGACCTGTACCTATGTCACCCCATGAGTCCACAGCGCCTGTATTCTGTAGAGAGACCCGTGGATCTTAAACTCCACTGACCATGTCAGGTGTATATGATTCTTTCTTTACCTCCACCGGTAAAGGTCAGTTAAAAAAGGTCACCTTTGACCTCTTTTATGGTCAAGCGGTGAGTGAAACCATGTCAGGTGGTCTCTTCAGGTATTGTGGCATCACCATGCAACAGATGAGAGGCCGCGGTCAAGTGGCTTCTGAGTTACTTTCATACATACATACATACATACATACATACCCACACCACATAATCTCTTTTATAGATATGTAGATGCATGTATGTAACTAACTAAATATGTGACCTTCATGTTGAGTGGTAGGAGTGTTTTCTGATTGTATTATCTGTTTAGTTCATGTGAGTCTCTTCACCTTTTCTGAGTTCAGTTACTCTGAGATGTCAAATGTCTGATTATAAACCTGTTTGTGTCATGGCGGCCGCTGGGCCGTCATCCAGCTCATCAGCTCCAGCCGCGCACAGACCAACAGGTGTTAATCAGCGGCTCTTAAAAGCCAGCGTCTTGGACAGCCCGGCACGGAGTCGTCTGTCTACCTCGACTGAGTATGAGCCAGAGCTTCGTTTCACAGCCAAGTCAAGAACGCCACGACAGGACTTTTCACGTAAGAAGACTATTTGCTTCTCTACGCCTAATCTTTACCCTTGTGCTCAGGTGGACTTCCCAGGCGGCGGACCGGTACGCTTCCGGAGCTCCTCCTGGTCTACGGAGCCAGAGTCTCGTTTCACAGCCAAGTCAAGAACGCCACGACAAGACCTACCACGTAAGAAGACTATTTGCTTTTCTACGCCTAATCTTCACCCCTGTGCACAGGTGGACCTCCCAGGCGGTGGACCGGTATCTCCAACAGACGGAGAATTACCCTCACCCTTCCGGAGCTCCTCCTGGCCTACGCTTATTCAGGAATTCTCTCCACTGCAGCTGCAGGTACTGTCACTCCCTCAGTCACAGGAGTCATTGTCACCACGGTTACGGACATTATCACTGTCACGGCTACGGGAACAGTCAACGTCACAGCTGTCAGTGCAGTCACTGCCCTCGCCACGAACTCCACCACGGTTACTGGAATTATCACCGTCTCAGTTCCAAGCACCAGAATCACCACAGCTCACGGACATCGGGGAACTGCCAGATACAGTCAGAGACAACCTCAAGTAAGCTGCACACCTGCACTTGTCCTTTTGTGTTGAACTGCCTTAATGGTTTCTGCTTGTGTGTTCTAGGGTTGCCAGGTCGTCTTCTGTATCGCTCAGCTCCGGTGACCAGGCTACTATATCTGCACTACACTTGCACTACACTCACTCACACTTGACAATAAAGAATAACTATTTTGTATCTGCCCGTGTCTGTGTCTGTCTCTTGGGTCCTGAAACATGTCAGTACGACTCCGTCACGTTGACCCAACGGACAGCACACAGCCGCGCGGACTTAACACCCTTAGTGCCCGGGTAGACATGCTCGTACATCAGCAAACAGTTATTCTTAATCAGCTGTCACAAATTAACGGCCGGCTGGATCGCCTGGAAGGACAACAGGCGTTTCCCCCGGTCGCTAGTGTCTCAACCCCTGCAGGTTTAGCACCTACTCAAGCTAACACCACGTTCGTTTCTCGCCTCACCCCTGTTCCCACTCCAGCTCGTTTTAGTGGCAAACTCGGAGAGGCTCGGGGATTTATTCTCCAAGGTGAGTCAGTTTTTCTCCGAGTCCCGGGGGACTTCGCCATTGACTCAAACAAGATAGGATATATCATTAACCTACTGGGAGGTAGAGCCTTAGATTGGGCCTATACTGTAATGGCGAGCCCGGGTTATCCTACATTAACTTACCAGCAGTTTTTGGCGGAGTTTATGTCCGTGTTCGATCATTTGGATAGGGGTGCGGTGTTGACTGAACGGCTGTTGAGCCTGCAGTAGGGCGCAAGATCAGCTGCTGACTATTCAATAGACTTCCGGGTCCTTGCCGCTGAGATTGGGTGGGGGGAACCGGCACTATGCGGTATTTTCCTCCGCAGTCTCAACGCGGAGTTAAAGGATGAGTTAGCGGCACGGAACAAACCTGATAGTTTGGGAGAGCCTATTGCCCTTGCCATAAGCATAGACAGTAGATTAAGGGAACGAGCGGCAGAACGGCGGTCTACCGCCCGTCCTGTAAAACCCCGCCCTCGTTCCACCAGCTTTTCCCCGCTCGCTCTACCGGCATCAGGGGAGCTTTCAGATCAGGAACCCATGGTAATAGGACAATCTAAAGTGTCAGCGGCTGAGAGACAGCGCCGCAGAAATTTAGGCCTTTGTTTTTATTGTGGAAAGGAGTCACATGGAGTTTTTGAGTGCCCGAGTCGGTTAAAAGGGAGGGTCCGTGGATTGCAGTAGGGGGATTCACGGACACGGACCCAGAAAGACCCCTCACGAGTTTTAGAATACCCATTAGACTTATCCACAAACACGCAGAACATTCCACGCTAGCTTTAGTGGATTCAGGAGCTGAGCAAAACTTTGTTTCCAAGGACCTGGCAACCCAGATGGGCCTCAGCTGTCAGCCCCTGGATCCACCTGTCAGGCTGATTACGTTATCTACGGCATCACTGACCACCATAGCCTATCAGACGGCCCCAGTGTCCGTGATAGTCTCTGGGAACCACAGAGAGGAGATTAGGTTTTTAGTCTTGCCTGTCTCTTCTTCGCCTGTCATCCTGGGTTTCCCCTGGCTCCACCTTCATAACCCCACCATCGATTGGCAAGGAGGGAGTATTACAGCGTGGAGCACCTTCTGCTTAAGCGCCTGCCTCCAATCGGCGGCATGCGCCCCTTCTGTCAGGATGCCACCCCCCTTGACGCCAACTCAGGAGCTGTCCAAGGTACCAGAAGTTTACCACGATTTGGGACTAGTGTTCAGCAAGTCACGGGCGTTGTCTTTACCCTCTCACCGGCCGTACGACTGTGCAATAAATCTGAAGGCTGGGGCCCCTCTTCCCGCGAGCCGCCTGTACAGCCTGTCAGCCCCGGAACGCGAGGCCATGGATACCTATATTAAAGAATCCCTGGCCTCAGGGATCATCTGCCCGTCGTCCTCGGCCGTGGGGGCCGGCTTTTTCTTTGTTGGAAAGAAGGACGGGTGGTTACGCCCTTGCATCGACTTCAGGGGGCTTAATGAAATCACTATAAAAGATAAATACACTTTGCCTTTGATGAATACTGCCTTTGACTCCCTCCAGGGGGCGAATTGGTTTACTAAGCTTGATCTCCGCAATGCCTATCACCTGGTGCACATCAGAGAGGGGGATGAGTGGAAGACGGCGTTCAGGACCCCAAGCGGCCACTTTGAGTATCTGGTAATGCCGTTTGGGTTGACCAGCGCTCCGGCCGTCTTCCAGCGGCTAATTAACGACGTGCTGCGGGATTTCCTTAACTCCTTTGTGTTTGTGTATCTAGATGATATACTGATTTTCTCCCGCACTCTGGAGGAGCACCAGGTGCACGTGCGCAGAGTGTTACAGCACCTCCTGGAGAATCAACTTTTTGTCAAAGCGGAGAAGTGTGAATTTCACACAAACCAGACCTCTTTCCTTGGGTTCATCATCGCCTGGAACCAGGTGCTCCCCGACCCGGCCAAGGTTAAGGCGGTAGTGGATTGGCCCACTCCGTCCTCTAGGAAACAGCTCCAGGGGTTCCTGGGCTTTGCTAATTTTTGTCGCCGTTTTGTGCCCAATTTTGCGAACCTGGCTCGCCCTTTGACTGCGCTCACCTCCCCTAAGACCCCGTTTTGCTGGAGTGAGGAAGCAGCCAGGGCGTTTAAGAAATTAAAGGACGAGTTTGCTTCAGCCCGTGTTCTCTCTCAGGTGGACCCGAATCTTCAGTGCTTGGTGGAGGTGGATGCCTCTGACTCGGGGGTGGGAGCGGTACTCTCCCAGCATTCTCCTGAGGACAGCAAGATTCGACCATGTGCATATTTCTCCCGTCGCTTGTCACCGGCAGAGAGGAACTACAGCATCGGGGACAGGGAACTGTTGGCAGTAAAGCTCGCCTTGGAGGAGTGGAGACATTGGCTTGAGGGGGCCGCTCAGCCGTTCGTTGTATGGACTGACCACCGCAACCTGGAGTACCTCAGGACAGCGAAGCGGCTGAACGCACGTCAGGCTCGTTGGTCTCTCTTCTTCGGCCGCTTCAACTTCTCCATCACCTATCGGCCAGGAAGCAAGAACGGTAAGCCGGATGCCCTCTCACGACAGTTTGACACACCATCTTCCGAGGATCAGGACGCACCCATCCTACCACCCTCCTGTGTTGTGGGCGCGCTGTCCTGGGGTATCTGTACCAAGGTCCGGAGAGCGTTGAAGATCGAACCAGACCCGGGGGGGGGGGCCAGGCTGTTTGTTTTTTCCACGCTCTATTCGGGGTCAGGTAATTGAATGGGGTCACGCCTCCAAGTTGGCTTGTCATCCGGGAGTAGGCTGGACTGTGGACCTACTCCAGAGGACCTTCTGGTGGCCAGGGCTACGGAAGGACGTGGCAAACTACATCCGGGCTTGCGCTCAGTGCGCAACTGGGAAAACGACATCTTCTCCCCCGGCGGGTCTGTTGCATCCCCTGCCCGTTCCTTCCCGCCCCTGGTCTCATGTGGCCATGGATTTTGTGACTGGTTTGCCCCTTTCTGATACTTTCACCACTATCTTGACTATTGTGGACCGTTTTTCAAAGGCGGCCCATTTTGTGCCTCTTCGGGGCTTGCCTTCGGCTCAGGAAACGGCGGATCTCCTTGTTCAGCATGTGGTTCGCCTCCATGGTATCCCCGCTGACATAGTGTCAGATCGGGGACCACAGTTTGTCTCTCAGGTATGGAAGGCGTTCTGCGCAGCGTTGGGAGCCACAGCCAGCCTTTCTTCTGGGTACCATCCTCAAAGTAATGGCCAGTGCGAACGGGCTAACCAGGAGCTCGAGGCCGCACTGCGCTGTGTTATCTCCTCCTGTTCCTCCTCTTGGAGCAAACATCTTCCCTGGATCGAGTACGCCCATAATACTACGATCTCTACGGCCACGGGCGTCTCTCCTTTCAAGGCTACTTTTGGATTTGATCCACCATTATTCCCGGAGGAGGAGAAGGAGGTAGCGGTTCTGTCTGTCCAGGCCCAGTTTAAGCGCTGTCGGCGAGTTTGGTCCATCGCCCGCCGAGCCCTTTTGAGGACCACTGAACGCAACATCCAGGTGGCCAACCGTCACAGGAGACCTGCCCCGGACTACAAGGTGGGTCAGAAGGTTTGGTTATCCACCCGGAATATTGGTGTACCGGCCGAAAAGCGTAAACTCACTAAGCGCTTTATTGGCCCCTACACCATCTCACGTATTGTCAACCCTGTGTCTGTGCGCTTGTCTCTCCCCCCTTCCATGCGCATCTGCCCCACTTTTCATGTCTTCCAGGTTAAACCGTACGTTATGGACCCTCTGTGCCCGGCCCCTGCGGCGCCTGCCCCCCCGAGGATGATCGATGGCCATCCAGCCTGGGGTGTGACTGCCATCCTGGACGTGCGCAGGCGGGGTCGTGGTCTTCAGTATTTGGTGGACTGGGAGGGTTTTGGACCGGAGGATCGTTCTTGGATTCACCCAGCGTTGATCTTGGATAAGCAGTTGATCCGCGATTTCCATCGGGCGAATCCAGGTAAGATTGGGCAGGTGCCTGGAGGCACTGCTAGAGGGGGGAGTACTGTCATGGCGGCCGCTGGGCCGTCATCCAGCTCATCAGCTCCAGCCGCGCACAGACCAACAGGTGTTATTCAGCGGCTCTTAAAAGCCAGCGTCTTGGACAGCCCGGCACGGAGTCGTCTGTCTACCTCGACTGAGTATGAGCCAGAGCTTCGTTTCACAGCCAAGTCAAGAACGCCACGACAGGACTTTCCACGTAAGAAGACTATTTGCTTCTCTACGCCTAATCTTTACCCTTGTGCTCAGGTGGACTTCCCAGGCGGCGGACCGGTACGCTTCCGGAGCTCCTCCTGGTCTACGGAGCCAGAGTCTCGTTTCACAGCCAAGTCAAGAACGCCACGACAAGACCTACCACGTAAGAAGACTATTTGCTTTTCTACGCCTAATCTTCACCCCTGTGCACAGGTGGACCTCCCAGGCGGTGGACCGGTATCTCCAACAGACGGAGAATTACCCTCACCCTTCCGGAGCTCCTCCTGGCCTACGCTTATTCAGGAATTCTCTCCACTGCAGCTGCAGGTACTGTCACTCCCTCAGTCACAGGAGTCATTGTCACCACGGTTACGGACATTATCACTGTCACGGCTACGGGAACAGTCAACGTCACAGCTGTCAGTGCAGTCACTGCCCTCGCCACGAACTCCACCACGGTTACTGGAATTATCACCGTCTCAGTTCCAAGCACCAGAATCACCACAGCTCACGGACATCGGGGAACTGCCAGATACAGTCAGAGACAACCTCAAGTAAGCTGCACACCTGCACTTGTCCTTTTGTGTTGAACTGCCTTAATGGTTTCTGCTTGTGTGTTCTAGGGTTGCCAGGTCGTCTTCTGTATCGCTCAGCTCCGGTGACCAGGCTACTATATCTGCACTTACACTTGCACTACACTCACTCACACTTGACAATAAAGAATAACTATTTTGTATCTGCCCGTGTCTGTGTCTGTCTCTTGGGTCCTGAAACATGTCAGTTTGAGGCATAAAAATTAGTCCAAATCACCTTATTATTGACCCTGGTCTAGGAGAGTTTCTGATTAATTGTTTCAAATCAGGTGTGAATGATTTGACAAAAATGTGGAATTGCCATGATGGCCAAAATCTGGTTTTGATGATTTATGTTTGTAATGATGGTTTCAGGAGCCGACTTGCTTTGTTATCAGTGAAAATGGAGAGTAAACTGGTCATTTTAAAATGTTTATTTCTCCACTCAAATATTAAAGTGCATAAAAATACAGAAATATAAGTTTGTACAGTTCTGTTTACAGAAAAAAAATGTTTATACTATTTAAATCTAAACTGCAGTATTTTGTGCATTTTCATAACTTCAGACACTGACATTGTGATTTGATGTTTCAAACAGAAATATTCATCAGTATGCTCATGTAAACTCAATGTTTAATTAATTTATTAGTCCTTTGTGTGATATTTAAGTCCCAACAGCTCAGAGAAAAATTCCACCTTAACACAGCAGTGATGTTCAGTTTATTAATGAGGTTTTAGTTTGTTTTCTACTGAGAGGTGTTTCTAATGTTTTAGTGTCCATGTAGCAACCATGAGAACATCAGAAGCACATGGAACACAGTCCAGAACAAGAACACTAACTGAGGATTCGTGGTTTATTTCTCAGACTGACTGACATCATCAAGATGGAGGAAGAGGAGGACAGAGCAGAGTCTGGAGGATCCACATGTCTGTCTATGAGGAGTGATCGGTCCAAAGATTATCCTCCAGACTTCAGTGATGAACCTGGACCTTCAGTGTAAGAGAACTCCTCACTATCAGTCCTGTTTTCCTCTGAGAATCTCTGCAGCTGTCAGTTAAAAAGAAAATCTTTCATTTATTGTGAGCTCAAGTTCCTGACATTAACCAGATCATTATTATCAGCATTGGTTTTAGTTTGTGTGTAGAAAATGTGTCAGGAATTGATGTGATATTATTAGAAATCTGTTTTGTATTTGCAGAGATCAGAGCCTCCATAGCAGAGCAGAAACACTGTTTTTGCAAACAGACTTAGTAAATACATGGACAGACTTGTCCATCCGGACCAAACTGGATTTATCTCTGGCAGAAACTCTGCTTGCAACCTGAGACGTCTTTTTAATATAATGTATCATTGCAAGTCTAGCCTGAGTAATCTTGTTGTAGTTTCTCTCGATGCCGAAAAGGCATTTGACCAGGTAGAGTGGTCCTACTTATTTGCTGTTTTAGACAAATTTAATTTAGGTGATAAATTTATTACCTGGATAAAACTTCTGTACAAGCACCCCAGAGCTCAGATACTAACTAATGGAATGCTATCCCCTCACTTCAGCCTGTTTAGGGGTACGAGGCAGGGCTGCCCCCTCTCACCCCTCCTGTTTGCATTGGCCATTGAGCCTCTTGCTGAGTCGGTTCATACAGATCCAGATGTGCATGGCTCCAATATTTTGGACACGTCTGATAAGATTTCCCTGTATGCGGGCAATGTCCTGTTGTTTATTATGAAACCTCAGTCCAGTCTTCCTGCGATTCTGGAGAAAGTGGGTGTATTTGGAACTTTCTCTGGTTTCAGAATTAATTGTAGTAAGAGTGAGTTGATGCCTGCTGGATTGGTGGATTTATCCCTAATACAACAACTACCATTTAAAGTTTCTCCTCAGCTATTCACTTACCTTGGGATTCAGAAAACAAAAGATTTCTCTTCTCTTTTCAAAGCTAACTACCCCCCTCTTGTGGCCAAATTGCAGACTAATATTCGGTTTTGGAGATTTCTCCCTAGTTCATTGATTGGGAGGATTAACACAATCAAAATGATATTTCTTCCTCAGTTATTGTATCTCCTCCAATGTCTACCTGTGTTTTTACCAAAATCCTTTTTTAAAAAATTACCCTTTATTTGTAATTTCAAAAACCATAGGATCAAAAAGGCTCATCTTTGTAAATTCAGGCAGGTGGGTGGATTTGCTGTCCCTGAGTTTTGTCTTTGTTACTGGGCTTTCAACATGAAAATAATCTCAAGATGGTTGGATAACTCAATTAATTTCCCTCTCTGGCTGCAGTTGGAGTGGGAGCATTGCCGCCCATACAGTTTGGGGGCAGTGATCCTGTCTCCTGTAACTTTAGATAAATCTATTTATGATGAAAGTGTTGTTATAAATAGCACGATCAGAATCTGGAAACAAATTAAGATGCATTTCAGGGATAAATCACTCTCCTTTTACTTCCCATTGGTGGGAATCCGTCATTCCCACCATCTCAGTCTGATAATGGATTTTTACAATGGAGAGACCTGGGTATTCACACTATTGGTGATCTTCACCTGAATGGTATCTTCGCCTCATTTGAACAGCTACAAGAAATGTATGAATTACCCAGGAGTAATTACGTCCGCCAGGAGGTTATGTTTTTACCGGGGTTTGTCTGTCTGTCTGTCTGTCTGTTGGTTAGCAAGATAACTCAAAAAGTTTTGGACGGATTTCGATGAAACTTTCAGGCGTTGTTGGAAATGGTACAAGGAAGAACTGATTAAACTTTGGGGATGATCCAGATCACTGTCTGGATCCAGGAATTTTTTAAAGGATTCTTTAACATTGTGAGATAGGGCCATTTTCAACATGTGTGCATGTAACTCCGCCAAAAATGGTTAGTACACTTGGAAAAAAAATACAGCACAACATGCCCACAGGTTCTATAATATATCGAAGACTGATCCGGATAATGCAATAATTCCAGATACTATGATCCAGAATATCAAAAAATAGGGGACCTTTGGAATTTTCGTCATAGGAAGAGAACAAATGAAGTTAAAATCACTCAACAAACACCATTATGTAGCCAAGACACTGTGGAATTTGTAGTGTGTCAACGGATTTGTTGTATCTTTAAAAGCTATGGAGCTACATCCACAAGAAAGCCGCCATTACGGGAAATGCGATTTTCGTGAATAACTACTGAACCACTAATCCTATCAATATCAATCCAATTGCTAGTCATATGTTTTCATCGTCAACGAATCTGAAAATCTGAAAATGTAGACACAATAAATATAGGATTAATATTTATGATATAAAACACTGTATGGGAGGAACTGTGGTGCTTGGCGGAGGTCTGCACTCTCCGAGTGCTTTTCTAGTTTTTTTTAGGTTTCTACAAATCAGAAATTATGTGCGTACCCACATATCTTCTTCTGAAAGTGCATCGCCTACAGTTCTAGACAAGTGTCTTCTTCAAAACACGGGCTCTGATGGAAAAGTATCACTTTTTATGACGCCTTACAATCCATCAACCCTCCCTCAATGTCCGAAATCAAAAAGGACTGAGAAAAATGAGTTGGGGACACAAATCACTGATGGACTCTGGGATCAGAGTCTTGAAGACATCGGTCCTTGCTCTTTAAATTCTAAGCATTGTTTGATTCAGTTTTGTGTCCTTCACAGACTACACTATTCTAAATCCAAGCTCCACAACATTTTCCAGACGTCTCTTCATAATGTGATAAATGCTCTGCAGCAGAGGTGAACCTCATTCACTCCTGTGTTTTTTGCCTCAAGTTAACAAGATACTGGACAAAAGTTTTTGACACCTTATCAAAAATTCTCCAGATTAAAACTGAACCAGACCCCATACTTGGAGTATCTGATAATTCACCTTCGTCACAGAAAACACAATACCAACTCCTCTCCTATAGTTTGATCGCAGCCAAAAAATGGATTGTGATGTTTTGGAAAAAGAAGGAAGCTCCTACCTTTAAGCTTTGGCTTAAGGCATTAGCTGATACACTCTATTTTGAAAAAATTAGATTGTTCTTAAAAAATAAAGAGTCGCAGTTTGATAAGATCTGGTCAGCCCTCGTCTGTTAGCTAAAAAAACAATTCTTCATTCATTAATCTTCTGTACTGTCTATGCAATGTAACTAATGCTCTGTTTCTCCTGTTTGCTTTATTATCGTCCATCACAACAGCTGTCATACATTATGTTTTATTAGCAGAACGAGTGGGGGGGTGAGGGGTGTAAAGAGCCTCTGTGTGTGTTTGGTGTCTTTGTATATTTTTTTTAAAAAAAACAAAGGAAAAAAAACAAGATGTGCTTTATTATGTAATGCATATACAATATCAGGTTTTCAATAAAACTCATTTGACAAAGAAATCAGTTCTGCTGCAGATCCTCCGTCTTCAAACACCACAGTCACAGACTGATGCTTGGCATATATTGTCCATAGAGTTTAGTGGACCCTCTGGACCCTCTATGCCCACTTCTGTCACAGCTGATGCTGTCTCCTCTTCAGCCTTTTAATTGTATTAACAGTCTTATGGCCTTTGGCCTAATGAAGGATAACTTGTCAAAAAAACTATATTTAGATTACAAGACAAGGACACCATGTTGTATTTGATTTAACCTTTATTTATACAGGGTAGTTCCATTGAGAGGCAACCTGTCTTCTTCAAGGACGCCCTGTTCACACTCACACATTCACAGCAAGAAGCTGCCCAGTCCAACCACAGACTGACCTGTGGCCACTGAGCAGCTCCACTGGAGCAGCTGGGGTTCAGGGCCTTGCTCAAGGGCACCACAGTGGGGTTAAGGAGGGTGGGGAAAACACTGCTGTGTTATCTGTCCCACCCAGATCTGATCCTGCCGGTCCAGGGATCGAACCTGCGACCCTCTGCTCACCAGTCTGCATCCCTAACCATTAGGCCACCACTGCCCACTGGACTGTGATGGTGATAAAATCACAAAACAGTTAAAATAAAAATCCCACGTTCATTCAATGAAAAAAGAGGCTTGTGAGGAAAACTGGTTGAATAGAAAAACCCTTCTAAAGGTTTGTATAAATTAACACTCCAGCAAGGCTGCATAGTGATGCCTTATTGTAATTGCAATATGGGAAAAAATAAAAATCCATCCTGTCTAATCTGATTATCTAGGTATGTGGGGAAAGTTAAAAAGCCTGAACAGAGCTTCACAAACTAAACGATGAAGGATGGAACCATCAGACGTTCTTCCATTTTACCAGGGCAGAACCCAGATGTTCTCTGATCTGAATATCTGTTCATGACAGTGGGATTCAGTTTTTAACATTTGGGATTTGATATTTGCTCCTTCACCCAAACTGCTCAATTTTAACTTTGCTAATTCTGATTTACTACATTTACAGAACAGGTCACAAAATTACATGAATAAATTTAGAAATATATAAAGAAAAATCTTCAAATTCATGTGACAAAAATTGCAAATTTATCAACAAAAAAATTACATTTACAAAGAAATCTGCAAAAAATATCTGGGAAAATTGTTTCAACTTACATTAAAAAAATTGCATATTTACGATAAAAAATAGAAAATTACAAGAAAAAAGGCTCTCAACTTTCCACAAAAAGCTGTAAATTTATGAACTAATACAAATTTTCATGAAAAAAATCTTTATTGCAATAACCATTATATCTGAATGCAATGATAAAGGTTGTAAAATAGCCGACTGCCTTGCAATGCTCTGGATTTATAACATCACTTTATCCTGGGCTGCACGGTGGCGCAGTGGTTAGCACTGTGGCAGCACAGTTTTACCCTTGGCCGGGGGATCGCGGGGATCATGAGATCGTGGGTTTGATCCCTGCCCTCGGCCAACAGTGATCTGTGTGGAGTTTGCATGTTCTCCCCGTGTTGCGTGGGTTTACTCCGGGATTTCTCCGGTTTCCTCCCACATGCTAAAAACATGCAGGTTAGGGAGTTAAGGGGCGCTTGCGCACGCAGTGACCGGCAGCTGGTGACTTGTCACCAGACTGCAAAAACAAATCTACCTATGGGTACAAAATAAGTACAAAAAAAAAAAAATCACTTTATCCTGAATCCTTAGTTTTTTATGGAGAATAAAATCTGAGCCAAAGGACGCCCAAGCTGGGGCTGGAACTCACAGCCTCTCACATCAGAGTCCGTCACTCTACTCAGGTCACTCAGAGGCTTGATCACTTTGCAGATGAAATAGAAATCTTTTTTATTTATAATCCTTTTAGTCTCACAATGGGGAAATTACAGGACATCCACATGTCTGTCTATGAGGAGTGATCTGTCCAAAGCTAATCCTCTAAACTTCAGTGATGAACCTGGACCTTCAATGTAAGAGAACTTCTCACTATCAGTCATGTTTTCCTCTGAGAATCTCTGCAGCTGTCAGTTTAAAACAAAATTTTTCATTTATTGTGAGATCAAGTTCCTGACATTGACCAGATCATTATTATCAGCATTGGTTTTAGTTTCTGTGTGTAGAAAATGTGTCAGGAATTGATGTGATATTATTAGATATCTGTTTTGTATTTGCAGAGATCAGAGCCTCCATAGCAGAGCAGAAGCAGCATCATCCACACATCTGTCTATGAGGAGTGATCGGTCCAAAGATAAACCTCCAGACTTCAGTGATGAACCTGGACCTTCAGACTCAAAGTAAGAATCAGTTTCTACTTTAACTGAGCTGCTGAAATATTAGTAGATGAATGTGAACTTGAACTTTCCTCCTCCAACTGTCAGGCTGCAGCACTGAGCCACAATTGTTAGAAGTGAATTTTTCTGGTTAAAGGAGCTCAGTAACTTCAGTAAACCTTTGTTAGAGTCAGACTTTAGTGAAATGATCATTTATCTGGACTTGACCAAACTACTGATACATGATCCATGCTGCCTGTAATCTGCTTCCAGTGAGATAATAATGGAGTAAAGTTGTGAGTTCCTTCTATCAGTCTGCAGGAGAACACGCCTCACTCTCCACACAGTCACATCCCAGAAAAACTCTTCTGATGGGTTTCAGCAGCAGAATTTCCTGACTCTCCTTTGAAAATTTGGTGTCTCTGCTGCTGACTGATGTTCAGACCCCTCCACCACCCCAGCATCCACCTGCAGGCTCCAGAGGGGAAGTTGACTGAATGTGTCTGAGCTCAGAGAACAGAGGGAGAACGTTTTCTGAACTGTGAATGATGTCAGTCAGAAGGTTCATGTCAGTATTGTTGGACCTCACTGCTTCCTTCAAATCTGTTACCTTCATATCACAAACTAACTCTGACAAACTGGTTCATGCTTTCATCATCTGTCAGCTTAGATTATAGCAGCAGCTCATTTACAGGATGGTTTTATATTCATCAGCCAGAGTTCTTCCATGCTCACAGATATTAATCCACTACTGAAATCACTTCACTGACTCCTGCTACAACACAGAGTTCCTGACAAAAACCATCAGTCTCTCACTGGTGTGGCCCCTCACTACATATCTGTCCCCCAACTGTTGGTAACCCAGTCAGGTTTTCAGTCTTTTAGCTAAACTTGGGATAAATGACACTTTATGAACGTTCTATCAGTTATTGTTGTTCTTTCTCTAGAACACCAGTCTCCAATGTTTTATTCCTGAGGGTTTTTTTGTCTGGTTCTGCAGACAGTGCATCTTCTCATACTGGGACCAGTCTACTTCATCAGGATCCTCCTCCTGTCCCCAGTATGGACAAAGATCCAAAACTGGTGAGAGTGTAAAAATTTTCAGATTTCTCAACACATCCAGTCTTGGAACAGAATCTTTCTCCATAGTTTAGATGTTCAGATGTTTCTGTGTCTCTGTGACTTTTGTTGTTTTCTCAGCAGATGTTGGTCTGCAGGAGGTTTTAGATGAACATAAGATCAGTCTGAGGAGGAGATGTGAACATGTGACTGAAGGAAGTGATGAAACAGGAAGTGGAACCCTCCTCAACAGGATCTACACTGAGCTCTACATCACAGAGGGACAGAGTGAAGAGGTTCAGACCCAACATGAGGTGAGGCAGCTGGAGACAGCTTCCAAGATGGACTCCCTCCATGACACTCCAATCAGGTGCCACGACATCTTTAAAGCCTTCCCTGACCAACAGAGACCCATCAGAGTGGTTCTGACCAGTGGCGTCGCTGGTGTTGGAAAAACCTTCTCAGTGCTGAAGTTCTCTCTGGACTGGGCAGAGGGCTTGGAGAACCAACATGTCAGTGTGGTGATTGTGCTTCCATTCAGGGAGCTGAACCTGATCAGAGATAAGCAGTACAGTCTTCTGGAGCTGCTCAGTGTTTTCTATCCAACATTACAGAAGGTCACAGCAGAGAAGCTCACTGTCTGTAAACTTTTGTTCATCTTTGATGGCCTGGATGAAAGCAGACTTTCATTGGATTTCACCAACAGGAAGCTCATGTCTGATGTCACACAGAAGTCATCAGTCAGTGAGCTGCTGGCAAACCTCATCCAGGGGAATCTGCTTCCCTCAGCTCTCATCTGGATAACTTCCAGACCTGCAGCAGCCAGTCAGATCCCTCCTACATGTGTGGACAGGATGACAGAAGTACGAGGCTTCACTGATGACCAGAAGGAGGAATACTTCAGGAGGAGATTCAGTGATGAAGAACTGTCCAGCAGAATCATCTCCCACATGAAGACATCCAGGAGCCTCCACATCATGTGTAGAATCCCAGTCTTCTGCTGGATCACTGCTACAGTTCTGGAGCACAGGTTGACTACAAAGAAGAGAGAAGAGCTGCCCAAGACCCTGACTGACATGTACTCCCACTTCCTGCTGGTCCAGACAAAGAGGAAGAAGAAGAAGTACCATGAGGGACATGAGACAAGTCCACAGGAGCTGACAGAGGCTGACAGGAAAGTTCTTCTAAAGCTGGGGAGGCTGGCATTTGAACATCTGGAGAAAGGAAACATCATGTTCTACCAAGAAGACCTGGAGCAGTGTGGTCTGGATGTCACAGAGGCCTCGGTGAACTCAGGAGTTTGTACACAGATCTTCAGAAGAGAGTGTGTGATGTTCCAGAAACCAGTCTACTGCTTTGTTCATCTGAGCATTCAGGAGTTTCTGGCTGCAGTCTACATGTTCAACTGTCTCACCACCAAGAAGACTGAGGTTCTGGAGAACTTTCTTGGGAAGATGGAGGACAGCTCTTCTTTGCATGTTTTCCTCAAGAGCATCATGGAGAAATCCCTTAAAAGTGAAAATGGCCACCTGGACCTCTTTGTTCGCTTCCTTCATGGCCTCTCTCTGGAGTCCAACCAGAGACTCTTAGGAGGCCTGCTGAGTCAGACAGAAAACAGACGACAAACCATCCAGAGATTCTTTAATAGTCTGTTTATTCAGACAGAGGACAGACGACAAATCATCCAGAGAATCATCAACAACCTGAAGGAGATGAACAGTGATGAAATCTCTCCTGACAGAAGCATCAACATCTTCCACTGTCTGATGGAGATGAATGACCTCTCAGTTCATCAGGAGATCCAAGAGTTCCTGAAGTCAGAGAACAGATCAAAGAAGGAACTCTCTGTGATCCACTGTTCAGCTCTGGACTACATGCTGCAGATGTCAGAGGAGGTTCTGGATGAGTTCAACCTGAGCAACTACAAGACATCAGAGCAGGGAAAACAGATACTGATTCCAGCTGTGAGGAACTGCAGGAAGGCTGGGTGAGTCCAGATGTGATTAACATGATAAATCAGTGTAGATTAGTAGATCCACACAGGATTAAATTATCATCAGATTTCTTCAGTTGGCTGATTATTACTGCTGACTTCATGAAACTGGGATTTAATTTACTTTTTAACATGTCTTACTTTTCTGAGATGGAGCTTCATACTGGGTGTCCACGAGTCTTTAAAAAGTTTTTAATTCAATTATCCTTAAAAATAAGAATTAAGCCTTAAATCTGCTTTCAAAGCTCTTAAACATCCCACAGATATGATAAAGGTGAGAACTCTGTTTTCTTTGGGCTGAAATGCTCAGAACTGGTTTTGTTCATTTGGAGTCACTCATTTTGCATCAATGGAACTGAAAAGAACTCAGTGGAATTTATCATAATTTACAGTTTTTTCATAAATTTGCAATTTCTTCTTGAACATTTTTTAAGATTTTTTCTCATTAATTTACCTTTTTTCTTTTAAATGTGCAATTTTTTTGTGTAAATTTATGACTCTAAATTACAGCTTTTTGTTACTTTGTGACTTTCTCTTGTAATCTTGCAAAATTTTCTCTTAATTTTGGATATTTTTCCTCATAAATTTGCTGCTTTTTTTCTGAGTTGTTTTTTTTTTGGTCTTGTTAATGTGCAACTTTTTGTTATGACCCGAGCGTCGGTTCTGATCGCGCTCGGGCTAAGCTATGTGTCGCTGCCGGCCTTGACAGCTGCGGGCGGTATTCTGGCCTCTCCGGGCTCTTATTGTGAAAGTGCTCGGTGGGGCTTCCGCCTGTCAACGGTCGGTCAGCTGAGTGTCATCAGCGTCATTAGTGCTTCGTCAATTTAAGCCCAGCACTGGCGTCGGTAGGACGCAGCAGTGTCTGGTCGCCAACCTGATCGCTTACCTGATCACTTACCTGTTCACCCACCATCACGTTGCGGATGCCTGGACTGTTATCACACCTCGGCTGCCTTGGGCTTGACCGTCTTTCACCGGTACCAGTAAGTGTGCTACATTAGCCTTATTCCTCCCGGCGTGTATTGATCTGTAAGTCCCTGCCTTATCAGCCAGTGTGCTATTATTACCAAGCCTGACTGTGTGTGACTGTCTCCTGCTCTGGACCTATAGTGTGCTGTATAGCCCTATGCCTCCTGTTCTGTGAAGAGTCTTGTCATTATCTCAGCAGCTTGTGTTATCACCCTTTTCACCGTAAATAAACTCACTGAAAAACTCACTGGTGACTCTGTGTGCATCTTATGCTGGCTCGTGAGGGCCAGTGCATGACAGTACACTGCTGCCAAAACAGCGTTTACGGTGACGCCAACCCGAGACGCTATTCACCAGTGAGTTTGAGTTTTGGACGTTGCTTTTCCCTGTCTGGGTCCTGTGTATGTGAGGAATGCCGTCACCGAAGAGCCACGTGCTGACGGGTGATTTGGAAGCCGTGGATGAGCTGCTCATCTCCGCTTCCATGTTGGACTATGACCACGGCATACATTGGTACCTGGACGCCGCCGAAGATGTTCTCTGTAATCTCTCTCCCCACTACGCCAACCACCCGGAAGTCGACGCGAGGAGGGAGGACATTGCCGCACAACGCGAAATATTCCTGATGATGGAGGAGGAACGCGGCATGAAGCAGGTGAAGAGGCACTCCTGCTCTTCGCCTATGGATCCTGATCCTGCCTTCGATCCGTTTCGGGAGTTTGCACCATCTGGGGGCCGGCGGAGGCGTCGGCGTCACGGCCGGGCGCATCTTCGGCAAGCTCCTGCTCCGGATCCAGTTCCGGGCCGCTGGGATGACTCCCTCAACCAGCCAGCTGCTGAGAGTGAGCTGAGTCCTGTGCCAGTGGGCTCCGTCCTTGGATCCTTTTTTACCATCCAGCGAGCAAGGGAAGGAGCAACGTCCGCTACAGCTGACAACATCCTCCCCCCGGGAGACAGGCAAGTCCAAGTTCACTTTTCTAGTAATAATAGTGATCTGTCTTGTCTGACTCCTGGGGTTGAAGCTCAGGGTTCGCAGCTCCCTGAGTTTCTTTCCCCAGCTGTAGCCACTTGTATTAAACCTGCTGCCTCTGTGTCTCCTCCTGCGGAGCGGTCCTCGGCATCAGTCCCACGCCATCGAACGAGGGGGAGGCCTGCAGCTCTGGGAAATATCCCGGCCCTGCAGCCTTGCTTTGGACAGAGCAGAACGGACTGCAGTGAGGAGCCAGAGCAGACGAGAGAGCGTCCCCAGGGTTCCTCAGGGATGCAGCCCGAGTCAGCAGGTCCAGGGTCCTCTGCCCCCACGCCATACGGGTTATTGGCGTGGACGCCTGCGCGTGAGGATCCAGCTGCAGAGACCATCAGGCCGGCTGTGGAACCCGACGCAGCCGAGTGGGAGCCCGACGACGAGCTTCTCCTTGAACCTGGATCGGCGAAGTCCTGGACGGCTCCAGAGCCCGAGTGCAGGCAAGTGCTCTTTCTTGTTTTCCTGTATGGTGTATTAGAGCATTTTTGCCTGCCTCATGGGGAGGCGAGTGAGGGGCAGCCGTCCGCTGCACCTGAGCTCGTCTCGCTGGGCTCTGGCGCTGCTGGTGGAACTGATCCCGGTCCTCTCTTGTTTTCTGAGCACCTCCACAGCATTACCGGTCCGGAGCCAGTCAAGGTCACGAGACTGGGGGTTCCAGGTTCGGAGATGGAGGTCGTCGCCGGAGCAGTCCTGACCCGGTCGGGGTCCGACGTGTGGACCGAGGTGACCCGGTCGGGGTCCGACGTGTGGACCGAGGTGACCCGGTCGGGGTCCGACGTGTGGGCCGAGGTGACCCAGTCGGGGTCCGACGTGTGGGCCGAGGAGACCCAGTCGGGGTCCAACGTGGGTGCAGCGGTGACCCAGTCGGGGCCCGTCCTGACCCAGTCGGGGTCCGACGCATGGGCTGAGGTGACCCAGTCGGGGTCCAACGTAGGTGCAGCGATTACCCAATCGGAGTCCGACGAGGTTCAGACGGGGTCCGACTCAGGTGTGGCTGTAACCCAATCGGGGTCCGACGAGGTCCAGTGGGGGTCCAGCGCAGGTGCGGCTGCGACCCAATCAGGATTCGAGGGGGTCCAAGTTTTTGGTTGTCCCCCTCTCAGGAGCCACCAGCTGGGGTCCGTGAGAGAGCTTTGTTTGACGGTCTGGCGCTCCCCTGTCTTGTCATGTTCAGGTGAGCGGCTGCATGCAATCCCTCCACGGTCCTGGTGGTTGTGGGATGCGGGTCGGCCACCTGAGGAACTGCTTGGAGCGTTCGGCGTCTTGGGTTGGCCACCCAATAAACTGTGTGTGTTACGGGGTGACCTGGTTCGGCCACCAGAGGATTTATTTCTGGGGGCATGGGACTGGGGCAGGCCACCTGATTTATCATGTACTGTGGGACTTTCTGTGGGCCCATACGGTGCCAAGTCATGTTTAGTACGTCTAGCAATTTTTGTTGTTTCACGTAATCATAGTCTTAGTCAAGTCTGAGCAATTTTTTAGATTGCCTCTTGTTTTCTTGTAAGCCAAAGTCATAGTCGTAGTCAAGTCTGTGCAATTTTAGATTGCCTCTTGTTTCTTTTTTCTTGTGAGCCACAGTCATAGTCTTAGTCAAGTCGGAGCAATTTTTTGATTGCCTCTTGTTCTTTTTTTTTGAAGGCCATAGTTTAGTTATAGCCAAGTCAGAGCAATTTTGGATTGCCTCATGTTTTTTTTTTCTGGGAAAGTCACAGTCTTGCCATAGCCAAGTTAGGTCAGGGCAATCTGGTTTGCCCCATGTGTTTTGCAGTACTTAGTTTGGTTTTGATTTGCTATTGTTTTGTTCTCCACTCCTTCTTGAGGGGCTATAGTATGGAGGTTTTGTTCATAGTTTCCAGGGGTTTACTTGTATTTTTGGTCTCGTGTGTGTTTGTTTTTTCATAGTTGCCGTGGTTAGCACGTATTTCTTTTGTTTCCACAGTTAGTCATGTATTTCTTTGTTTTGTTTTTTTTCTCCAGAGTCATGTGTTTGTATTTATTTCTTGTTGGTTTCCATAATTATCGTGTGTTTCCATGTATTTCTTGTATGGTTTTCTTGTCTGGTCTTTGTCTTGTTCTTGGGTTGGTTTCTCTCCCTCCGCACCTGTCCCCCAACCTCCCACCCTGGGGGGGGGGGGGGGGGGGCAGGGTGGTTCCTTGGGGCGTTCGGAGTCCGCCCGTGGAGGGAGGGTACTGTTATGACCCGAGCGTTGGTTCTGATTGCGCTCGGGCTAAGCTATGTCTCGCTGCCGGCCTTGACAGCTGCGGGCGGTATTCTGGCCTCTCCGGGCTCTTATTGTGAAAGTGCTCGGTGGGGCTTCCGCCTGTCAACGGTCGGTCAGCTGAGTGTCATCAGCGTCATTAGTGCTTCGTCAATTTAAGCCCAGCACTGGCGTCGGTAGGACGCAGCAGTGTCTGGTCGCCAACCTGATCACTTACCTGATCACTTACCTGCTCACCCACCGTCACGTTGCGGATGCCTGGACTGTTATCACACCTCGGCTGCCTTGGGCTTGACCGTCTTTCACCGGTACCAGTAAGTGTGCTACATTAGCCTTATTCCTCCCGGCGTGTATTGATCTGTAAGTCCCTGCCTTATCAGCCAGTGTGCTATTATTACCAAGCCTGACTGTGTGTGACTGTCTCCTGCTCTGGACCTATAGTGTGCTGTATAGCCCTATGCCTCCTGTTCTGTGAAGAGTCTTGTCATTATCTCAGCAGCTTATGTTATCACTCTTTTCACCATAAATAAACTCACTGAAAAACTCACTGGTGACTCTGTGTGCGTCTTATGCTGGCTCGTGAGGGCCAGCGCATGACACTTTTTCTTCCATTTAATCTTCTCTCAAAAATATGACAATTTATTAAATTTGTGTCTTTTTTCCCATAAGTCTGTAACATGTAGTTGTAGTTAGGGTATAGTTTCAAATGTTTTACAGTATATTTCACTTTTTCATTTATTTTCAACATTGTTATTGTAAATTTGACTCTTAAATTTGTATGTTTCTTCTTACAAAATTCTTTCAAATTTGTGACTTTTTTTTTCTTGTAAATTTTTGACTTTTAGTTGTGTAGTCGGTGCTGGTTTCAGGAACTTTACATTAAATAAGTTAAGTTTGTGGATGGGGGAGCCGTGGTGGGATGCTGTAAGTCTGAGGATTTTAAATGACATACCTGTTTGTTATCTAAGATTGATTAGACTGAGTCTTCTCTTGTTAGCAGCTCTCTTTATTGTTTATCTGACTGAACACTCTGCATAACTATAACCTTTTTATTTTCTCTTCCAACTGGCAATCCCAGACTGCTCACCAACCATGACTGATGCCTTGTGGCTAGAACATGCAATAACTGATCATTACAAAACTTCTTCTGTGACAAAGTGTTCTGTCCACTAATCTGTCATGGTTGAGTCTTCATATCTCATGTCAGTTTGTGCTCGCATGTCTTGATTAATGAAGAAACACACTCAGCTGTTTTCTGTTAAATGAGCACAGTTGGATATGAACTGTTCAAAGACACAACAGGGGTTTTCACTACACAGAGGAAAAAAAACGGTGCCTGGGTTTATGATCTAGTCCTCTTTTTAATTTAACTACCAGACCACTGTAGTCCGGTAGAGAAGACAGAGAAAAGGTGGCAGGTACCCACAAAACTGACATTCATCATTATCTAATGATGACCTCGTTCACTGTCATTTTTGTAACAGAATGATTCAAAATGAAATTATCCCAACAGTTGTTTTGAATTTAAACAACAGTTTTGCATTCAGCAAAGCAGATTAACCCTTGAGGCACCCTGGGGCCCAAACGTGTACATCTGTCTCCTGAGCCACACAGCAGTGGCTCAGGAGGTAGAGTGGGTCGTCCAATAACTGGAGGGTTGGCGGTTCAAGTCTCACTCTCCCCAGCCATCCTGCTTCCAGTGTCCATGACACTGGAGGCAAGGTGCATTGTCTCCAGTGTCTGCATTGTCTTTGGCTGACCTGGCCGAGACTTGAACCCCAACCTCCCAGCTGTACGGCAGATGCTGTACCTCTAGGCCACCACTCCAATAGCAGAGCTTCGTCACAGAAAGTTTCAGTGGAGGCCTGGTTCTTTACCTTGCATGGCAATAAAAAAGGTGAACCCCATTAAAATGGTCTTGTTGCATTTGGATTTTCTATAAAAGAGTTGTGAGAATGTGGATAACAATGAGGAAGAGGAGGAGGAGGAGGAAGATGGAATGGGGGATGACACCTCTCCATGGAGATCAAGAAATGGAGAAATCCTGTGGCCTCCCACACATGAAGAGGCCCTGCTGTTCTTTCCTCCTCCCATCTTGACCCCAGGGCTGAGTTACATCACACTTGCCAGTATCGGCTCCTCTGAGACTGCATTTGAGATTTTTTTTTTTCCTTTTTACCTTGTTTACAAGACAGTAGTGAGACCTGCTTTGATGTATGGTTTTGGAGAGGGTGGCACTGACAAAAATACAGGAGGTGTAGCTGGAGTTGGCAGAGTTGAAGATGCTAAGTTTTTCATTGGGAGTGACTAGGAGGAACAAGATTAGAAATGAGTATATCAGAGGGACAGCTCAGGTTGAGTGGTTTGGAGACAAAGTAAGAGAGGCAAGGCTGAGATGGTTTGGACATGTGCAGAGGAGGGATAGTGGAGATATTGGACAAAGGATGTTGAAGATGGAGCTACGATGCAGGAGGAAAAGAGGAAAACCACAGAGAAGATTCATGGATGCGGTGAAGGAGGACATGGAGATGGTTGGTGTTACAGAGGAAGATGAAGGAATAGAGTGAGATGGAGGCAGATGATCCTCTGTGGACACCTCTAAAGACCTCTAAATGGAGCAACCGAAAGGAGAAAAAAAAAAGATCTTATCATTTCTTTTGCATGTTTGTGGCACCTACTCCTGCCATCGGCAGACACGTAGGTGGCTCATGTGCCTGCTCTCCCACATGATAGACAGATCATGCTATAATGCCTCTGTCCTGTTCACCTTTGTGGACTTCAGTTGGAACAGCACCAAGTGCTCTAAGACAAGGCAGTGTCTCATCTTGGAACAAGTTGACAGAGTGCCCATCACTCTGGTCATGACAAAGAGTAGCCATTTGGCCAGAGGACCATCTGCAGCCAGCCTGGTCCTACAAGCCCGAGGCCAGGTCCAAGGTCAGGAGGAGGAACCACAGGCAGGATCCTCCAGAAAGTGGAGGTACTGTGTCTTGTGCCCACAGTGCAGAAAGGTGTGGAACCAGTAATAACTAGAAAAGCACTCACAGCGCATACCTCCGCCAAGGCTCTTTCTGTCCCTCATGGATCACCTCCAAAATGTAAAGAGTTTGTGTGTAGGCCTAGAGCCACTTCTGGTGAAAATTGCACTAAAGTCTGTCCATTAGTTTTGGCATATTGCTGCTAACACACTGTGAGAAGATAAGAGCCTTGGCTGAGGTACGCATTCTCAGATCATCACCAAGATATAATGGAGTCCTCTGAAGCCCAAGAAATACCTCTGGTGAAAATTTCATCCAAATTCATCCAGTAGTTTTTGTGTAATCCTGCTGCACATATACAAACAAAGCCCTTGGTGGAGGTATGCACTCTAAGTGCAAGTTTTTTGAATGAACACTTATTGCTTCAAAAATAATAATGCATCAAATTCAATGTTGTTATCAATTATTGACATAGTCAAGGCCATAAGAACTTCCTCCCAAATATTGCAGTTTGCACCTCATTTTGGGAAAAATTGTATATTTTGTGTTTATCTCATTTATAAATTTAGGGTTTTTATGACAAAAATGGTATAAAAACATAAAAAAAAAAAAATTAAAAAAATATATATATCCATCCATCTTCTTCTGCTTAATCCCTTTCGGGCCGCAGGGGGGTGGGGGCTGGAGCCTCTCCCAGCATCTTTGGGCGAGAGGCAGGGTACACCCTGGACAGATCGCCAGTTCATTGCAGGGCCAACACAGAGGGACAGACAACCATTCACTCTCACAGTCATACCTAAGGACAATTTAGAATCCCCAGTTTGATGCCAATTAACCTAACTTGCATGTTTTTGGCATGTGGGAGGAAACCGGAGAAATCTCGGAGTAAACCCACGCAGACATGGGGAGAACATGCAAACTCCACATGGATCACTGTTTTTTATATACAGTGAGGCAAAAAAGTATTTAGTCAGCCACCAATTGTGCAAGTTCTTCCACTTAAAAGATGGGAGAGGTCTCCAATTTTCATCATAGGTATACCTCAACTATGAGAGACAAAATGAGAAAAAAAAATCCAGAAAATCACATTGTCGGATTTTTAATGAATTTATTTGCAAATTATGGTGGAAAATAATTATTTGGTCAATAACAAAAGTTCATCTCAATACTTTGTTATATACCCTTTGTTGGCAATGACAGAGGTCAAATGTTTTCTGTAAGTCTTCACAAGGTTTTCACACACTGTTGTTGGTATTTTGGCCCATTCCTCCATGCAGATCTCCTCTAGAGCAGTGATGTTTTGGGGCTGTCGCTGGGCAACACGGACTTTCAACTCCCTCCAAAGATTTTCTATGCGGTTGAGATCTGGAGACTGGCTAGGCCACTCCAGGACCTTGAAATGCTTCTTACAAAGCCACTCCTTCATTGCCCAGGTGGTGTGTTTTGGGATCATTGTCATGCTGAAAGACCCAGCCATGTTTCATTTTCAATGCCCTTGCTGATGGAAGGAGGTTTTCACTCAAAATTTCACGATACATGGCCCTATTCATTCTTTCCTTTACACGGATCAGTCGTCCTGGTCCCTTTGCAGTAAAACAGCCCCAAAGCATGGTGTTTCCACCCCCATGCTTCACAGTAGGTACGGTGTTCTTTGGATGCAACTCAGCATTCTTTCTCCTCCAAACACGACAAGTTGAGTTTTTACCAAAAAGTTCTATTTTGGTTTCATCTGACCATATGACATTCTCCCAATCCTCTTCTGGATCATCCAAATGCTCTCTAGCAAACTTCAGACGGGCCTGGACATGTACTGGCTTAAGCAGGGGGACACGTCTGGCACTGCAGGATTTGAGTCCCTGGCGGTATAGTGTGTTACTGATGGTAGCCTTTGTTACTTTGGTCCCAGCTCTCTGCAGGTCATTCACTAGGTCCCCCCATGTGGTTGTGGGATTTTTGCTCACTGTTCTGTGATCATTTTGACCCCACGGGGTGAGGTCTTGCGTGGAGCCCCAGGTCGAGGGAGATTGTCAGTGGTCTTGCATGTCTTCCATTTTCTAATAATTGCTCCCACAGTTGATCTGTCGTCTTTTAATTTGGTGGAAGATGTGAAAATGACGAGGCAGCGTTCTTTCTCAGAGTCAACTTTATTCACATCTCCATCATTTCAAAGCAGAAAAAACAGAGAGTATGAAACAGTAACTCTCGTCCTTAAATATCAGGGACTTCACACCTCATAGATCACATGTCCCACAGACCACCTTGCATAATAAAGACAGTCACAATGCATTTCACCACCTGGCATAATAAAGACAGTCACAATGCATTTCCCTCCATGATATCACTTCCACTGTCTCCCACGGATCCTTTAATCAACCCCCCACAGTCTCCAGCCTTGCATAACAAGGCTAAGCTTCCTGCCTTTGTTCTGACCAAAAATGCGAGTCACAGAACCGGTCCAACAGGTCCATTGAGTGTTCACCACACAAGCCCCCCCAGCATTTTAGAACAACAGAACAACAAGAAAATAACCACATGCATGCCGTGATAGCATCAATACACATCAGTCCACATGCTGGATAGGCTTCAGCCTCCGCCCGAATCTGCTGTAGCTGGGGTTCACCGTCTCTGCGGCGCTGTCCCGCTGGGGATTTGCCGTCTGGGGGCGGAAACCCTTTGTCAGTCTCTGCGGGTGTTCTGGGGAAACATTACTTTGGGAAACATTACTATGTGAAACCCTCCGCGGTGGTCTACCTCGCCGCGGGGCCTTTGCCAACAGCACTTCCTCCTCTGCCACCACAAAAGCGGGTTTAAGTCTGTCTATGCCAATTTTCTCTTTCCTACCCCCCAAATCTAGCAAAAACTGCTTGTCCCCTGTTTCTAGCACTCTGAATGGTCCATCATAAGGCGGTCGCAGCGGGGTTCAATGCGCATCGTGTCTAACAAAAACAAACTCTGCATTCTTCAAAGTTTTAGGCACAAAAACGCGCGGAAAACTGTGGTGCGCGGGGCCGGGCAGCGTGCTTGATTCTATGTTGCTACGCAACAGCTGAGACCGGGAGGCGTTTGGCGCAGGGTTATCTGGGAGAAACTCCCCAGGCAGTCGGAGTGGCTGCGCAAACACGAGCTCCGCTGGGGAGGCTTCTAGATCCTCTTTAGGTGCAGAACGCAACCCCAATAACACCCATGGTAACTTGTCAACCCAATTTGTATCCGTCAGTGACACTCTGAGAGCCGCTTTCAATGACCTATGAAAACGTTCGCATAACCCGTTAGCCTGCGGATTGTACGCGGTTGTGCGGTGAATTGTGACACCCAGGCTGCGGGCCATTGTCGACCAAAGCTCGGAAACAAATTGAGGGCCTCTGTCGGACGTAATGTCCGACGGAACGCTGAAGCGCGCCACCCAAGCTGTTAAAAACGCGCGCGCCACTTCTTCGGCCGTGGTTGATGCCAGCGGGACCACTTCAGGCCAGCGCATGGTGCGGTCCACCGTTATCAGAAGATGTGTGCACCCCTGTGACAGCGGGAGGGGTCCAACGAGGTCCACATGAACGTGATCGAACCTCTTGGCCGGAATGTGAAACGGTTCCAAAGGAGCTCTCGTGTGCCTGTGTACTTTGGCTCATTGACATGCCGTGCAGGCTGCTGCCCACTCTTTGACCTGTTTGCGGAGGCTTGGGCAAACAAATTTCTCTCCCACCATTTTGACCGACGCGCGCACTCCAGGGTGCGCCAAAGAATGAACCGAGTCAAAAACGCAGCAGCGCAATGCGGCCGGTACTACTGGACGCGGCCGTCCAGTGGAGACATCGCAGATTAGGGGTGGCATACTGTCTTGCAGCACCCTGCTCTCCAGCCTTAACCCTGTTGGTCCAGACTGGAATGCACGCACGTCCGCGTCATTAACCTGCTCTGCGGCCATGGCTGCATAATCTAACCCTATGCCGACTGGGGCCGCCACAGCACGTGAGAGGCAATCTGCCACTACATTGAGTTTGCCCGCCACATGCTGAATATCAGTGATAAACTCTGATATCGTGGCCAGCTGTCTCTGCTGTCGGCCTGACCACGGTTCGGAGACCTTGGCCATCGCGAATGTTAGCGGTTTGTGATCAACGAACGCGGTGAAAGCGCGTCCTTCCAGCCAGAACTGAAAGTGGCGGATGGCCAAATGGAGAGCGAGCAGCTCCCTGTCGAACGCGCTGTATTTACGTTCGCTATCGCGCAAGGTCCTGCTGAAAAATGCGAGGGGCTATCAAACCCCGGCTACATGTTGCTCCACGACCGCCCCTATGGCCACATCAGACGCGTCAGTAGTGAGCGCTATGCGGGCCGTTGGGTCTGGGTGTGCCAACAACGCAGCCTTTGCCAAGGCTGCTTTAACCTCCAAGAACACTTGGTCCCGCTCCGGGGACCACTCGATCTTATCCGCGGGTTTCTTTTTTTTGAGCGCGGCATACAGCGGCTGCATGAGTTGCGCCGCACGGGGGAGAAAACGGTTATAAAAATTCACCATTCCCAAAAACTCCAGCAACGCCCTGACTGTCTGCGGCCGGGAAAAATCTGCCACAGCGCGCACTTTGTCAGGCAGCGGAACTGCTCCTTCGGGGGAGACGTGGTGTCCTAAAAAATCGATCTGCGCCACCCCGAACTGACACTTCGCTGGGTTGATTATTAACCTGTGATCTCCCAACCTTCGGAAAACTGGGGCCAGGTGTTTTTCGTGTTCGTCTTCGAACGCGCTGGCTACTAAAATATCGTCCAGGTAGATGAACACGAAAGGGAGATCATGAAGCACTGCGTCCATCATGCGTTGGAACGTCTGAGCAGCCCCTTTAAGTCCAAATGGCATGCGTAAAAACTCGAATAAACCAAACGGAGTTATTACCGCTGTTTTGGGTATGTCCTCAGCGCGCACTGGGACTTGGTGGTAACCGCGGACCAAGTCTATTTTAGAAAAAATGTGCGCCCCCGCCAAATGAACCGAGAAATCTTGGATATGTGGGATTGGGTAGCGGTCGTGCGCTGTAGCGTTGTTTAACCTGCGAAAATCCCCGCAAGGGCACCATGATCCGTCAGCTTTCGGGACCATATGTAGGGGGAAAGCCCACGGACTGTTTGAACGTCGGATAATGCCCAACCTCTCCAGGTTGGCGAACTCCTCGCGCGCTATGGCCAGCTTAACTGCGTCCAAGCGCTGAGCTTTTGCAAAAACGGGCGGTCCGGTAGTGGTAATAAAATGCTCCACCCCGTGCTTAGCGACTGTTGCCGAAAATGTGGGGACCGTGAGTGCTGGGAACTGAGTGAGCAGTGTGTGGAACTTACTGCCTGCTGTTGTGACGTTGGCTTGTGCTGTAGGTGGGGCCACTCGCGCTACACAGGGGACAGAATCAAAAGAAAATGCATTAACCAAGCGCCTGTTAGCGAGATCAACCAACAACCCATGTGAGCACAAAAAATCAGCCCCCAGCATATTGAAATTTACTGTTGCTACATCAAAAGTCCACTCATATGCACGGCCGTGTGGAGACAGAAGCAGAGTCTTCTCACCAAAGGTCTTAGTCTCCGAGCCGTTCGCCGCTGTCAACAGGGGACCTCCGGAACCCGCCAGTCTGTCCGCGTAGGAAGGAGTGATGAAACTCAACTGGGAGCCTGTGTCGACGAGGAACTGCCTCCCGGAGCGTGCGTCCGACAAGTAGAGCAGCTTGTTCTCTTCCCCGAGGGCCGCGGCTGCTACCAACCCCCGGTCTTGGCATTTCCCGAACGCCTGAACTGGCACGGCGGTACACACTTGCATGCCCTCTCTGCGAAGCGGTCATGGTAGAAACAAAAGACGTCCGGTCCACGCTCCCTGGCCCTTGCCGCCGCCATCGTCGGTGAGTCTGGCACCGCTGTCTCTGGTCTCCTGTCGTCTGCGGTCATCGCGCCGAGTTCCGCTGCAGCGGCCGTGGCTGCACGCCGCTTGGTGGTGTTGACAATCCGCTGCGCCTCTCGGCCCAGCGCGCGGTAGTCCCGTAGGGCCAACAGTGGCGAACTGGCCAGAGCCGCTCTCGCTGCTGACGGTAGAGTCCTGAGGAAGAGGTGGGTGAAAATGAAGTGATCATTGTCAGAGTCTTTCAACCTCAACAACTTCTCCATCAGGCTCGCGGGCATGTCGTTTTCCCCCTCCGTCAGCGCCAGGAACCTCTCTGCTCGCTCCTCTGCCAAGGGGGTGAATTGCTGGATGAGTGCAGCCTTCAACACGCTGTATTTGTCGCTCTCCAGCGGCTGGTCGATCAGGCTCTCCACATGCTGGGCCGTGTTGTTGTCCAGCTTTGCGACTACGTGGTAGAATTTCGTGACATCTACCGATATCCCCCGGAGGTTGAACTGCGCCTCAACTGCGTTGAACCAGGAGCGCGGATTGTTCTGCCACAAGTCCGGTAGCTGGACTGTAGCGGCGTTCGCTTGGCTGGCGGCTCCTGACGCGGCTGGCCCAGGGGAATTTCTTTCTTGCATGATACGTCTCAGGGTCACCAGTGTGGAAGATGTGAAAATGACGAGGCAGCGTTCTTTCTCAGAGTCAGCTTTATTCACATCTCCATCATTTCAAAGCCGAAAAAAGAGAGACTATGAAACAGTAACTCTCGTCCTTAAATATCAGGGACTTCACACCTCATAGATCACATGTCCCACAGACCACCTTGCATAATAAAGACAGTCACAATGCATTTCACCACCTGGCATAATAAAGACAGTCACAATGCATTTCCCTCCATGATATCACTTCCACTGTCTCCCACGGATCCTTTAATCGACCCCCCACAGTCTCCAGCCTTGCATAACAAGGCTAAGCTTCCTGCCTTTGTTCTGACCAAAAATGCGAGTCACAGAACCGGTCCAACAGGTCCATTGAGTGTTCACCACAATATATATATATATATACGTATATATATATATATATATATATATATATATATATATATTTGTCACAGAACCGGTCCAACAGGTCCATTGAGTGTTCACCACAATATATATATATATATATACGTATATATATATATACGTATATATATATATATATATATATATATATATATATATATAATCTGTGGTCCTCTGCAGAGGACTTAATCTCTCCAGCTCAGTTCAACTCCAAACAATCTCAACCTGAAGATGGCTGGCAACAGTCTGGCGAAAACCCAGCTCATCTCCTCAACCGCATCTGTAAGAATAACTGGCTTTGCAAATTCTCCATAAACCATAACTGCCATCAACTTTTCTCTTCCTCGGACAATGGAGATCAACAGAGGTAGGGGCGGACGCATTGTTTACACACGTGAACAGCTGATTGCGCTGAGGAGGCCGGCGCCTGGAGCGCTGCGGCCGGCAGTGAAGCCCCTCATCCCGGATGAGCTGAAGAGGAGACACCGTGGGCGAAGGGCTGGAGCGAAGGTGAGGAGGAGGAGGAAGAAGCATAAGCCAGCTGTACTGATGATCATCACCGGGAACGTGCGATCGCTGGGAAACAACACAGATGAGATCACAGCACTGGTCAGGACACAAAAGGAGTATCATGATTGTAGTTTCATGTGTTTTACGGAGACGTGGTTACACTCACAGATCCCAGATGTAAACATAGCGATACCTGGCTTCAGGACTATACGGGGGGAGAGAGATGTGAAAAGCAGCGGGAAAAAGAGAGGAGGAGGAGTGGCACTTTTTGTTAATGAGCGGTGGTGTCATCCCAGACACATTTATGTGAAGGAAAAGTGCTGCAGCTCGGACATTGAACTGTTGGCTGTTAGTATGAGACCTTATTATATGCCGCGAGAAATGAAGTGCGCTGTAATTGTTATCATCTACGTCCCTCCATCAGCTGACGCAGCGGTGGCCTGTGATGTCATCAGCTCCACTGCGGCCACATTACTGGAAAAGCACCCGGATGCATTCATGGCCATCACGGGTGATTTTAACCAAGTCTCAGTGGGAAAAACACGACCAAACTTTCACCAGTTTGTTGACTGTCCCACCAGAGAGAACAAAACACTGGATCTACTGTATGCCAATGTCAGGGATGCATATAGTGCCACAGCTCTACCCCCCATTGGTAAATCAGATCACTGCATGGTCATGTTAACACCCAAGTACGTTCCCCTTGTGCAAAGGCAGCCTGCTTATACACGGACTGTGAGGAGGTGGACACAGGAGGCTGCTGTTGCACTGCAGGACTGCTTTGAGATGACAGACTAGAGCGTACTCTGTGAACCACATGGGGTGGACATAGACAATATGACTGACTGCATCACAGAATACATTAGATTCTGTGAAGACATGACCATGCCAGCTCAGACTGTACACTGCTTCTCCAACAACAGACCATGGGTCACCAGTGACCTGAAAGCACTTCTGAACAAAAAGAAGAGAGCTTTTAGGGCTGGAGACGAGGAGAAGCTGAGGGGAGTGCAGCATGAGCTGAGAGAGATGCTGAGGAGGTGCAAGGACAATTATAGGAGTAAGTTGGAAGAGAAAATCAGGCAAAACAACACTAAAGATGTGTGGGAGGGAATGAAACAAATAACTGGGTACAAGGGGAGAGTCAGGCAGCCATCTGGGAGCCAGGAGAGAGCTGAGGAACTGAATCTGTTTTTTAATAGGTTCAACTCACAGTCTGTCACGCAAGCAACACAACCAGACCCCCACGCACCCCTCCCCACCCATGCAGAACCTCTCTCCATCTCCCCCCTCATCCTCCTCAGGGGGCACCAGGACCCTCCCTCACTTCACGGTGACTACAGATCAGGTGGAGAAACAGCTGGAGAGACTCCGTCAGTGGAAGGCTTCGGGCCCTGATGGCATCTCCGCTAGGACTCTGAGGACTTGTGCCAACCAACTAGCTCCGGTACTGAAACACCTGTACAACCTGAGCCTGAGTCTGGAGAGGGTACCGGTGCTGTAGAAGACATCTTGCCTGGTTCCTGTCCCCAAGAAGCCATCTCCATTGGATCTGAATGACTACCAACCAGTTGCCCTCACATCTCATGTGATTAAGGTCCTGGAGAGACTGGTCTTAGCCCACCTGAGGCCGCAGGTGGAGACGTGGCTGGACCCTCTGCAGTTTGCATATCAGCCCCATTTAGGAGTTGAAGATGCTGTCATCTACCTGCTGCAACGAGCCCATCTGCACCTGGATGGTGGAGGAGACACTGTGAGAATCACTTTTTTTAATTTCTCCAGTGCCTTTAACACCATCCAGCCACTGCTGCTGGGCGAGAAGCTGCGGGTGATGGGGGTTGACAGCTCTGTGATCTCCTGGATTACCGACTACCTGACAGGCAGACCACAGTTTGTCAGGCTGGGCAATGTCTTGTCTGGAGTGGTGGCTAGTGATGCGGGAGCACCACAGGGGACTGTGCTCTCTCCTTTTCTTTTTACCTTATACACCACGGACTTTCAGTACAACACTGAGTCATGCCACCTGCAAAAATTCTGATGACTCAGCTGTTGTGGGTGTATAAGAGGAGGAGAGGAGGGGGAGTACAGGGCACTGGTAGACAGATTTGTGGAGTGGACGGAGCAGAATCACCTGAGGTTGAATGTCAGCAAGACCAGGGAGATGGTGATTGACTTCAGGAAGAGGAAGGCTCCTTTTCAGCCACTGCAGATTAGGGGGGAGGATGTGGGAGTGGTTGAGGACTACAAATATCTGGGTGTCAGGATCAGCAGCGGGTTGGACTGGAGATCCAACACCGATGCTGCGCACAAGAAGGGGATGAGCAGACGCTACTTCCTGAGAAAGCTGAGATCCTTCAACGTGTGCAGCAGGATGCTGGAGCTTTCTATCAGACTGTTGTCGCCAGCGCCATCTTCTTTGCTGCGGTCTGTTGGGGTAGCAGTATCAGGGCCAGAGATACCAACAGACTTGACAAGAATATCAAGAGGGCTGGCTCTGTAATTGGTCTCAGACCGGAGACCTTTGAGACAGTGGTGGAGAGGAGAACACTAAATAAACTGCGATCCATCATGGACAATCCTGATCACCCCCTCCACCACACACTAGATAGACAGCGAAGCACTTTCTCCAGTAGACTACTACAGCGTCGTTGTCGAACGGCCAGGTACAGGAAATCTTTCCTGCCACATGTAATTTCACTGTACAATAACTCACTATGATGTTGTATTCTGGTCATAGCTATGCTGCCACACTGCATCTTACAGACTAACTGGTACCTCACTTTTCACTCTGCTCCTGATAGTCCTTCTTTGTGCAATGGGATGATTCATGTGTTTAAATGGGTCATCATATATTAAGCTATGATGTACTGTATATAGGTTCTATAGTCATGTTAGTTTTTTACTTTCCATGGGTAATCCCTTTGTCTGTCGTGTGCGTTTCTGTTGTTTGGCTGTCAACTGTCATGCTGCTGTTACACTGTAATTTCCCAGTTTGAGATCAATAAAGTACATCTATCTATCTATCTATCTATCTATCTATCTATCTATCTATCTATCTATCTATCTATCTCCCTCCACAGGGTTGCCAGGTCTTTGGTCCATACTCACAACACTACAAACTCAATAAAATAATTTGTTTGCATTTAAACTGCCTTGTCTTTGTGTCTGCCGTTAGGCCAGTCATTACTGAAAACATGTCAGTACACTCCCATCAATTGTACCATCTGCCTGCACAGTCTTTCCACTCCCTTTCAGGATAAATTAGTCAGAAATAAGCCGGAGACTCTCAACAATCTCATTTCCCTAACGGTCAAGCTCGATAATAGGATATGCCAGCACTCTCACAAGCACAGGCGTTCCAGCTGCGCTCGTCACCGCCTAAAACTAGGTTTCCTGCCTTACCTCCTCTCGGGTCCGCCGACTCCTCTAAGCCCATGCTGGTGGGCCCTTAACAGTTCACACCTGAGGAGCACCACCGTGAGGCTGGCATTTGCATGTACTGTGTGAGCAGGGACCATTGTGGGCAATGGTGGCCTAATGGTTATGGATGTGGACTCGTGAGTGGAGGATTGCGGGTTTGATCCCTGGACCAGCAGGATTAGATCTGGGTGGGACAGATAACATAGCAGTGTTTGCCCCACCCTCCTTAACCCCCACTGTGGTGCCCTTGAGCAAGGCCCTGAACCTCAACTGCTCCAGTGGAACTGCTCAATGTCCACAGGTCAGTCGTTGGTTGGACTGGACAGCTTTCTGATGTCAATGTGTCACTGTGCGAGTGTGAACAGGGCATCCTTGAAGAAGACAGGTTGCCTCTCATTGAAACTACCCTGTATAAATAAAAGTTAAATAAAAAATGAATCACATCGTCGCGTGTCCGATTCGGCCAAAAGAGAGTGCCCGCCTGTCGCTGTAGAGGGACTGCTGGGCAGCAATTCCATTCACCCTCATAACCGGCTCACTCCGTCTTTCCTTTTTGCTACCTTATTGTCAACATTCCGCACATGCGCTCATTGACTTGAGCTCTGAACAAAATTTTATATCAGAAGACTTGGCAACCTGGCTCAATTGGAGTCCACACTTCTCCCCACACCATTAAAGTTAGTGGCTTTATGTGGTTCTAGTTTGGCCTATGTTTGCCAACATGCTGTTCCTGTCCCATGCTCTTATCTGGCAACCACAGGGAGCATATTCAGCTTTTCATCCTCCCAGCTACCACTTCCCCTGTAGGATTGGGTTTCCACTGGTTTAGACTGCACAACCCCTGTGTTGACTGGCCTAAGAGTAAAGTGTCATCTTAGAGCCCCTTTTGCATAGCACGTGGATGCAGTCTGCCGCATGCTTCCCTTCCCTGCCATTATCCACCCCCCAGATGAGCCACCTGATCTTTCCATAGTCCCTCCCAAGTTTTATGATTTAGTCTCTGTTTTTAGCAAAAGCAAGGCTCTGTCCCTCTCTCCCCACAGGCCCTAGGACTGCGCCATAGAGCTCCACCAGGGGGTGTGTCTGCTCACCAGTTGCCTCTACAGCCTCTCCGGTCCTGAGCGAGAGACCTTGGAGAAATTACATCAAGGAGTCTCTTAAGTGCTGGAATCATCAGACCCTCCACCTCGGTGTTGGGAGTAGGTTTTTTTCGTAAGGAAGAAGGATGGATCCCTCCGGCTTTCCATCCACTACAGGGAGCTACAGTAAACAACATCAGGGGTAAAGAACAAATATTCATTATCTTTGATCAATTCTGCCTTTGATCTCCTTCACGGGGCCACCTTCTTCACCATGTGTGACTTCAGGAATGTTTACCATCTCATTCGGCTCAAAGAGGGGACGAATGGGAACACTGGATTCCGTACCCCGATTGGGCAATTCAAATATTTGGTTATGCCCTTTAGCCTCACCAACATCTCCACTGTATTCCAGCATTTAATCAACAATGTGCTCAGAGACTTCCTAAACTCTTTTGTGCTTGTCTATTTAGACAACATCCTTGTCTTCTCTCATTCTCTCCATGAACACAAGAGCCACATCAAGATGGTCCCTGCAACGTTTCCTCAAGAACCAACTTTAAAGCTGAAAAGTATGAGTTTTTCATCTCCTCCACCACCTTTTTGGCCTTCATCATCGCTGACAGTCAGGTAAACCAGACCCTAGCAAGGTCCAGGCAGTCATGGGTTGGACCACCCCTTCTTCCTGTAAGCACCTGCAGCAATTTCTGGGGTTCACCAAATTTTATCAGATTTATCTGTAACTAGAGGATGGTGGATCATCCACTCACCTGTCTCACTTCCAAGTCTCTTAGGTGGTCGGAGGAGGCGGAATGAGCATTCACCATTCTGAAGGGGGCTGTTGTCCGAGGCTCCCCATCCTGGCTCAAGTGGACCGTACATGGCAGTTCATTGTTGAGGTTGACATCTCCAGCATCGGCGTGGGCACTGTACTGTCCCATCGCTCAACCTCCAACAGCAAGATCCCACCCCTCACATATTTCTCTCAGCATTTGTCCTCCACTGAGAGAAATTCTGACATTGGTGGCCGCACACTGCTGGCAGTAAACTTGCCCTTTAGGAGGGGCAGCACTGGCTGGAGGGGGCTCCAGTGCCTATTTTGTTTTCATGTCACCCAGGTTGGGTTTTTTTTGCACATTTTCTCACCTCGGTCACATGTTCTGGTCATCCATGCAGAAGGACGTGTTGGAGTACTTCAGGGCATGTCCTCAGTGTTCCACGAGAAAGGCCTTGTCATCACCACCTGCTGGTATGCTCCGACCCCTTCCCACCCCGGTCACCCCTGGTCCCATACTGCCCTAGACTTCATCACTGGTCTGCCTTCATCCAATGGGTATTCTGTTGCACTCAGAGTCAACAGGTTCTCTAAGGTTGCACATTTTGTTCCCTTAGGTAAATCTGCTAGAGAAACTGCTGATTTACTGACCCTTCACATTGTTTGTTTGCATGGCATTCCTGCTGACACTGTCTCCTCAGTTCATCTCACAGGTATGGAAGACATTCAATTTGGTTCAACTTTATTTATATAGTGCCATTTCACAACAAAAGTCACCTCACATCACTGTTAAACTGTAGGGGAAAACACCACAATTGCAGAAAGACCCCACCAATCAGATCCCCTGTGAGCAGCACTTGGCGATGGGGGAGAGGAAAAACTCCCTTTTAGCAGAAAGAAACCTCCACCAGAACCAGGCTCAGGAAGGGGCAGTCATCTGCTGTGACTGACTAGGGGATGAGAGGGCAGGGAAGAAGAAAAGAACAGACATGTAGAGAGGAAACAGCACACTGGGGACTCAATCTATGGGAGACAACAAACAGATATTGTTGACCAGCAAAAATATTACATTTTGCATTCTGCAAGGCCATCAGGTGCAATGTCAGCCTCACCTCTGGTTACCATGCCCAGAGCGCTATATAAGCGCAGGTTAGTTAGTTAGTTAGTTAGCAATGGACAGTGTGAGCGAACCAATCCAGAACTGGAGGCAGCTCTCAAGTGCGTCACAGCATCCAACCCCACAATCTGGAGTGAATACCTACCCTGGAGCGAGTATGTGCAGAACACTGGCACCTCCTTAGCTACAGGTGTGTTCCCATTTGAAGCCTCCTTGGGGTACAGTCCCCCTCTCCATCTCTGAGAAGGAGGTCACTGTCCCACTGGTCCAGCATCATGTTCGGAGGTGCCAGCACATCTGGTGTGCCACTTGAGCTGCCCTTCTATGCACCGTTGACCAGAATTCTACCATCGTCAACCACTAACAAACCCTGCTCCTAGTTACTCCATCATCCAAAAGGTACGGCTTTCCACGAAAACATTCCTCTGAAAACTGACTCCAAAGAGCTGTCTCCTCACTTTATCAGTCCATTTCCCGTCTCCAAACTCATCAGCCCCTCTGCCATTTGCCTCAATCTCCGTCCTTCTCTTCGCATCCATCTCACGTTCCATGTATCCCAGGCTAAACCAGTGTCTTCCAGCCCACTGTGTCCTCCCTCCAAGCCCTCTCCTCCTCCCAAGATGGTCTACGGAAGGCTGGTATATGCGATCAGCAGGATCCTGGACGTCTGCTGGTGGGGCCGAGACTGCCAATACAGTATTTGGTCCACTGGAAGGGTTATGGACCCGAGGAACGCTCTTGGGTCACTCGTTCCTTCATCATGGACCCTGGGATGGTGCGTGATTTTAATTAGATGCACCTGGAAAAGCCAGGTCAAATGCTAGGTGGCGCCCCTTGGAGATGGGGGGGGGGGAGGCACTGTGGTGTTTCAGGTTTATGCACATTTGGGTCCATCTGTGATTGCTCAGAGCATGTTCACCTTCCCTGATTGCTCCACCTGCAGGCAGTTACTCAAGCCTATTTATACAGGTCCAGGACTCCTCTTCACAGGCGTGTCAGACCTTCATGGCCTCAGTTCTGCTCGAGCTCTTCACTAGTGCACACCTGAACTCTTATGCCTACCTCCTAAGTGGGATTTCATGTAAGCCTAAAAATTTATTTCTGCCTCTCCTCTCATCAAGCTAGATTCTATTTGGTGGAGAGGATATCTTCCTGGCAGAATGGACTCAGCTTCCCCTACAAGTAAGTGCACTTGCCTACTCTTTAACTACAAAGTCCCCAGCTCCAGAGCAGACATCCCCCACCCTCTGCAGAGGATTTCATCTCCCCAGATCAGTTCAACTCCACACAGTCACCACCCAAAGATGGCTGGCAACAATCTGGAGAATAACTGGCTTTGCAAATTCTCCACAAACTTTAACTGCTATCAACTCATTCTCTCTCCACAGGGTTGCCAGGGCTTCGGTCCACACTCACATGCACGCTACAACTAGGGTTGTCTTGGTGTAGGAATGTCCTCTGCGGTGATGGTGGATAGCTCAACACTACGATATGTGGTATTATTGCAAATGTTTTTAGAACTCTGTGGTCTCGTAATTTAAACAGGGTTCATAACTTATGTGGCAAATGATGGAAGCTGTGGGAAACTTGCTGTAGCTCCACTCTCCCTTATGTCCATATATGACATTTGTGCGGAGCTCCAGGCTTCCTAGGCATGAACTGCTGATTCTGTTAAAAAAAAACAAAAAACGATCATTTTCATAAAGCAGTGGCAGTAACTCCAGTATTTCAACTGCAGGGTGTGTGGACTGGTTGGAGACTGCAGTGTCATTCAGCTTATTATACAGGACAGCCTCTGTACAGGACCCTGCATGGCTCTTGTCTCCATGATTTTTGGATTTTTGCTGCTGTCCAAAAAATCATGTTCAGATAAGCAATGCACTATGCATAGATGTTTTTCTCCGGAGCTCCATTGTCAGGATCATAAATACTCCACTCAGAAGGAAATAACACACTTTGCCCTTTCAGTGCTCATTGTCACAGCTGTATTGAGCAATTCATCCAAACGCTTCTCCACTAACTGCCTGCTGGAGTCCGTCTGGAGAGAGAGTGCCCCACCCGGTGCTGTGGAAGCTTCCACAGTACCAGGTGCAAACATGCTGTTGGCAATAAAAATACTCAGCATTTAACATTTTATTTCATAATCAAGAGGGGCACATAAGTGAACAACGAAATATAGCCATACATACAAAAAAGTGAATACTGCAGTTGTTGTGGTTGCTCATTATGCTCCGCGGTAGGCTTGTCCACAGCGCGGTACTACATAATTGCAGTTATCACGACAGCCCTAACTACAACTCAATAAAATAACTTGTTTGCCCTTGAACAGCCTTGTCTTTGTCTGCTTTTGGGTCAGTCATTATTGAAAACATGTCAAATTTAACCCAAAACTACACTCCAAAGAGAAACTGTACAGCTTGATTGGCCTAGAATATCAAAATGGATTGGCATTTTTTGATAATTTTAACAACTTTTCATTATCAGTGTTTGTAGATGATCTCCGCTTAATTTCAAGCAATTTGGATGAATGGCCAAGGAGGAGCTCCTTTTTGGTTCACGTGGCCTCTGCCATGTGTCAGGAGCGCCACCCAGCGGTACAAGGAGGGAGGAAGAATTATTTTGTCATCATCTGTACAATAAACCCCATTAGAGGCTTTGATTGAGTGCGGAGGCACGACCCACAGAATCATGACCCACAGTGTTTAACAACGTATGCGGGTCGGGAACGGAAGAGCTCTGGCCACAACTGCAGCGTTTACAGCTTGCAAGTCTTGGACTAATCTCCATCCAACACTAGGTGGAGCCTTTTTTACAGGGAAAAGAGGAGTGTTCACAGGAGAATCGAGACATGGTATGATCACTCCACTTTCAACAGATCAGAATGATTGGTTGGATGCCTTCTATTGCTTCTGGTTTTAAAGGATACTGTTTTTTGTAAGGGAATCCTCTCCCATTAGAATGAATTTGGACGGGAGTAGCATTTTTTAATTTCCCAACGTCTGCATCTCCTGCAGACCACAAAGTTTTTGGTAGAGATTGCAACTCTCATTCACTAACAAATACAGGAGCAGACGGTACTGTGATTCCTAAAGCGTCAGGTGGATGCTCTGTGCCACACAAATAGGTAATCAAAATGTAGAAGAATGGACATGTGCATAGGAACACGATACAGCATTGTTGTGGGGGAAAATTTAACATTGAGAATGTCGGTGTTCCTCCAGTCTGTTACCTGCTGTCCCTGTTGGACTAATTTGCCTGCATCTGCCCAAAAATAATTTTTAGGTCCCCACATAGACATGTGTGGGGGTGTGCCTGTATTATGTAAGGGCAGAAGCTTCTGGGGCAGCACTACGTCCAGTGCTGCTTCACCCCTCAGCTTTAAAGTAAAGATGATTTGTTATTACTGTGATGGTAGGCTCACAGTAGCGCTTCAGCCAATGCACAATCAAATGGCTCATTACAGCGTGTGTATTTCATGGTAACATGCAGTGGCCTTGGCCCATGGAGATCCCTCACAAGGAACCAGGTAAGAATACTTGTCATGTGTCTAGCGCTTTCTAAACTGAGCAGTTTCTGTTTTGCTGTCAATTTGGAGGTTGTAAGAATATAGGGTACCACATCCGTGGTCGTCACAATCCTCATCATTTATAAAAAATGCATGCTGGTTTCTGAGAATAGTGTAATCATCCTTAATTTTGTCAGGACCCAGAATGATGTCTAGCTTGAAAAGCACATCTCTACCCAGTAAGTTCACCGGGCAGGAGGGTGCTACTGCTACTGTGGTGACGCAGGTGAGTCCAGTATTTGGGTCAACTATGGTTGCTGGGCCACAAACACTTTCGGTTGTGGTGGTTCCACCAGCATTTTGGACTCTTATAGTTTCACCTGTAGGGAAACACTGTGGTGGAATTTCACACATTGTTGTTTTTGTGGCTCCTGTGTCACACAGGAATTTTACTTCTTTCCCATTAACCAGTAAAACAATGGTGGGAGCTGAAGTAGTGCTGCAGTACATGTTTAACCTAGTCAAGTCTAAAGTCTCAGTTGGTCTATTTACAGCTGCAGCTAGTCGTCGTTTTGGTCATCAACAATTGATTGGTCCTCTGGGGAGAGCGGGTCTTTGTCGGTTAGTCATGCTCTCCACTCCTGCTGTCCTTGACCCCCTGAGGGTCCTGGGTTTGTGCTCTGTCCTTGTCCTTGAAAAGGCCCTCTGCCTCTTCCTCTCATCCATCCATCAAACCTTCCTCTCCCTCTACTTCCTCGTCCTCTCTCAAGGAATCCCTGCCTCCTGGACATGGGGCAATCTCGCCACCAGTGTCCAGGTTGACCACAATTAAAACACACATCCCGATTGCCTTCATCCCTCTCCCTGGTCTGGTACCTATTCCTCGGTCTACTCCTCTCGGGTCATTTGGGCCACATATACAGTGTCTGTACATTTTCTAAGGAGCAAAAGCGGAACTGATTTAACTTGGGGGTTCTCTTTTTAGTTTTGCCTCTGCTACATGAAAAACATGATCTTTAAACTCCTCCTGAGTGCATGTTTTTAAGTGTCACACATGATTACTTTGATTGCCTCTTTAAGTTCTGTGGGTAGAGTGTCTAAAAATGTGTATTTAAACAAGAGGAGCTCTTTTGCAGTGTCTGTTTCTCCACTACATCCTGTAAATATCTTATTATGCGGCAACCAGTATTCCTGTATGTCTTCACCTGGTTTCATCCTGGTTCATTGCACATCAGAGAGGGTTTTAATGGGTTTATAATGGCCTGACATTCTTTCAAGTATTTCTGCTTCAGATAACCAAGAGTAGCTTTGTCTCTGTCTGGGTATATGCCCCATCTCCCCACGCATGATTCTCCAAATCTTGGCAAAAATAAATCAAATTTAGCTCCTAGGGATCACTCTGAGAATTTAATCATTTCTTCAGCACTTGGATTATACATCAGCCTAAGCTCATCTATTTCTTCAGTGCAACCTTTTATATCACTCTCTGGTTTGGGTACAGCCTTTTGCAATGTTATGCATTTCTGCTAAGGTCCAAGGCTGTAAGGTAGTGGCAGTTCTAATTATACTAGTTTTAATTCTACACCCGGGCCGTTCCATCGGGGTTTGTCATATCGTGAGTAATTGGCACACAAATAGGTTTTTCAATAAATGGAAAATTGGCGCTTGTTTCTTCTTTTTGTTTAATAACATTTTCTATTTTGTATATTTCAGCCACTAATTTAGCATATGGACCCTCCTTAGGATCTCCACAGTCTGTGTTAGCGTAAGGGGGCGGAGGCTCGGCGCCGCTCTGAACCAGGGGTAAGGGCGGCGCTGAGCTGGAGCAGCCAGCGCTGGCTTGAACATTCATTTTTGCATTCACCGCTCCTTTTCCTGCATTTTTCTTTTTCCCTTCATCTGCTTTTGTTTTAGCTTCTGCCGCGGCATTTGCCCAAAGTGTAGCGCATTGTAATTCTGGGCTTGGTTTGTTGGTTCTTTTATTTTTTCCCCTATTTCTTGACGTCATTTCTATTGTACTCACTAACACTTGACATTCATCCACGTTCAACGTGGGTTTGAATGAAAAATCCTTTTCCCATTTATTTAGATACTTATTAGGATCCTTCACTTTTTCCTTATCCCTTAATTTATCATTGTAGTTTTTATTGTCCTGCGCGCAACTTCTTCTCTCTTCTTCTGCTTATTTTTCCTTGTCTATGTTCATTTTCCCTTGTCTATCCGGTTTTCCTATACAATTGCCCATTTTATGTAGCTGTGAAACGCCGTCACACTACCCTGAAAATTGTGCTCACTTTTTGGATGGAAATAGATTCTCACACAACAATTATTTTTACCACCAGGAAAATTGTGGGTCGCCGCCTCACAATACCATTACTTAGCGTCAGCTTGACCTGTGGTTACACTGATAGCAATTGCATTTCCGCGATTTAGACAATAAACTTCACTTACTTTAAAACTCTAGTGCGGGACGCCGGCACCAGACAGAGGTAGGACGTCGCAGGCTCGCAGAGTTCTCTGAAGGCGAGTTTCCAAAACTGACTGTCAAGTCAGACCATGCATGGGTTTCAACCTGGAGCCCGGTCCGTTCCTCACTCTGGCTGGGTTGTTGGCGAACCATCCTCTGCTACCAAGTATGTCAGGATATCTGAAAGTATTTGAACTCACAAGGACAAAAACATTCTATTATAAATATTTGTCAATCAGATACGAGACATTTATTGCTCATTTAAGTCTTTACTTGTGCACAAGGAGCGTCACTGACCTTCTGTTACAGAATTGGAAGTGAGCGCTCCTGCATACAGGCAGCACTTCCTTTAAATACACAAAGTAAAAGCTGGAAAAAATTACACAACACTTGCCCGCCCCCTTGTGAGTGGCGCACAGAAATCAGACTTCTCATCACAAGATTCTATCACAAGATTCTTTAGGACAACAACTCGACAGTTTCCAAAACTTATTACAGACAAGACAAATTATTTTTAACTTTCTTAGTAAGATCCAGACATCACCAGACATGTTCATTACAAAGGGCAATACGTTGTTCATTAAAGGGCAATAGTGAAAGGTACAAATCAGCAAGTATAGTTCAAAATCCATTATGAAATGATAACATGCATAATTTTCTGACATGCACATTTTTGAAAATATGTTCAGAAAACGTGCGTTTACGGATGTACATGCGGTTTTATTAATGAAAGTGGACCTGTAACCACGTGAAAACCCGATCCTCGGGGCAGGAGCATTATACCAAATTAATCACATCTTTGGATGCACACCTTATATATACCCCCTGCATCCACCCACTCTTCCTCTTTCTAACAATTGGGAGGAGCCTGCCTCCACCGACAAAGGACAATGAATGGTTACAGGTTCACTTTCATTCATAAATCCGCATTTACATGCGTAAACACACGTTTTATTTCATTTCATTGAACCTGTAACCACGTGGCAACTGTATACCAAATGAGTCCTGAGGAGAATGGGGCATCACCCACAGGTCGAAGAAGCACAATGCCCCCAATACATGAAAAAGCATAAACACAGATGAGTTTGGCTCCCTTATTGTACTTACTGAGTATGTACAAGTTAAGCCAGTTCCTACAGGTAACTGGAGCTGAAACAAACCGTCGAGCAAAAGGCACACATGCCAGGTCATATGAGGGAGACCAAGATACAACTTAAGAATCTGCTGCAACCCCCAGAACAGATGAGTTTGAGTCCTTTATTGCACTCAACTGGATACCTACAAGTTAAGCCGGTTCCTCCAGGTAACCGGAGCTGAACAAAAAACATTCCGAGCACAAGGAACACTTGCCGGCTAAACGAGGGAAAAACTAAGATACAACTAAGAATTTGTTGCGACCCCTAGAACAGATGAGGGGATGACTGATGAGGCCAGATTGAGCCTACAGAAGCAGGTGACGTTGAGAAGAAGCCCTGCCAGCGGCTGCGCATACATCCTCCAGGGGTGCTCCACTAACACCGCTCATGTAGTGGCCATTCCCCGAGTCGAGTGAGCCACCAGCCTATTTAGTGGTCCTGCTCCAACCTGTACATATGCAAAGCAATCAGGTCACCTATCCGATGGGATAGACGCTGCTTAGGAATAGGTCTGCCCATCGTGGATTTCCATAGGCAACAAAAAGCTTGTCTAAAAACAGACAGACCTTGAACGGTCAACATAAAGCTTAAGGGCCGACTGGGCAAAAATTATGAAGCCTCTCAGCTTCTAAAGAGGTGCACAAGGGAGGGTAGAAGGCCTCAAGCACAAGAGGGCTGGAACAAACCCACTAGCCAGCCCTTTGGGCTGAAGCTGGGTTGGGCCACAGGTGAACCACCTGATCACCACCAACCCCTCTTGGCTGTGACAATTGCCAAGAGAAAAGCAGTCTTCCAAGAGAGCAGACAAAGGTCAGAACTGGGGAGTGGCTCAAAAGGGGGTAAGCCCAGAGCCCTAAGAACTGTCTGGAGATCCCACCTGAGCAGCAACGGATGCTGTGATCGAGGGCTCCATTTCACGCCTCTCAAAAAATGCTTAGCCAAGGGAAGCACCCCATGAGACAAACCATCACATTCTCATGGACAGTTGGACACTGCCGTCAGGTAGCCCCTGATATTCGACTCCGCCCGACTTAGGGCGAAGAAGTACTGGAGATAAGACAAGATGACAGAAATATGACATGTCAAGGGATTCTCTCCCTTGATCCAACACTAGTTCGAAAACCGCTCTCCACTTCCCACTGCATTGCATCTGGGTAGGCAGGGCCTGTAAGGCCTGCATGGTGTCTACAACCTCCTTCTCCAAGCCAAGTTCATACAATTGCTCCCGTTCAAGGGCCATACATGAAGCCTCAGGAGCAGGGGATTTGGATACCAAATCCTGCCCTGTGCCTGTGAGAGCATGTCCCGTCCGACCGGGAGGCCAAGGACGACCTTCCAACACCTTGTGGATCTCCGCTAGCCATGGTCTTGTTGCCAATTTGGGACCAACAAAATTACTTGAACAGACCGTTGCCTCACCTTCACAAGGAAGCCAGCAGAAGAGGCAGTGGTGGAAAGTGAACAGTTTCACTGGAGGGCAGGCAACACCGAAGTATCTGTACCCAGTGGACCCTGGCGGGGTGCATTGAGGCCAGAGAGCGCAGTGGGTGTTCTTTGCCGTTGCCTACAGGTCTGCTTCGCCTAACCAAACCAAAGTCAGATCTGCTCACACACAAGAGCAGATGGCGCGCCACGTATGGACGAGAGGGGACCTCACGACCTGCTGCGGTTGATATATGACACCACAGTCATGTTGTCCATTTGCACAGAACTTTCTCTCGTGAATGACTGGAAGAAAATGCCGTAGAGAAAACATATTGCCTCCATCTCGAGATGACTGCTGAGCAGAGTCCAGCTGCCCCTGAACAAACCTGCCCTCCAAGACTGCCACCCCAGTCTGCTAGGGCAGTTTGTAATGAATCACCTTGAAGCCCTCTTGGCCCAGGGGAACACCACCTCGGACTGCTGAGGAGTTTCTCCACCACCTGAGACCCATGAAGCCCTTTTCGGGAAGAACTAGCCTCCTCCCTTTGTCTCTGGCAAAACCACCTTCTGAAGCTCAAACCACCTTCTCAAGCGTGAACCACCGCTGAAGGGAATGAGTATGTACAAGACCCAGTGGCACCACCTGGGCAGCTGCAGTAAAGAGACCTAAGATCCTCTGGCCACTGCTGCACTGAGACAGTCCTCTGCAAGATGCAGCTTCCTAATACATTCCCTGATAGTATGCCTTCTCCTTGGAGTCAGGGATGCCCTCACGGCAACTGAATTCAGGGTGATTCCCAAGCACTTGACAACCCTCGCTGGAACCAGGCAGCCTTCACCTCATTCAAATGCAGTTTGAGTGCACCAGGTGAGCCAATATGGTCTCCATATTGCTCTCCGCTATGGTTCTGATGGTACACAACCAGGGAATCATCCAGATAATTGAACTTGAACGCCCCTCTGCTGCAGTGGGCGAGTCCAGTGTCCCATGCACTTGGTGAATGTCGAGGACAGGGACAGGCCAAAAGGCAGAATGCTGTAACTGAAGGCTGTCCTGAAGGAACTCTGAGGAACCTTCTATGGCCGGATTTATGGGACTATGGAATCAGCATTGCAAAGGTCCATTTCTGTGAACCAACTCACTGGCCTTATGGCCTGAATAATGTCCTCAGCCTGATCACCGGACAAGGGAACGCCCTTGAGATACCTGCTTCAACCGTCTTGGATCCAAAACCGGACAGAAACCCCCCGGTTTGTTTAGTTAGTTAATTAATTCCCTCCCACAGCCATGTGGGACACCAAGACTGTGTATAGGGTGGCACCTATCCTGTTCTCTCTGACCTTAGGCCACACAGCCCCTGTAAGTAGTGAAACTACAGTGGGGGGGGGGTCAGTCCTTCAGTAGCTCTGTGCGTCATGCACCAGTCCACTGGGAAACAAGGAATAGGCAGTGTAAAAGCCTTGCCTCTCTTCTGGAGACGGAGACCGTATCACACTCTCTCCCCAGCAGGGCAGAGACCTTTGCTGCCCAGAACTGTGGAAAGTGTCCTCCTTACTTCTACTTCCAAAACCCCTTAAAGTTGTGAAATGAGATCTGAATTGTAGGCGGTAATCCACACTCCAGTGTATCAATTCACCCACGGACCTGAGGTGCACCAATGGCCAACTCATGAGGTGTGCCGCAGAGAAAGTTGACATCAGGGGAGGCGTACTATCAGAGATGCTGGCGGGGCTTGGTAAAACCCCGATATACATGCTCCCGAGAGCGCGGACGTTGAGTGCTGCCTGAACCTGCACCTACTGCTGAGATACCCTCTGCCCTCGGGTGACCTAAGCTCTGAAAGGAACCTGGCTCTGTGAAACAAAGCCATTGTGGGTTCTTACAGCCCTCAAGAGGTCTTCGGACAGGACTGTGTGCAAAGTCTGACCTTCTGCGCCTCGTCCGACACTGCCCTCTGCTGCTGGGCCCTGTCCGTATCCGCCAATGCAGACTGGGCTCAGCCACACATGCCCACCAGCCATGGGTCAGCTGACCAAGGAATTCCCAAGACCTGTAGCTTGAAAGCTACCTCCTTGAATCAGTGTCCACAATCCTTACCAACTCTGGCAGAAGGCCCGTTTCACTTTGACGCTAAGTCCCTTATCAGACCTTCTAAATCCACTAAAGAAGTGTATTAGTGTCTGCCAGCCTAGAGGCCATAGCCACAGACTAGTAGGCGCTAGCCATTAACTTATCAGTGGCATGACACTTGTAATCATGTGGGCATATAGACTTGCTACCTGTGGGAAAGCTCCAGCCAGCACTGCAAGGTAGGGCCTACCTTCAACGCACCACCAAGCCTTGTTCCGCAACACCACTCAGAACACTGAGCCCAGAGCGAGGAGCAGCAGCCTCCCTTGGACAAGGCCACGACTTCTGCTGACAACCCAGAAAGTCAGGATAAACTGGCAAGGAAACCTGCCTGTGGGATGCAGGACCCTTGTCCAAGCGAAGCTGTAGGTGGAGAAGATGGAGGAGGAACCCAGCAGCTGATGCTGCTCAGAGAGCAGTGCCCTGAGAGACACATCATGGGGCTCAGGAGGGACCTCCTAGACCGCAGGGTCACTGTCATCCTCATTATCATCCTCAGAGACATCCATTTGCCCACTGGAGCCACAGCCGGAGCTGATGGTCTTACCCAAGTTATCAGAGGCCGTGAGGGACATTGCATCAGGATGCGGTCCCGGGGCACATACGAGAGCCTGAGCGGCATACCCAAAGATGATGTTGATTTGCTGCCATATGTTCAATGGTCTTACGCATCTCTTCCAATTGCCTCTGTATGAAGTCCACAGTGGGTCGCGTAGCTGACTTTCTTCAGTCCACTTCCATTTTCTGTTGGCATTCCCAGTTTCAGCTGGAGCAGCTAAAGCTGGAGGTATGAAGCCCTGGGCTGGTGCATATCAGTGTCGAGGCTATTTCCTCCTCCTTCACTCCCTGCAAAAGCCATTATTTCTCCAGGAGAACAATAGGAGCGAAAACAGGACAGTATTCTCATTACTGTCATTGTTATTATAAACAGGCCAAAGGGCTGTTCCATGAGGTACAAGCGCACTAGTCATAACACAACATAGAAATATCAGGATTTCAATTCCCACCTGAATGCAGTACCTGAATGCAGCTCCTGTGCACCAAGTTTTTTTTTTTTTTTTTAAGAAGACGACTGTCAGTCGAGGAAAAAAAAGAAACAATACAAAAATAATGGCAAATTGTACCATGCTGTTAAACTGTTAAGTAATTCCTCCTTGATGAAAGCATAACATCACATATCTCAAACAGATAAGCATATCACGTGCTGTTAAGCTGTAAAACAGTTCCTCTGCCTGAAGAGAAGGCACAAAACACATCACAAACCTTAAGCAGGTAAGGGTAGGACATACCTTACGCTGGTAAACTTGTAATAGTTCCGGCTGAAAAGAAGGCAAGTGTATATCACACACCTCAAACAGGTACAAACGGTGCCCGTCACGCTATATAGCCGCTGCAAACCTTCTCTCATTCAGCAGAAAAACATCACAATTTTATGACATGACGATGGGTATCCAGAGTAAGGCAGCCCAAACAGCACAAACATAATGCAGGGATGGCAATTTTCCGCCGATCCGCGGATTTCCGCCGATTTATTTTCAAATTGATCATTTCTGTGAATCATCTAAATCCGTTGAGAAAATTTTAGGGGGGGGGTAAGGTACCTTATTGTTACCGATTTTAGCGAAAATCAACACTATTACATAAGCCCTCGACGCTTCCCGGGTCAAGTCTCCTGCGACCCGGATGTGTTGTGTTCAAGCTACTGCTGTATTGTAAACAGCCCTGCGATTGGATAGTTGCAAACGATTGGACCAATCAAATGGCTCGTTGTATGCTTTGTCAAAAATTCATGGCGGCTTGTTCTCAGGGATGTGATTTTTCTGGTAATTCGCCGAATTCCGCTTATTTTATCTTCCTGGAAGATAAAGTACGTTAAGTACGTTAGCGGCTTGTGGTCCACGAACGCAGTGAAGGTGCGCCCTTTCAGCCAGAACTGGAAGTGCCGTATGGCCAAGTGGAGAGCCATTAACTCTCTGTCGAACACACTGTATTTACTCTCACTGTCGTGCAAAGACCTGCTAAAAAAAAAAGGTGAGTGGCTGCCAAGAACCGTTAACGCATTGCTCCACGACGGCCGCTATGCCCATGTCCGAGGCGTCGGTAGTGAGCGCTATCCGAGCCGCCGGGTCTGGGTGCGCCAGTGTGTGCCAGAGCTGTTTTAACCTCAGAACGCCTGCTGCTGTTCAGAAGTCCAGTCGACTCTGTCCGCCGGTTTCCGTTTCTTGAGTGCGGCGTACAATGGGGGTATGAGCTGGGCTGCACGGGGGAGGAAACGGTTATAAAAGTTAATCATCCCCCAAAACTCCTTGCAGCGCCCTGACATTGATGTTGAGGAGAAAAAAATAGCAAAACAATTTAGTTAGATTACTTTTATGATTCCAAACAGTTTGAAATTGACAGTGCACAGTGGACATTGACTCATAACTTTTGAATATTTCTAAGACTTGGCTACATCAGTGAATGTGCAAAATGAACAGCTCAAGACTCAATTGAGATTGAAACTGGTGATCTGAAATGAATGCTGAAATTATAAAAAGTAATGGTATGTTGGAATTTTATTTCTATTATGGAATAGATAAAATTAACTGATTTTGATTTGATCAAGTGTTAAAGCATGTGATGGATAATGCTTGTTGGAATATTTTAGGAATGCTATCTTCTTGGAACATAAGTCAATATTATATAGTAATAAGTGGCATTCAGCTGTTTGTTTTATGTCGTTTAAGCACAGTTCTGGTACTTAAAAATCAAAAACCCAGGAGCTTCAGGGGGCTTCGCCCCCCTTGCCCCTGACCCTGCTGGGGGACTGCGTCCTCCAGACCCCCTGCTAAATTTTCAGATAATTTCCCCAACCCCAAATCACATCCCTGGTTCGTGTTGGAATTCTGAGCTTTCGGTATTGTTTTCAGCGGAATTATGAGATTTTTATCGAAGGATCAGGAGTCATCAGTGCTAGAAATAGACAAGTGTCAAAAATAAGTTCAGATGGAATTGGCTTGAGAGAAAAGTGTCAGTAAAAGGTGAAAATTGGCTCAAAGTTCGACGAGGTAACAGAAACACTCACACAGTTTCTGAAGAAACCAGAAAAGGAGATGAAGTTCAAAGTTCAGAGACTGACACAGCTTGCTGCCAAAAGGAAGAAAGTTTCACATTAGAAGTGACTTGGTGACCAGTGTAAATAGTGTAATAAAACTCTTATAGAACTGTTAAATATGTTGGACTGGGGGACTTCCGGGAAGATGGCGGAGAGACATAACGCTTAAACAGAGAGCTCTCCCGAGCCGGATTAAAAATCATCGGTAAATGGCCAACTCGACATAAGCGGATCAATAAACTAAGGGATGAAAACACGAAGGAACCGGGCACAAGGACAAAAGCAGGGTAAAATTGAAGAATTCCTCTCCAACAACGCAGGAAAAACCGCTGAACGCGAAGCCCAAAAAAACGAGGTGTCTACAGCAGAGAAAATGGAGGACGCCAGACTCGAAAACATGAACACTGGCATCGCCAGTTTGGGTAAAGAGTTAAGAGAATTCAAGCGGCAGCTACAGCAGAATTTAGCGGCTCTTAAGGAGGAGCTGAAAAAAGAGATTAAGGAGGAAATTATGGACCTCCGAAGAGAAATGGAGCGCAAGCTAGCAGAAAACATGGAGGAGCTGCGCTCCCAGCGGGCGTGTATGACAGAAGCGCAGGCTCGAATATCGGAGCTAGAAGATTGGAAAAGCGAGGCAAACGAACAACTACAGACCCTGACGACGCAAACGCAGAGGATGCAGGAGAAAATAAACGACTTGGAGAGCAGATCCAGACGAAGCAATATGCGCATCTTTGGAATTCCGGAGGGCATTGAAGGCAACTCGATGACGAAATTCATGGATCAGTTCTTAAAAAAAGAACTGGAACTGCCCGAAAAAACGGATCTGCAGATTCAACGAGCGCACAGAACCCCGGCACAGAACCCGAACCCACGCTCTACACCCAGGTCAGTTGTGGTAAACTTTGTGAAATATGACATAAAGGAAAGAATCCTGACACAAGCATGGAAAAAAAAGATACGAATCGGCGACAAACAGGTATTCTTTGACCATGACTACCCGACAGAAATTGTGCAGCAGCGGAAGAAATATGCCAATATTAAAAAAACGCTGAAGAGAAAAAAATTAGATTCCAAACGCCGCTAACGAAAATGAGGATTCATTGGGAGGACGGCACAAGGACCTACAACACGGCCGGAGAGGCAGCGCGGGATATGATGGAGCGGGGCCTTGAGGTGAGCGTGCTGGAGGAAACGGCTGGAGCAGCGACGGCCCTGAACGCATCACGACAGCCGGAGTGGAGACGAGTGAACGGCGGAAGAAGGGGGAGAGACGTGGCGCAGCGGGCCCAGGACAAGCTACAAGGCTTTCAACTGAAAGCCTAGATCATAACAAAGATTAAGAAAGGCACAGAAGAAATGAAGGCCAAGAAGACAAGGTAAAAGAGAAACAGACGGCTAGGAGAGGTTTAAGTGATATTTGTTGGACATTTCTAGACTAATGACTATTACTTTGATAGTAATTAGAAGTCTAGGGAGGGCCCTTCACTCTGTGAGGACAAACCCCCCACCCACCAACAGGGACCAGTGGGCAGAAGAAAGGCCCAAAGTACGGAGGTCGAGATTTTTTAATGTGTTTTTATATAAATATGTGTTATTTTTGTTGTTAAAGGGGCTAGGAGCACAAGTTAAAAAAATGGAAAAACATGAATATGGGTAAAAATCTTAAGATAATGACACTAAACGTGAATGGTCTGAACTCACCTGTTAAAAGGGAAAGAATAATAAGAAAATTCAAGAAGGAAAAAGCTGAAATTATATTTATGCAAGAGACACATTTGAGCAAGACAGAACATGTGAAACTAAAGAGATTTGGCTATAAGAACTCCTACTACAGTTCATTTAAGGGAGGAGCTAAAAGGGGGGTTATGATACTAATCTCAAACAAAATACAATTTGAAAGTGAACAGGAAATCCAGGATAAAGAAGGCAGGTATGTAATAATAAAGGGAAGGATAGATGGTATGCAGATTACATTAGTGAACATCTATGCCCCACCAGAAAGTGACAAGGGTTTTTTTCAACATCTGTTTGATCTCATAGCAACACACAGTGAAGGAGTCCTAATTTGTGGAGGAGACTTAAATGCTGTCATGGATCATGAAGTTGACACAACAAGTGTTAAGAAGACAAAAAAACATGTAACAAAGTTCAGAAGAACCTCACTGACAGAAATGGGTATGGTAGACATATGGAGGGACCTACACCCACTCGAAAAAGACTATACACATTATTCAGCAGTCCATAAAGTACACTCTAGAATAGATTACTTCCTTATGAATGAAGGTGACAGACACAGGGTGAGAAATTGTTGGATTGGAGGGGCAGAAATATCAGATCATAATCCTATATACATGGAAATATATTTAAACAATAGAAAACGACAAACAACATGGAAACTTAACGTAGGACTGTTAAATGATGAGAAAATGAAAGAAAGAATAAAAATAAACATAAACGAATATATCCAAGAGAATGACAATGAAGAAGTGGACCCAACAATACTATGGGACGCACTAAAAGCCGTGTTAAGAGGAAAATTAATTGTTGAAACAGGAAAAGCAAATAAGACTAAACTGGAAGCGTATGAACAAAGATGTGAGAGACTGAGGGAATTAGAACGTAAACATCAAAGCACAAATGATCCAAAAATATATCAAGAAATTAAAGAAGAAAAAACAAAGATAAAAGAAACACAAATGGATGAAATTGAAAGGAAAAATAGATATCTAAAGCAAAAATATTATGAAACGGGGCCAAAAGCCACAAAACTGCTGGCAAAACGGTTAAGAAAACAACAAACAATGAATAATGTATACAAGATTAAAGACCCCACCACAAATAAAACCACAGTTAACCCAGAAAACATCGAAGAAATATTCCATAATTTCTACCAAGAACTATACTCGCAACCTGAAGAAACAAATACTAAAGATATTAAAAAATTTCTAGGCACACTGGACTTGCCATCAATAGGAAATTAACAAAATGAAAAACTAACAGCAGAAATAACAACACAAGAGATCAGAGATGTGATTAAGTCACTTAAAAACGGTAAATCACCAGGTAGTGATGGATACCCCTCTGAGTTTTATAAACTGTTTATAGAAGAACTCACGCCACAGCTCCTAAAGTCATTTAATTGGACGTTGAACAACAACAAAATACCTCCATCATGGAACGAAGCTATCATTTCAGTTATTTTAAAGCCAGGGAAAGATAAAGAACAATGCGGAAACTATCGACCAATCTCTTTATTAAATGTGGATTATAAAATATATACAACAATTATATGTAAACAAATAAAGACATTCTTGATGGAATTGATAGAAGATGATCAAACTGGTTTCATAGAGGGACGCCAAACACATGACAATATCAGGAGAACAATACATATAATTAACCAAATACATAAAGAAAAGAAAAGCGCAGTAATAATGAGTTTAGACGCAGAAAAAGCATTTGACAGGGTTAACTGGAAATTCCTATATAGTGTACTGGAGCGCTTTGGATTTAACGAAAAATCAGTACAATGCATAAGGACACTATATCAAGAACCTGTGGCAAGAATCAAGATAAACGGTAGCTTAACAGACAAAGTAAATATACAAAGATCAACTAGGCAGGGATGCTGCTTATCGCCCACCTTGTTTGCTCTGTTCATAGAACCATTGGCTCAAGCGATACGACAAAATAAGAAATTAAAAGGTGTAACAATAAAGGGGGCGGAACACAAGATTGGGCTATTTGCAGACGATATTATAGTTTACCTCGAACAACCAGATGAATCAATAATGGAAATGATGAACTTGATAGAAAATTTTGGAAAATTATCAGGATACAAGATAAACATAACAAAAACACAAATACTGACATTCCACTATAACCCTCTAAACCAGATAACTGATAAGATCAAACTAAACTGGAACCAAAAAGAAATAAAATACCTTGGAGTGAACATATCTAAAGACCTAAGCAAAATATATAAAGCAAACTATGATAGGTTGGAACAAGAAATAAAAAAAGATATTGATAGATGGTCAATCTTAAATATGGATCTGAATTCAAAAATTGAGACAGTCAAAATCAGCATACAGCCTAGATTACTTTACCTCTTCCAGGCTATACCAACAGAGATTCCAGATGCCCAATTCTCAAAGTGGGACAGGATGATATTGAGATTTGTTTGGGGAGGTAAAAAACCAAGAGTGAAATATAAAACCCTCCAATTACCAAAAGAGAAAGGAGGCATGGGCCTACCGAGTCTAAAGGAATATTACTACTCAGCACAAATAAGATATATCATATGTTGGTGCGACGAGGGATATGAGGCAAAATGGAAAGAAATGGAAAAGGAAATTGAGGGACTCCCAGTACAAAGCATAATAGGAGATAAAGATGCATATAAGCAAATCAAACAAATAGACTCAATCACTAAATTTACTTTAGAACTGTGGTATAAAATAGTACAAAAATATAATATAAGGGAAGACATAAAACTATTGAAATGGGTAGCATTTGACAGTCAGTTTGAACCGGCAAAACAAGATAGGGGATACAAAAATCTGGTGAACAAGGGAATCACAGCATGGGGCAATATCGGAAAAAAAGATCTCGAGAGCTTTGTAAACATCAGGAGAAAATTTAAACTAGAAAGATCGGAATTTTTCAGATATCTGCAGATGAGAGACTATTATATGAAGAAGATTAGGCATAACCTCCAAACAGATGTGAACGAGATTATACAACTTATTTTAAGCTCATATACAGGAAATAAAATAAGAATTATTTCAAAGCTATATCAGAAACTTATGACAAACAATCATACAAGTAACTATATAAAGGAGAAATGGGAGAAAGAGCTCAATTTAAACATAACAGAAGAAAGCTGGCAGGAAATATGGAAAACACAACACACAACAAATTCAAGGACATGGAGGGAATTTGGATGGAAAAACCTGATTCGCTTTTTCATTACACCACAGATTCAAGGAAAATATACAAATACCCAATCTTTATGCTGGAGGGGATGTGGGGCTCAAAATGCAGACCACTCACATATGTTTTGGAAATGCTACAAAATATCATTCTGGAAATCTATACATGTGACAATACAGAGGATATTAGGATATAATATACCAATGAACTGTAACCTGATGTACTTATGTGATCTTAAAAGAGACAATGTTATACAGGCTGAGGACAGATATCTAGTTAAAATCTTGTTGATTGCATGTAAAAAAACTATCACAAAAAAATGGCGATCAGAAGTTCTTCCTGACCAAGAACAATGGACTGACATTGTTGAGGGCATACGTATGATGGAAAAACTAACATATCGACAAAGAATGCAAGAAGGACTATGGGAAAAAAAATGGCGGAAATGGACACACTACAAAGTGCAACAACGAGGCAGAAATTGAAAGAATAACCAAAGACACTGAAAAAACCAGAAGAATTAAGAGATGGAAACTAAAACTTGATGCTCCAACATTTGTCCCCCCCACCTTTTTTTTTTCTTTTTCTTTTTTTTTTCTTTTTCCCTACCCTAACCCCTTTGTTTTTTAAATGTAGAATGTGATCTGAATGCATTATATATAATGAAAAATGAATAAAAATCTAAGTTACAAAAAAAAAAAAAATATGTTGGACTGAAGACAGTGAGAAAACACTGAAGAAGAAGTAAGTTAACTTTTCATTAAATTTAATGATTTATTTACGTCTAGTATTTCATTTTTTTTTATTGTGGCACATATGTTGGGTACATATTTTCCACAAATGTATTGCTGTATGTTGATTGTGTGCCCTTTTGTCTCGAGGGACAAAAGGGCTGAGTCTGCAGGAGATATTGAGAAGGTGTGAGATTTGGCCTTTGTCTCAGAGAGGTGCCATGGAAGGATTCCCAGACCATCCAGGGCTAAGGAACAATGGTGGAAGATCAAAGGGTTACATTGAGACTGGGGATTAAGTACCATGTGACTGTATGTTTGCTTAGACACCATGTGACTTGAGTTTCGATGTTCCAGGATAAAAAGAGCGATGTCATGTTGATCTGCCTCTTTTCTTGCTGAGAGATTGTTAGAGCATGTGTTCTGTTAATAAAGCTGAACCTGAGAAATAAACTCAGCCTCATCCTTGAGCACATCCTCTACATTATCATTTTTTTCAGTCTAAATTAGTTCTGTTTTAGTGAAAACCTCCCAGCTTCAGGGGTGCTGCCCCCCCGGCCCCCCCATAAGTCAATCGACCAAATTAGATTTCAGCTGAAATCAGAATTTCCTGTTGCCATCCCTGATAATGTCAACAGATGGTATCATCTCTTACCGACCAGGAGGATAGAAAGGGTGTGTGGATGCAGGGAGTATATATAATATATCTAAGGTGTGCATCCACAGGTGTGAGTAATTTGGTATAATGGTCCTGCCCCGAGGATCAGGTTGTCACGTGGTTACAGTTTCACTGAAATGGAATAAAACTTCATTTTCTGACCAGACTAGTGAAGAAAAGTTGCAGAAGGTTTCAGAGAATAGAATGATGACAGAAGTTTTAGTCAAGGCCAAGCTGTTCTGGAGATATTTGCAAAAATGTGTTTTATTATTGCACCACCTATGTATTCAGTGCCTTGATTTTTGGTCTGACTAGTGGGGAGAGTTTCTGATCACACTGTAAAATTTCAAGTTTCTACATATTACCGTTTTTGCTCTCCATGCACTTTAGTGAAGAAGAACAGGTTTGCTGCAGCACAGCTGCTTGGAAACCTAATTATAAAGTACTTCAACTGACATTTCTGCCCCTATGTCCTATAGACATAAAATCTGACTGTTTGTATTTAACAGATAAGTGAACAATAGAATCATGTGTCTCTTCTGTAAGTTGCCAGCATGGTGGTTCAGTGGTTAGCACTGTTGCCTCACAGCTAGGAGGTTCCTGGTTTGATCCTCCTGGTTGACAGGGCTCTTTCTGTGTGGATTGTGAATGTTCTCACTGAGCATGTGTGGGTTTACTCCAGATGCTCAGATTTCCTCCCACAGTCCAAAGACATGCATGTTAGGTTAACTGGTGATTCTCCATTGGCTGTAGGTGTCTGTCTGTCTGAAGCCCACAGAACAGAGGCTGAATATGACTAGTAGTTAAAACACTGAGTGGTAACTAAGATTAGAAAAGCTCTCTATAAATCCAGGTCCATCACTGACAGACTGTGGACATCATGGAAGCCTAGATGGAACATTTTCCCTCCTTCATCTGCAGATTAAAGCCAAACACAGATTGTCATTAAAGGTGTGCAGGTGTGAGAGAGACTGAAGAGAATCATTGTGTCACGTCACCACAGTAAGATGAGATGAACTGAAGCTCGGATGAGAAGATCAGATGTTCATCACATCATGATGTCACTCTGGTTTTAATCTCATTCACTCTGTGTTCAGATTGTCTGGAGGGACCCATGAAAACCAGTCTGGATTTTAACTTAATTACTTTTTAATCTTGTGACAAATTCAATTTTTATTTTTAAAAGAATTCTGTGTTTTAATGATAAGTTAGAAGTAATGAAGTAGAAAAACCTTTCGGTAATTCAGTAATGACAGTAAATGGTGGACAGGTATATCACACAGCAGAGATGGAAGAGACACCACAGTTAAATGTAGCCACAAAATCAGCAGCCTCTGACTGCTCATATTTATCACTGATAAGCTGAGGAAAAAGAACAAAATCACCTGAACTAGACAGACCTGGCAACCCACCTGAGTCAGAGAAACAGGTCCACCCAGTCAGCAGACATCATTGATGCTTCATGTTCATTGTTAGATTCTGTGGTTCCTCTGTGTTTTCCACGTCACTGACATCATAGGGTCCTGGTTCTGTTTTATAAGAACACTTTTATATTTTCTCTCATCACAGACTGGAGAACTGTGGACTCTCAGAGACTCACTGTGAAGTTGTGGCCTCAGCTCTGAAGTCTGACCCGTCACATCTGACACAGTTGGACATGAGTGAAAACAAGCTGAAGGATTCAGCAGTGAAGGTTCTGTGTTCTGGACTGGAGAGTCCAAACTGTCGACTGGAGCTTCTGAGGTCAGTTCACTGATGGAGCTGTTGATGTTTTTCTCTTTTTCACATCTTTGATTGATGTTAAAAACTCTTTTTTTAATAAATATTGAGGATTTTTCTGAGCACAAATCAGATGCAGTTTCAGTGTTTTCAGAAATGTTGGATCTTTCCAAACAGCTGAACAAGAGTTTTTCCTTTTGGCTCCAAATAGAAGTGAAAGACTTGATCAGGGCTGATTAAAGGCTGACAGAAGTGGAGTCATGATGGAGATGTTTGACAGGACAGTTGTTCAGCCTCCACAGGTTCATGTTGTGGTCCATCAGTCAGTGAAGATGAAGTCAGGACTGATGAGGCTGGAGAGTGTGTGAGGGATGTGAACGAGGCTGTGGAAGATCTGATGGTAGCAGAGAAAAACAGGCTGAAGAGACTTTGAGCTTCTGTGGAAACGGAGAGAGAGACGCTGAGAGAAAGAAGAGAGAGAGCTGAACGTAGGAGCTGATGAAGGTGAAGTTAGGAAGTGTGGTGATGATGATGGTGTGAGAAGCTGATCTGGCTGCTCCAGAGACGAGCCACCCAGCTGCTGTGCTGAGGTGTGTGTTAAAGCAGAGGAAGAAAGAGCAGCCTGACACAGACCCAGACCTGACAAGAGAGCAGCATTCAGGGTCTGTGGAGCATTTAGACACCAGCTGGACAAGAGACGCCACTGTGATGGACGAGGACACACACAGGACATTGATGCTGAAAACAGGAGAGATTTAGAGAAAAAGAGTCAATATTACCAGGATAACACCCCCACAAATTAGCAAGAAAAGTCACAACATTTCTGAAGACAAAGTAGAAGTTTGATGACAAAAATGTCACAAAATGGAAGTGAAATATGCAGACTTTTTTAACCTGAAAAAGGGAACAAATTTACAAAAAATAACACGTATTTATGACAAGAATCAGAAAATTTATCCCAAAACAACATTATTTCAGACTAAAAACACCCTCACAATTTTGAAAAAAAAAAATCAAAAATTTCAATTTTAGATGTAAAAATGTCACAAATTTATGTGAAAATGGCTGTAAAATTATCTGTAAAAGGAAACACTTATGGAAAGGAAAATGTGACAAATTTAATCAAAATGCAGAAAATTTATGCCAAAAATATCAGATATTTTGGAGAAAAGTTACAATTTACGGAGGAAAACCTGCCCACAAACTGGCAACCACAAATTCACAAAAACTTGGAGGTCAAAGGTCATTGTAAAGCAACCTTCAGGGGTCTAAATGTGGTTTTTGGAGGTTTCTAGATGGAGTCCAGTAACAGGCTGCATGTCTTGTGCACGTTTGGACTCTGTGTCAAAGCTGCATTTGTCCAAGTCAAAGAAAGACGGAGACACAGCAGCTGAATTGACTTTTGTCTTCTCCATCTGCTAGTTTTTTGAAATGAATTTGGCTTCTTTGTAAACATGTGTGGCTTTTCTGCTTTATTTTCAACTTTTTCAATCCTAAATTTGTGACTCTTTAAATATGCTGTTTAAGATTTGTTTAAAAGTCTCATGAATAAATGTAAACAACTATTTGCTACTTTATTCTCATGAATTTTCCAAATGTGTAACTTTATTAAACTGGTGTATTCCCAGCTTATAACTGCTCCCAAAGTCTTCTTCTAGGTCAGAAAACCACGCTCCAACTGATGTTGACAAGTTTTTTGTTTATTTTGCCACAGCAAATCTTCGCCCTTAAACACCGTGAAAAACTAAAAATACAGACATAAAAAACATGAATACAAAATTAATTATAACACTTAACAAATGTTCATAAACAAAAATAATCACATACCGTGTGCACCTTCTGCCTAGAATTTAGGAGTTGTTAGTCATGTCACAAATTTCCCACACAAAGTCCTCTCTCAAACACCCCCGAAGTTGAGCTTGTGCAAGCCCCAGCAACTTTTAAATCAGATGTGTGGAGATGTGTGGAGGCATTTTGGTTTTGCCATGTCTAAAAAACACTAAAGGAGAGAGGGTGGTGGACAGACAATGGCCTCATTAGCAAAGATAATGTCCTCATTAGCAAAGACCAACCTATGTAAATAAAAATAAGTTAACATATATAAGTTAACATATATACAAAAATAACATATATTAACATTAACATATGTTAACATATATACAAAAATAAGTTAACATATATAATAAGATGTAGTAAAAGAGACTATTACAGTAAAGAACTGGAAAAAAACAAAGACAATATTAAAAATACATGGACAATAATCAACAGTATCCTTGGAAATAAAAGCAGAAATACCAGCTACCCAACTAACACTCCAAAAAATAATAAATCGACTCCGAATGTGAATATAGCTTCACCTGCAGATGAATTTAATAATTTTTTTGTTAACATTGGACCTAAACTGGCCCGAGAAATACCCACTACGGTGCCAACAGGTGATTCAATATGCAATAACACTGCTGTAAAAGACACCATCTTCATAAAGAACACAGACGAAAGAGAGGTCATTGAAATTGTTAAATCGTTCAAAAGTAAAACATCTACTGACTGCGATGGTATTGACATGCTACTAGTCAAAACTGTTATCGAATGCATAGTGAAACCACTGACGTATATCTGTAACCTGTCTCTCCAATCAGGTATATTTCCCAATGCAATGAAAATAGCTAAAGTAATTCCAATTTACAAGACAGGCGACAGAGGGGAACTCTCCAACTACAGACCAATTTCACTATTACCGCAATTTTCCAAGATACTTGAAAAAATATTCTATGAGAGAATTGACAACTTCATACTGAAGAATGATTTATTGTGTGAGCAGCAATATGGGTTCAGACACAAAAGGACAACAGCATATGCCTTAATGGAATTTACAGAAAAAATATCAACAGCCATTGAAAATAAAGAGTATTCAGTTGGAGTATTCCTGGATCTTAAAAAAGCATTTGATACAGTAGATCACAATCTATTATTAAAGAAACTACAAAATTGTGGTATCAGAGGGGTAGCACTGTCCTGGTTAAGAAGTTACTTAAAGAATAGATATCAGTTTGTATGTGTTAACAACAAAAACTCAGAGCTACTGAAGGTCACCTGTGGAGTCCCACAGGGTTCAGTTTTGGGACCATTATTATTCAATATGTATATAAATGATATATGTAAAGTTTCAGAAAAAATGGACTTAATATTGTTTGCTGATGACACTAACCTGCTATGCAGTGGAAACAACTTGGAACAACTTCTGGATACACTCGGAAAGGAATTAGGAAAGCTGAAACTGTGGTTTGATTCAAACAAATTAACGCTCAATTTAAGCAAGACAAAATTTATAGTCTTTAACAACCATCACAACTACCCAGTACCCAAACTCAGTGTAAATGGTGTAGAGATTGAAAGGGTATCCGAAACTAAATTCCTTGGAGTAATAATTGATAACAAACTGTGTTGGAAGCCACATATTAATTATATAAAAGGTAAAGTATCCAAATCAATTGCAATATTACACAGAGTGAAAAATTTGCTGAATCAACCCACACTATACACCTTGTATCATTCATTAATACTCCCATACATGACATATTGTAATGAAGTATGGGGAAATACATATAAAACAAACATATATCCACTCTTTATGCTTCAAAAGAGAGCTATTAGAATAATCAACAAAGCAGCTTACAGGGAACCAACAAACCCACTTTTTCTTAAACAAAAAACTCTCAAGTTGAAAGATCTGATCGACTTTAAAACCGCAATAATAATGTTCAAAGTGAAGAATCTATCACTGCCCGCAAATATCCAAAAGTTGTTCCAAACAAGGGAGAAACGATATCACTTCAGAGGAACATGTATATTTCAAAAGCCTACAGTGAGAACAACTACCAAGCAACACTGTATTTCAGTGCAAGGTGTCAGATTATGGAACGATTTTGGACCTGAATTAAAATCATGTACAAAGCTTGGACAATTTAAACAAAAACTAAAGGAAGAAATACTCCAAACATATTTACAAGACGACATGTAAACTCACATAAGGATTGACATTTCCAGCCTGTGTTGTGTTATAGCTTAGTTTTTCTTTTTTCTCTGTGACACTATGTCTTAGATTTGTTTTTGAATAGTAACCGCTTAACTTAGACTAGCTCAGTTTTCTTTTTCTCTCAGTCATATTTTGTCTTAGCCTTGTTTTAAATTGTAATCGCTCTTGTCTTGTTTTCTCTTTTTTCTCCTTTGAATTCTTGGATGGAATATGGGTGGGCAATATAAGCTGCGGCTTCAGCCATCACCCATTTCGGATAACTCACGTGGAATTGTATAGTAGAAGGAGTCTTTGTCTAATTTGACCTTGTTGTTATATTATACAGTTTCTTTTAACCTGTAATGTACTATCCGAAATAAATTCATTCAAATTCAATTCAATTCAAATGTATACCCGCTACCTCAGTGCCCAGTGAGAGAGTATTTTCTACAGCAGGGGATATTGTAAATGCCCAGAGGTCTCTTCTTCTCCCTTGCAATGTAGATCTTTTGATCTTTCTGAAGAAAAACTTGAACATAAGCTAAAGGATAGGTTGTGGAAGATGTAAAAATGACGAGGCAGTGTTCTTTCTCAGAGTCAGCTTTATTCACATCTCCATCATTTCAAAGCAGAGCAAAGAGAATGAAACAGTCAACTCTCGTCCTTAAATATCAGGGACTTCACACCTCATAGATCACATGTCACACAGACCGCCTTGCATAATAAAGACAGTCCATTATATCACTTCCACTGTCTCCCATGCATCCTTTAATCGACCCCCTACAGTCTCCAGCCTTGCATAACAAGGCTAAGATTCCTGCCTTCGTTCTGACCTAAAATGCGAGTCACAGAACCGGTCCAACAGGTCCATTGAGTGTTCACCACAAGGTCAGTGTTTTCCAGTAGGCTTTTTGCCTGACTTAATTGTTTCAACAGGCTGTTTTTATTTGCCTAGCACATTTATGATTAAGTTTACTTTACACATTGAACCTGGCTTAACTTGATCTTCGTTTGCTCTTAAAGGGAATTCCCTATTGTTGTTTACAATTGTTCTAGTTGCTGCTTAGTATGATCCTTGCACATAAGAAGAATCAGTTATGTGACCAACTATTACCAAATGGTATATTGATGTTCCTGACTTGAACTTGCACTTTAAAAGCACCAAATGATCAGCATTTTATGTTGTCATGATCCATAAATATAAAAATAAATGGCCTGGTGACTGGCAAAAACAGATTTAATGGCAGTTTTTGGTTATCATCACAAACACAATATTATGAGCTATTTTACAATACCGTGAGCCTCTCCACAATATTGCAACAAATATCGTACCGTGAGATCAATATCGAAATCGTATCGTACCGTGAGATTTTGATGTCGTTACATCCCTAATATCATGTCCGTGTCCGCCGCTGTTTCCTCACAAACATGGAGAACATTTAACAGTCCGGCTGCCTGCAGGAAAAACACTCCGTCCTCTCTCTGACACTCGCTCACACAATGGCGCTGATAGGCGGGGCAAGACACCTGCACGAGCCCCCTTCATGAGCTCTCCGACTCACCCGCGAACTTGGCAGCACGAGCGCATATGCGCCGCGATATGGAGGGATTGAAGGCGGAGAAAAGGACACCGCTAACGTCCGCAACACTGGCGCACACACCCATAAACAAACATTATTTCAGAAAAAGAACCAAAGATACATAAACCTTTTCACTGTGACAGCTACACTGCCACCAAAATTACAAAGATTTATATTCACTCAACTTTTAACAAACAAAATTAAATCTTGTAATTTTCCTTGAAATAAATGTAAACATTCAAATCACATGTTGCTTTAATAGCATTGATATTATTCACTTTCTAGACTTAAGCGTTTCTTTGTCATTACTGTATCATCTGACTTCAGTTTTATTATGTCCTCCCTTTGTAGTGTAGGACTCATTTTCAACTAGAACTATTAGTTTCTGAACAGGTCTCTCAAGAACTGAGACTTGCTTTAAGCGTTCACCTTTTTTCCCTAGATCTCTTGTTCCAACTTGAACTTTAACCTTTCGTACTAGATCTTAGTTGTGTTACAATGCCTTTTTTGGGAAGGATTACTGTTTGTTTCAGTTCAAAGGATGCAGATGACTTTCTTAACCTCCCTCCAACTCTAAGGAGGTTATCTACAAGGACAGGATCAAGCTGATGCATTTTGTGAGTTTTTGGTAGATTAGCTGATTTCTGACTGAACCATTTCAGCTCATCTTCAAATGCCTCCTTTTGTGCTGCCCGAATGAGTGTGAGAGAGGCAACTCTTCGCTCCTCTACACTAATTGGACCTGACTTGTCTTCTTTTGCAAGTCTTTTAATCCTTGCTACAACATTGATGGCTGTATTCCAGTCAGAAAATCTTGAAAACCTTTCAAGAAAGTTGTCTCTTTCATCAGCATCTGTCTTCAAAACCTTTACTTCAGGGTCACCTACGAGAAGCTCTGGTGAATGTTGAACTGTGACAATTTCACGTTCCCATAAAAACTCAGGCCCAGTGAGCCAGTTTGAGTCAATCAGCTCTGCCACCTTGAGACCTCTAGAAGCATGGTCTGCTGAATTTTGATTGGTTTCAACGTAGAACCATTGTTTTGGATCTGTAGTGTTTCTTATTTTCTGGACACGATTGGCAACAAACACATGGAAGCACCGGGCTTCATTCTTGATGTAGCCAAGCACCACTTGAGAGTCTGTCCAGAAAAACTCTTTGTCGATCTTCAGCTCGAGCTGTGCTCTGAGAAAGTTACTCACACCAGCTGAAACTGCTGCAGCAGTCAGCTCAAGACGTGGGATGGTGACTATGCTTGTGGGTGCCACTTGGGCCTTACCCATGACAAGAGCACAATGAACTTGCACATCAGAAACAATTCTGATGTAGGAACACTGTCCATAACCACTGCTGCTACCATCTGAAAAGTGATGCAACTCAATTTTTGGGATTGTGCCGAGGTGTTCAGGAATGAGGCATCTTGGTATTTTAATGTTTTGAAGATTTTCCAAATCCTGGAGCCATATTTCCCACTTGGCCTGGATTTGAGGGGAAACAGGTTCATCCCATCCAACACCCCGCCTGCACATGTCTTGCAGCAGTTGTTTGCCAGTCAAGATGTAAGGAGAGAGAAATCCTAGTGGGTCATACACACTCGCAACTGTTGCTAGAATTCCTCTTCTTGTGGCTGGTTTTTCTTTGAGGATAACACTGAATGAGAACACATCAGCTTCCACATTCCACTTTATCCCTAGTACACTCTGCATTGGAACCACAGTGTAATTCAGATTTACATCTTTCTTCTCACTTGCATGTTCTGTTGCTGGTATCACCTCCAGGACCTCTTTGTACTTGGGATTTTTTCCTTCTCTTGGATTTGTGTCCAAGAAATCTCGTTCCAGGACTTTGATCACAGAGGAAGGTGTGATGGATGGAAACTCCTTTACAGAGACACGATTGCAGACTCCTATTACCTCTATTAGACCAGTCCATGGTTTGATGGAACCCACGATAGTCCAGCCTAAGTCTGTTTTGACTGCATATGGATCATAATCATTTCCTGGTATGACCTTCCTTGGTTTTAATACTCTTGCACAGTCATAGCCAATCAGGAGCCCTGCGGGACAGTCTAACAGATCTGGCATCTCTTCTGCAGTGCTTAGAAGGTGAGTCCACTCTTTCGCTGTCTCACGAGTTGGGATACTGTTTTTCTCAAGTGGAATGTATTCTCTTGTATAAGTAGGTGGCAAGATAACATACTCTTGTGAATGGTAACCTCTTACTTTGAGCCCATCTACTCTTTGGCAATGTACAGTTGAACCCCGGTCAGTCATTGTTGTCAACGTTAACAGGTTCTGTTTTTGCATGAATTTTCTCACAAATATCTTGATCAATGAATGTATTGCTGCTTTGAGTGTCCAGACGTGCATACACCAAGGTCTCTGGACTGTTTTCTGCTGCACAAGAGAGCCATACTGGAACAATCATTGAAGTGCAATCACTGTTGCCCACCTTTATGCTACATGCAACTGTGGAAGTGCTTTCCTCTTGTGGTGGCATTTCTGGCTTTTCTCCTTGAGGACGTTCCTCGTGAAGTGGAGAGGGGTGTCTTCACCTGCAAATATTACAAGTGACCTTCTGTCGACAGTTTTTGGAGATGTGACCATCTCTAAGGCAAGCAAAACACATGTTATTATCAATGACAGGATCGTCACTTCCTTGTGGTAACATATCGTCACTTCCTGTTTTGCTGTCTGCCTGTGTGGTTTGCTCTCCAGCTCTTCAGCCACTAGCTATGGCTACTAGCTCTCTTTCCTCTCCTCTGGTGTGCTCTCTCTGTCAGATGTTTAGCTACACCTCTGCCTCTTTTAGTGATAACGGTAAATGTAATAATGTTGTCTTTCTGAGGCGCTCGAGGCGAGGTTGTCTGATTTGGAATCCCGGCTCCGCTGCATTGAAACACCATCTGTGCCAGTTAATCTCGACGGACGCCCATTAGCTGCAGCGGAGCTAGCTAGCTTAGGTCCCACTGTCAGCGGTTCCCCGGCTCTCCTCAGCAGCGAGGAGACTGGGTGGGTGATGGTGAGAAGGAAGCCTAGTCGCAAAGCCCCGGTTCACCACCAACCTGTTCACGTTTCTAATCGTTTTTCCCCGCTCAGCGACACACCCGCTGAGGAAAAAACTCTGATCATTGGCGACTCTGTAGTCAGAAACGTGAACCTAGAGACTCCAGCGGCCATAGTCACATGCATTCCTGGGGCCAGAGCAGGCGACATCGAGTCAAATTTGAAAATGCTGGCTAAAAGTAACTCTAAATATTCCACAATTGTTATTCACGCCGGCATTAATGACATCCGTCTCCGGCAGTCGGAAGTCACGAAACTTAATATAGAATCGGTGTGTGACTTTGCCAAAACGATGTCTGCCACTGTAGTATTCTCTGGGCCCCTCCCCAATCTGACCAGTGATGACATGTTTAGTCGCTCGTCATCCTTGAACCGCTGGCTGTCTGTGTGGTGTCCTAAAAATGACGTGGGCACATAAGACCATAACCTGGTCTTATGAGACGAGACAGCATTCATCCCACTTTGGATGGTGCTTCTCATTTATCTAACAATCTGGCATCTTTTTTATCCAAATTTCCAAAACCATGACTACTCAGAGTTGGGACCAGGAAGCAGAGTCGCAGTCTTACACGCCTCTCTGCAGCTCCTCTTCATCCGCCACCCCTCAGCTTAGCCCCTGTCTTCCCCATCAGAGAATCGTTGTCTGCTCCCTCCAAAGTAAATAAGAATATAATGCATAAGCATCCCAAAGTGATAAAGCAAAATATTGGTAAAACTCAAATTAAACATAAAGCCTCTAAATTGATTGATTTGGCCTCTGTTCCTCCTCATAATTTAAAAATTAAATGTGGTTTATTAAATATTAGGTCTCTAACTCCCAAGTCTCTGTTAGTCCATGATCTGTTAATTGATCATCAGATTGATTTAATTTCCCTTACAGAGACTTGGTTAGGACAAGAGGATTATGTTGGTTTAAATGAATCAACTCCCTCTGGTTATTTAAACTGTCAAAATCCCAGAAGTTCTGGTCGTGGAGGAGGAGTAGCAACAATTTACCATTCCAAATTACTAGTTAATGTAAAGCAAAAAACATGTTATAATTCCTTTGAGGGCCTGGTCCTCAGTGTTGGGCACTTTAGCAATTTCAGGTTAAACCCAATTTTATTTGCCATAGTTTATCGTCCCCCATCAACCTATTCAGAATTTTTATCCGAATTTGCTGATTTCTTAGCTGATTTAGTGCTGAAATCTGATAGAATAATTATAGTAGGGGACTTTAATATACATGTGGATGTAGATAGTGACTGCCTTAATGTGGCTTTTAATTCAATATTAGACTCGATTGGGTTTTCTCAGAAAGTAGGAAATTCTACTCATTACCTCCACCATACATTGGACCTTGTTCTGACATATGGCATAGAAATAGAAAATCTTGTAGTGTCTCCTCATAATCCTGTACTGTCAGACCATTGTCTGTTAACCTTTGATTTTACTATTTCTGACTATTTGGCTCCTAAAGAAAAATATTATCACAGTAGATGCCTCTCAGATGATGCTGTTTCCAAATTTATGCAGATTGTTTCCTCTATGCCATGTGTCAACACAACGGAAATAAGCTATAGACAGCTTGCTCCTTCTGTAATTGATAACATGGTGGATAGTGTTTCAGCTTCTCTGCATCAGGCTCTAGACTTGGTGGCCCCCTTAAAAAAGAAAAAGTCTAATCAGAGATTTTTAACTCCTTGGTTCAACACAGAAACTCGTAGCTTAAAACAGAAGACTCGTCAATTAGAAAGAAAATGGCGCTCTACTAATTTAGATGAAATCTATTTAGCTTGGAGAAATCATCTTTTAATTTATAAAAAATCTCTTAGAAAAGCTAGAATGAGTTATTACTCTGCATTAATAGAAGAGAACAAGAATAATCCCAGGTTTCTTTTCAGTACTGTAGCCAGGTTGACAAAGAGTCAGGACTCTGTCAATCCTAGCATCCCCTTAGAGCTTACTAGTCAGGACTTTATGAACTTTTTCAATAATAAAATTTCATCCATCAGAGATAAAATCAATCAGATTCTTCCCACAGTTAACTTAAATACTGTAACTACTACAACTCCTTCTATTGATGTCTGTCTTGATGAGTTTACTCCAATCGACCTTTGTGAGTTAGACAAAATAGTTTCCTCATCCAAACCTTCAACTTGTCTTTTAGACCCTATTCCTACCAGGTTATTTAAAGAAGTCTTCCCACTTATTGGGAGCTTTATTCTTCATATAATCAATTCTTCATTGACTTTAGGCCATGTACCGCAGGCTTTTAAAACGGCTGTAATTAAACCCTTACTCAAAAAGCCAACGCTAGATCCAGGAGCTTTAGCTAACTATAGACCAATCTCTAATCTCCCTTTCATTTCAAAAATCTTAGAAAGAGTTGTTGCTACGCAATTATTTGACCACCTGCAGGGAAATGGTTTACTTGAAGAGTTTCAATCTGGGTTTAGAATCCATCATAGTACTGAAACAGCCTTAGCGAAGGTCACTAACGACCTCCTCATTGCATCTGATAATGGACTAGTTTCTGTACTTGTCCTTTTAGATCTTAGTGCAGCTTTTGATACTATTGATCATAATATTCTACTTGATAGATTAGAACACTATGTTGGACTTAATGGAACTTTGTTGCAGTGGTTTAGATCTTATTTATCTGATAGGTTCCAGTTTGTTCATGTAAATGATGAGTTTTCTTTCAGCTCAAAGCTTAGTCATGGAGTTCCACAGGGATCTGTGCTAGGCCCTACTCTTTTTAGTTTATATATGCTTCCGTTAGGCAACATTATTAGAAAGCACTGTATACATTTTCATTGTTATGCAGATGACACACAATTATACCTGTCAATGAAGTCAGATGATACTAATCAATTTGCCAAGTTAGAAGCCTGTCTTAAGGAAATCAAAGCTTGGATGACTTGTAATTTCCTGCTATTAAATTCAGATAAGACTGAAGTCATTCTTGTTGGTCCAAAAAACCTTAGAAATTCCTTTCCAAATCAAACTTTCAGTTTGGATGCAGTTACTCTTTCTCTTAATAGCTCTGTGAGGAACCTTGGAGTTATTTTTGATCAGGATTTGTCCTTCAATTCACATATTAAATTTGTTTCTAAGACTGCCTTCTATCATTTGCGTAATATTGCCAAGATTAGGAGCATCTTGTCTCAGAGTGATGCTGAGAAGCTGATCCACGCTTTTGTTAGCTCGAGATTAGATTATTGTAATTCTTTATTATCAGGCTGTCCTAAAACATCTTTAAAAAGTCTTCAGCTGATCCAAAATGCTGCAGCAAGAGTTTTAACAGGTACTAGAAAGAGAGATCATATCTCTCCGGTTCTGGCCTCCCTTCATTGGCTTCCCATAGAGTTTAGAATTAAGTTTAAAATCCTTCTTCTTACTTACAAAGCTCTAAACAATCAGGCTCCTTTTTATTTAAAAGATCTGATACTACCGTATCATCCTAACAGAGCACTACGCTCCCAAAATGCAGGATTACTTGTAATACCTAGAATCTCCAAAAGTACAATGGGAGGCAGAGCCTTCAGTTATCAAGCTCCTCTCCTGTGGAATCAGCTGCCAATCTGGATTCGGGAGTCAGACTCGATCTCTGTTTTTAAGAATAGGGCTAAAACCTACCTTTTTGATATAGCCTACAATTAGGGAGGGATCATGTGTTTCTGAACCCTCCCTTAGTTATGCTGCTAATAGGTTTAGTCAGCCGTGGGACCTCCAGTAATGCACTGGGCCTCACTCCTTTCCTCACTCTCTATGAAATATTTTTTATTTTTTTTTGCTGGTCATTAACATTTGTTTGTTCTCTCCCATAGATTGAGTCCCCATCGTGCTGTTTGCTCTCTACATGTCTGTTCTTTTCTTCTTCTCTGTCCCCTCACCCCCCAGCCAGTCGCAGCAGATGACTGCCCCTCCCTGAGCCTGGTTCTGCTGGAGGTTTCTTCCTGTTAAAAGGGAGTTTTTCCTCTCCACCGTCGCCAAGTGCTTGCTCACAGGGGATCGCCTGATTGCTGGGGTCTTTCTGCAACTGTGGGGGTCCCCCCTACAGTTGATAGTGCTATGAGATGACTGTTGTTGTGAAATGGCGCTATATAAATAAAGTTGAATTGAATTGAATTGAATTGAATGACAAATTTTTTCCTGTCTTTGAGAGGCATTGCTGCAAACTTGTCACACTTATAGATAAAGTGATCTTGCTGACAGCAAATACACTTAATCTGCTTCTTATTCTGAGATACTAAAGAGCTGGGCTTGGAGCCTTTGCCACTTTGGGATGTGGCCTTTGAGGTTTGTTTTGGATAATTGGGTACATTTGTTGAAGCTACTAGGACACTGGCCTTGACACGTTTTTGTTCCTTCTCTAGTTTTTCACTTGTATGCTTTAGCGCATAAAGGGAAGAAATAGGATTGCATGCTATGCGCGCTTCTTCTGCCACAAAGTGTGCAAACTCTTCAAAACCTGGATATGCCTTCCCTTCATCCAGTGTTTTAGTGACATATCTGTTCCAGCGAGTTGTTGCCCAGTCTGGAAGTTTCAGCAGTAATTTCTGATTTTCCTCACAATCATCCAAAACTCCAAGTCCTTGCACATGGGGCATGGCATTTTTACAAGAGATGAGGAAATCACTGAACTCTCTTAGTTTAAGGGAGTCTTTTGGTCCAGTCTTTGGCCGGGAGCTCAGTTTTTCCCTGAAAGCTCTTTGGACTACAAAGGGGTGGCCATAGCGCTTGTTTAAGGCATCCCAAGCCTATGTGTACGCTTCTTCATCACTACAATAAAAGGTTCCTTCTAACACTGAAAGTGCTTTTCCACTTATGTATTTTTTCAAATAGAACAGCTTATGCGCTGGATCTGTACAGCTTGTTTCTATCAAAGCCTTGAAGCAATTGCTCCACTCTGTGAATTTAAGTGGGTCTCCTGTAAACACGAAAGGCTCTGGTGTCGGAAGTCTTGTCATAGCAAGGGATTCCTTGAACGCTTGGACTAGTGAGACTTCGCTCTCTCTGGGCTCAGATATCCTGCCAGAGTTGTGTGGGACTGATGCACTGTGGGGAACATTGATGCGTTTACTCTCAGAGTAAGGAGGGGCCGATACATTTTGTGGAACTTGAGTGCATGGAGGGCTACTTTGCTGCATTGGAAGCTGACTTGGAGGCAAAGTACTTTTTACTTCAACATCCCTTATTTCAGCATTAAACCTTGATTCCTCTTCAGCATACACATTGTATTCAGCCTCTATGACTTCAAGATCCCTTTGATCTTCCAGCCATTGTAGTTTTTCTTGCTGAGCCAAAATCTCCTTTCTCTGGGCAGATATTTCCATCTCCCTGTTTATTTCAGCCCATTTTGATGCCAAACGTGCAGCTGCATCCGCTTTTTTCGCTGATACATGACTTCCCTGCTGACTATGACTTGACTGACTGCTTTGACTAGTTCTAGACACAGTTGATCCACAAATTGACCTTGCATCTTCTCTTTGGAGTAACTGAAAGAGAGATTCCTTTACAGCTACTGCATCAAATTCCTTAGTATCAACATCTGCATACCGTCTTTGCAGGAGTAGGATTATTTCAGTTGTAACTGAAGTGCAGCTATCAAGCTTCCTTCTCATATCTTGAGATGGTAAAGTAAGTGCACGTAAACTCTCATACCTTTGCTTTAGTTCTGACTCACACTTTTCTATTGAATTGATCATTTCACCCAACTCAGTTTTAGAGCACTCTTCCTTAAGTTTAGATCTTGTTAGTTGAATCTCTGCTTTAAAGTTAAGATACGTCGACATAAACTTTCTTTCTCTCTCTGTTATTTCCTTTCTTTCAAACTCAACGATTTTTCCTATAGGGCGTCTCTCCCTTTCTGATCGTCTCACTTGCGTTTTGACTTGAGATGATGATGATAACCCTATCTTGTGTATTTCAAGATCTCCAATTATTTCTCCAATCCGTGTCTCAATTTTTTGTCTTTTTAAGTCGATAGATTCAGTTTTTAATTGTTCCGGCCCCGGATTATGAGCTGCATTTTGGTGTGCAATAACTGATGTTTGACACATCTTTAATGTCCTTGCTTTTGACTTTAATGCATCAAACACCGTAAAGACTGAAACATATCAAACACAAGAAACATTATTTTAGCTGTGGACACAAAATTCTAGTATTACAGAAATTAAATCATACTGCATACACACAAATGTAAACATTTATGATCTCAATTGGTAGATTTTTTAGGTTTACTGAGTTGTTGCAAGAAAGCTACCAGCAAAAATTATGCAGCATTTACTGTAAACAAATACAACAGATTATCAAATCCACATTTAAAATTGTATGGTTTGTGCACATCAGATTTTCATATTAGAAACACACACAAAAAGTTTCTATTCTTTGAACATGTGCATATTCAAACAACCATCATTAAACTTCAACAGAGTTAAACATTTCACTAACCACTTTGCCGGGTTGCAGCCTTCTGAGGGCAGAAATTCCTTGCAGGCTCTCACATTTTGTCTGCAATTAATAGCCCGGAATAAATACCTTGTAAATTGGTATTTCAGCTAATTTAAAGTCAAGATGTCAATTCAAAAACATAACAATAAAATTGACTAGAACTAGGCATCCAGTAAATAAGGATTGCCAGATTTGTACTTCTATGAACTACCAAGGCCATGCAGGCCGGGAATTGCAGCAGTGATCGACCTGAATAATACTGCATTTACTTCAAGTCAAAAATACATCCCTATTCACAAAATGAAGCTTCAAAAATTACTTTTTCACAACTATTACAGTTTTTTGCACATGCATGGAGACTAGGTGAAAAGTTACATAGGCATGGATTATTATTGACAGTCACATGGTCTAGTCACACTTCAACAAACTTCAAAAATATCATCATCTCTCAAACAATCCACAAAATATCGGGTAGATAATTGGCTATGAGGGATTATTTCATCATTATGACAGTTTCACCCTACCTGGGCTGAGGTAAACCGCTGGATGGCTTGGATTTTGTTTTAGCCAGCCATGCTCAATGTGTCCGTTGCCATATGCTGCTGGACAGGAAGTCTCAAATCGTCTACTTCCTGTTGTGAATAATACTTACACTTCATGCATTTTTGATGGCAAATTATTTCAATAATTCTTAAATCTCAAAGGACAAATTTCCAAACCTGGGTTTTAAAAGAAAACATGGAGGGAATAAATAAATAAAAGGCAGGGAGTTCCCAAGGGATTCCCCAGAGGTCAAAGGTCATTTCCGGGTTGGGGGTTCCCCCAGACACAAAGCAAACAACCCTCGACTGGCACACAGAGCCAGGCTGTGAGTATATATACCTGCCAAACAAATCTTTGGGAGGCATTGCTGTACAACCAAAGGGCAAATACTAGAAAGGATGTCACTGTTGACATATATAGCAGGGAAATTACAACAGTCACAAGAATTGCCATGTTTCTCACATGGATCAAACAAACACAGCTGCTGCCGTTACACTCCCACCAAAATCTTTATGATGGAAGACTATAAAGTCATGCCAACATAAAATTTTCACAATGTCACCTAATCTTTAACCGGCAGCAAGAGCACAACCTTTTGCACTGGTCTTTCCAGTTCGGAGACTGGCTTAATCTTCTCCACACGAGCCACACTTCTGGCGTTCGAAATTCTCAGCCTCACTTTTCGGACAAGTCCGTCCTTGTCGGCCATTGCACTCGTCACAAGTCCAAGTGGCCACTGGTTTCTCGCCAACCCTTCATCCATCATGAGAACAATGTCTCCTGTTTGGAGGTTTCTTTGTGGTTTGCACCACTTTTGGCGATGTTGGAGATTCAGTAAGTATTCTTGTTTCCATGTACTTTGAAAGAGCTGACTCAGGTGTTGAACACGCCTCCAGCGTTTCCGTGCATAAACGTCCTGGGCGCAGAAGGCTCCTGGTGGAGGTAAGACTCCCTCAAGCTTGCCATGAAGTAGAGCGTTCGGCGTTATGGGAGGTTCGGCGAGTGGGTCATTCAAAGATGTTGGAGACAATGGACGACTGTTCACGATGTATGCTGCCTCATAGAACAGTGTTCTTAAGGAGGCGTCGTCTAGTCGTGTGTTCGCAAAGTCTATCACCGACTTCAGCGTCTTCCTCACTGTGCGGATCTGTCTTTCCCATACGCCACCTTGCTCACTAGCATGAGGAGCATTGAACTTGAACTCCACTTGCTTGTTTGCTAGAACTGTCTCCAGCTTGTCATGATCCAATTCGGCGAGAGCTTGTTTCAGTTCATTGTCAGCACCGATGAAGTTGGAACCTTGATCACAGAGTATGCTTCTAACCACACCTCGCAATGCCAAGAAGCATCTTAGGGCATTGATGAAACAGTCAGTTGAGAGGTCGTCTAGAAGCTCCAGGTGAATTGCACGACTGTACAGACACGTGCACAGCAGTCCGTAGCGCTTGATTTCTGATCTTCCGCGTTTGATGAGATACGGGCCAAAGACATCCATTCCAGACTTGTAGAATGGAGGATGCACTTCTGTACGTTCTTGTGGCAAGTCAGCCATCTTCTGACTCTCCGCTGGTCTTCTTTGCTTGCGACACATGATACAGTTGCGTATCACTTGAGCCACTGTCTTGGAGCCCCTTTGTATGTAATATCCTTGAGATCGTAGTTCATTCAAAGTTGAGCTGCGACCTCCATGATTGGTCTTTTGATGTACATGCGTGATGATGGCTTCGGTGACATGTGATTTTCTTGGAAGGATAATGGGGTGACATTCTTCCTTGGTGATGTCTTCTGCTTCACGAACTCTTCCCCAACCCTTAGCAGGCCTTCTTCATCCAACATGGGATCTAGAGTCTTCAAGCAGCTTGACGTTGCTACGTTTCCACCTTTCCCCAGGGTTGTGATCTCTTCAGGAAACTCTTTGGCTTGTAACCACTTGATGGCTAGATTACGTGCTTTTCTGTCTTGGAGTAGACGGCTTGTCTTCGAAGACACTCTTCTTATCATAGTTCCCAAGATGTTGATCATGGTCTGCCACTTCGAAATCCTTTGTAGTACATCCAACAATCCTGTTGGTAGAACAACGCTAGATGCCCCGAGACACTGTGCTTTTACTTCAGGGTCGCCAAGGTTGAGAGTATCGTCTGGCGAAGTCAGTGGTAGCTCTGCTTTGTAGAGAAATTCTGGGCCTTTCAGCCACATAGAGGTGCCCAGTTCTTTGGCCGACACGCCTCTCGAAGCTAGATCGGCTGGATTCGACTTGGTACGTGGTGCCATTGTTGCACTTCAGTGTTCTCCCGAATGTACTGTACACGGTTGCTGACAAACACGTGAAACCGCTTTGCACTGTTGGCGATGTATCCCAGCACGACCTTGCTGTCTGTCCAAAAATATTCCTTGGTGACATGGATCTCGAGCTCTCTTCTGAGGAACTTGCTGATTTTCACTGACATTGTTGCTGCTGTCAATTCAAGCCAAGGAATGGAGACAACTTTTGATGGTGCCACTCTCGCTTTGCTCATGAGCAAGGCGCAGTCTATGTTTCCATCTTGGTCACACATTCTGACATACGAGCACTGCCCATAACCTTGAGTGCTGGCATCACTGAAATGATGCAACTCGAAAGATTTCACTTCCTTGTCAGGCTTGAAACATCTGGGTATTTTCAGATCCTCCAGTTCCTGAATATCTGCTTTCCAGCTCTCCCACCGTTCAATTATGACAGGCTCGACAGGTTCGTCCCAGGATTTCTTTTGCTTGCACAGTTCTTGCAGGATCTTTTTCCCTTGCAACACCACAGGGCTAACAAATCCATTTGGGTCATAGACTGACATGACTGTAGAGAGGATGCCTCTTCTTGTGTTGGGTTTATCCTGTAGTGTTATCTTGAACCTGAAGCAGTCATTTTGAACATCCCATCTTGTTCCAAGTGTGCGCTCAACCGGGAGAGGTTCCAGTTCCAAGTTTATTTCGGAGACGGTAGTGGCTCTTTCTGAAGGTGGTATAGATTCCAGGACGTCTATGCTGTTCGACAGGAACTTATGGAGTCTAACTTTGCCCTTTTTGCATATTTCAGTGGCCTGGCAGATTAGCTCCTTCGCTTCATCTTTGGTGTCGCTGAAATCTTGGTCGAGAACCTTCAGGATCTCACAGGGTGGTGGCACTATCAATTCTTTGGCGACAATCCTATGGCATACGCCATTGTTGCCTTGTTCATAACAAGGGCCTCCAATGATGCTCCATCCCAAGTCTGTTTTCACAGCAAAGGCTTCTTCGGGATTTCCGGAGACTATCTCCACTGGTCTGAGTGCTTGTGGGCAGGAGTATCCAATGAGCAGTCCCACTTCACAGTCTTGAATAGGAGGAATGAAGGGGGCTATTCGAGCCAAATGAGGCATCATACTTGCCGCTACCTTTGAAGGAATGTGCTCCCTGTTGTGAGGGATGTGGTCTCTTGTGTAGCACGACTTGACTCGGACTTCGACAGTCGAGTCGTATCCTCTCAGTTTGATGTCTGAGAACTTCTTACAATAGACCACCGATGAAGATGTCATAGTTGTTATCTTCATTCTTGTTATTTCATGTGGTATGCACAGCTTGGCTGCCAGATCCTCTGTGATATAGGAGCTGTCGCTCTGGGTATCAATCAGTGCATAAACCAATACTTCTTGCGAGCCAGCTTGGCCTGTCTTGACCCAAACAGGTACGATCATTGAAGTATAACTCTTCATGTAATCTTGGTTGGTTTTGTTTGAAATAGATTCAAATGTGTTTTCATCTTTGTCGGCTTCTGACTCTGTAAGCCTTGTATCTGCTTTCTTCTTGTCTAAGTGCAGCAGAGTTTGATGTTTGCCTTTGCATGTGTTGCAGGACACTTTAACTAGACACTTCTTTGATGTGTGGCCACGTCTGAGACATTTGAAGCAAAGGGCCTTGCTTCGAATGCTTTGCATTTTGTCATCATAAGGCAACTCTTTGAAAGCATTGCACTTGTAGATGAGGTGATCTTTGTCACAGTAGGTGCAAACTGGAGAATTTTTGGCTCCACTTTTAGGGGTTTCCTTTTCAGCACTGGTGTTGGTGTCATGAGTAATGCCAGGTGCTCGTTTTGTCTTTGCCCTAGACTCGTTTCCTCTATTCGTGGTTGGCAACTTGTCTTGGTTTTGAGCGACCATGCATATAGGGTTGTTAGCCACTCTGGCTTCTCTGGCTACGAAGTCGACAAATTCTTGAAACGAAGGGTAGCCCTTTCCAACATCTATGTCTTCTGTAACACGCCGTGTCCACCTAGTGTTACAATACTCGGGTAACTTGGTTGCTGTTTCCTGGATTTGGACGCAATCGTTCAAAACTTCAAGACCTTTCACGTAGGGGATAGCTTCTTTGAGGGTGCTTAGGAAATTGCTGAAATCTTGAAGACCTTTCTTATCTTTGCCTGTTACTTTGGGCCATTCTCTCAACTTGTTTCTCAAGGAGAGTTGAATGGTGAAGGGGTGTCCGAACCGCTCTTCCAACGTGGTCCATGTACGGTTGTAGGCAGCTTCATCACTTCCGAAAAAACAACCTTCTACTGCCGCTCTGGCTTCTCCTGCAAGGTACTGCTGCAGATAATACAGCTTGTCTGATGGTGGAATTCCCTTGTTCTCAACAAGTGTCACAAAACTTTTGCGAAAGTTGATGAACTTGAGTGGGTCACCATCAAACACAGGAGGTGTGGGGACAGGCAGCCTTGATTTGCTGACGCTATCTGAGAATGTTTGGGCGATGAAGGCCAACTGTGACTCTACTTGGCTCGCGCAATCTTCACCTTTTGGTGATCTGGCCTCAGGAGAAAAAGCAGGTGCCTCTGGATTCAGATAACCTTTACTAGGCTTGTCACTGCAACAAGAGATGTCATCTGACTTTTGGACTCTTTCTTCTTCTTCTGCTATTTCTAATTGTTCATGACAACTTTCCAAGGCCACCTTGTATTTCCTTATCTTTGCGTGAAGTTCTGCACACTTTCGCTTAGCGCTCAATTCAGCCAGCTTCCTGGCCTTTTCTGAGGCATTACTTGATCCTGTTGAAGAGCCTGTTGAAGATTCTGAAATCTGTGCACTTACAGATACCTTTGACTGAATGGAGACTTTAGACTTGGCAGAAATATCAGACTCATAGTCTAACTTGCTTCCAAAGAGAGACCTGGAATAATTCATTCCCCAAGTAGTCTTGAGAAGGCTTTTTCTCTCCTTGTCTGCCATCATTGGATTCTCTCCAATTTGTTTCAAGGCTTTCACCATGTCTGAGCACATTTGCTTAGCGCTGTCGACTTTGCGCCGCATCTCGTTGTCTGGCGGGCACAAATCTCGACAGGCTTCGTATGTAGCTGTCATTTCTTTGTCCAGGCGAATCAGGTCTTCCAAGTCATCTTCAGTTGTGTCCAAGACCTCATCTTTGTATGCATAAAAAAGAGCGAACACAGCCTTCTTTACTTTACTGTATGTTCGCATAAACCTTTTGTTTGCTCTGTCTACCTGTGCTTCTTGTTCTTCTTTACTGATGACAGCATCTAAAGTCGCAACCTTGTCATTGAGGCTGTCGTATTCAGCATAAATCTCTGGTGAGACAGACTTATCCTCTCCCTTTGTTTTCACTAACAGTCTGACTTCTTTCAGTCTCTTCATGCATGTCTCTCGTCTTTGCTTCAGCTCATGAAGTGGGACATGCCTGAGTTTTGTTTGTGCAGTGTTCTGGTTAGTCTTGCCAGTGGCGCCATCTTCTGGATCACTTGTATCTTCTTTTTCTTGGATTCCAGCCACCGCATTCTCTCCTTCTGGTTGCTTCTTGTCACCATTATTCTTTTCTTGTTCACTGATTGTAGCCAACTCCATTTCAAGAGTTTCTATTGCATCATGTACTGTTTCTGCATCAGTGTTGAGTTGAGCTCTCTCTTCCTCAGACAAGGTTTCAACTGCCAAGTCAGCATTTATGGCTTGTAATTGCTCTTTGGCAGCTGTGATCTGCTCTCGCAATTCTTGCTCAGTTGCATTTTTGGCAGCTGCAGCCATTTTGTTGCAGTACAGTGTTTATGGAAAATAGTGAGGAAATGGGACAAAAAATGAAATGGTAATTTATATTACCTCTTTGAATAAAGTGAGTTTCGATTGCCGGCAGTATTACATACACTGTCAACTGTTTCAGTGAGTTGGTGAACTCTTTGTGACAGCATATGCCACCCGACAGTCGTTTGGCAATCTAATGACCGTAAAAAAAAAATGTTTAGTAAATCTGGATGGTCTGACAGACAATGCTAGCCAGACTTGGTAATTGGGATTTTCACCAACCAGATTTCTTGAGTGAAAACCTGGAGATAAAAAATATTATGCAAACCTGAAACACAATGTGTTTTTGATGTTTACCTCGAAATTTCCACTCAAAATAACTGAATGGAAACTATACTTGAATTAGGGAATTCTTATCTTTGGGGTATATGATTCCCTAAATACTTTAAGCTTGTACTTGATTTGATTAATTCAAAATTGAATTAAATTTGAGGAATCTTGAAATATACTTATATCATTGGATTGAAGCTCAACCAGCCCTTACCTCAGCCCTTGATCTTACTTGATCTTACTAGCCTGATTTAAAATGATGTTCAAAAATACTGATTGAAATACGCTAGCAACAGGATGTGCACAAGCAGTACATGTACAATGAAAACAGAATAATGCAAACACTTCTCTCAACATCAGCACAAAATAAACACAGTATTCAGTGACTAATAAACTTGACTTTGCACTTGAGAAACACAAACTTAACTTGACTTGACTTGACTTAAAATGTGTCCTCAAGGTTCAATCACTGGATACATGTCCTTCACTTACAGGCTGTAGCAGAAAAGTGAATGTCTCTTACTTAATTCTCATATACTAGCAATAGCACACTGGTGAGTGGTACCGACAGGATGTCACCATCACGATCTCGATGACACGGCACGACCCAACCTCTTGAATCTGCAGCGTTCCTTGCTTGCACACCCACGCTCGTCCACGATGACTTGGTACAGACGAGTATGAGGTAGTGTCTTTACTAGTGTCTTTACTGTTCCGGCCCCAGATTATGAGCTGCATTTTGGTGTGCAATAACTGATGTTTGACACATCTTTAATGTCCTTGCTTTTGACTTTAATGCATCAAACACCGTAAAGACTGAAACATATCAAACACAAGAAACATTATTTTAGCTGTGGACACAAAATTCTAGTATTACAGAAATTAAATCATACTGCATACACACAAATGTAAACATTTATGATCTCAATTGGTAGATTTTTTAGGTTTACTGAGTTGTTGCAAGAAAGCTACCAGCAAAAATTATGCAGCATTTACTGTAAACAAATACAACAGATTATCAAATCCACATTTAAAATTGTATGGTTTGTGCACATCAGATTTTCATATTAGAAACACACACAAAAAGTTTCTGTTCTTTGAACATGTGCATATTCAAACAACCATCATTAAACTTCAACAGAGTTAAACATTTCACTAACCACTTTGCCGGATTGCAGCCTTCCGAGGGCAGAAATTCCTTGCAGGCTCTCACATTTTGTCTGCAATTAATAGCCCGGAATAAATACCTTGTAAATTGGTATTTCAGCTAATTTAAAGTCAAGATGTCAATTCAAAAACATAACAATAAAATTGACTAGAACTAGGCATCCAGTAAAAAAGGATTGCCAGATTTGCACTTCTATGAACTACCAAGGCCATGCAGGCCGGGAATTGCAGCAGTGATCGACCTGAATAATACTGCATTTACTTCAAGTCAAAAATACATCCCTATTCACAAAATGAAGCTTCAAAAATTACTTTTTCACAACTATTACAGTTTTTTGCACATGCATGGAGACTAGGTGAAGGGTTACATAGGCATGGATTACCACTGACAGTCACATGGTCTAGTCACACTTCAACAAACTTCAAAAATATCATCATCTCTCAAACAATCCACAAAATATCGGGTGGATAATTGGCTATGAGGGATTATTTCATCATTATGACAGTTTCACCCTACCTGGGCTGAGGTAAACCGCTGGATGGCTTGGATTTTGTTTTAGCCAGCCATGCTCAATGTGTCCGTTGCCATATGCTGCTGGACAGGAAGTCTCAAATCGTCTACTTCCTGTTGTGAATAATACTTACACTTCATGCATTTTTGATGGCAAATTATTTCAATAATTCTTAAATCTCAAAGGACAAATTTCCAAACCTGGGTTTTAAAAGAAAATATGGAGGGAATAAATAAATAAAAGGCAGGGAGTTCCCAAGGGATTCCCCAGAGGTCAAAGGTCATTTCCGGGTTGGGGGTTCCCCCAGACACAAAGCAAACAACCCTCGACTGGCACACAGAGCCAGGCTGTGAGTATATATACCTGCCAAAACAAATCTTTGGGAGGCATTGCTGTACAACCAAAGGGCAAATACTAGAAAGGATGTCACTGTTGACATATATAGCGGGGAAATTACAACAGTCACAAGAATTGCCATGTTTCTCACATGGATCAAACAAACACAGCTGCTGCCGTTACATTAATTTCTCCTCCAACTTTACTTTCTCATCTTCTAGAGCTTCAAGTATTTCCTCTAATGTGCGAAACTCACTTGTGCTCTGCTCCATTTTCAAAAATGATTTGAACTAACACTTTTGGAATTTTACAATGAAAGGAAAGTTAGAAAACTGCTGGGAGAACATGCAATAGGAAACAAGTGACACTCTTCAGTAATTTACAACACTACAAGAATAGCTTTTACTTCTGTTTCTTTTCTCAATTTAACTTAGGAATTAAAAAGTTCCAAACTGAAAATATATCATCTAACCTGGTACCTTAAAGGTGTTGTGACCTTTTGCAAATTGCATTGTCCATAAATGTTGCTCTGGTACCTCTTCTGTCTGGCTGAATGTCCAGCGGATGTGGGAAGAAGCATGCACGTCTTTTATTTGCTCAGCAAACAAAGTCCTTGAAGCATGGCCCTGCAGGAATCTTGCTGCTTGCTCCTGGATTAGACACGTTTTTCACTATAACCGCTCCCAAAGTCTTCTTCTAGGTCAGAAAACCACGCTCCAACTGATGTTGACAAGTTTTTTGTTTTTTTTGCCACAGCAAATCTTCGCCCTTAAACACCATGAAAAACTAAAAATACAGACATAAAAAACGTGAATACAAAATAAATTATAACACTTAACAAATGTTCATAAACAAAAATAATCACATACCATGTGCGCCTTTTGCCTAGAATTTAGGAATTGTTAGTCATGTCACAAATTTCCCACACAAAGTCCTCTCTCTGCATCTGATTGTGGACAGCCTCCAGCAGCCGTGTGACTCTTCTAATCAGGTATGTGAACAGCGCATGCCTACCACCCATTTTTGCACCATATCATGTCCGTGTCCGCCGCTGTTTCCTCACAAACATGGAGAACATTTAACAGTCCGGCTGCCTGCAGGAAAAACACTCCGTCCTCTCTCTGACACTCGCTCACCCAGTGACGCTGATAGGCGGGGCGAGACACCTGCACGAGCCCCCTTCACGAGCTCTCCGACTCACCCACGAGCTTGGCAGCACGAGCGCATATGCGCCATGATATGGAGGGATTGAAGGCGGAGAAAAGGACACCGCTAACGTCCGCAACACTGACGCACACACCCATAAACAAACATTATTTCAGAAAAAGAACCAAAGATACATAAACCTTTTCACTGTGACAGCTACACTGCTTTTCTCACATGTGTGAAATGAACAACGTTAAAAGTGATTTTTTTTTATAAATATGTGACTTGGACAAAAGATGAAAAAATGTCAAAGTGAAAAATGAAAAAAATTACAATTTTAAGTGAAACAATTTATGAGAGAAAATTTTTTAATTTTCTAGAACAATTTCAAAAATGAGGAAAAAGTTCTGAGATTCAAAAGTAGAAAAATATGCTGAAACTTCAGGGAAAAGACCACAAATGTTTCAGAAAAACCGCAGAAAGAAATTTGGTTTTTGTGAGCAAACCTGTGATGTTTCAGCTGCAGAGTTTCAGAGCTGAAGTCCCTCCATGTTTATTGAAGCAGCAGCATGTTGTCATTCACATTAATGAGAGTCTTTTTCTCTTCTTCTATTTGACTGTTTGAACCTGCATCCTGTTGGCTTCAGCTGCTTGGAGTTTCCAGTTTCTAAACTTCTACATTCTGAACCTTCTTCAGCTCTGAACACATGATGAAACACTGAATGATTTCAAGATGAAACTTTGTCTGATAAACTCATATCTTTTATTCTTTATTCAGGTTGTGGAGCTGCAGGTTGTCAAGCTGTGATTATCTGGTCTCAGCTCTGAAGTCCAACCCCTCCTATCTCAGAGATCTGGATCTGGGTACCAACCAGCTTCAGGATTCAGGAGTGAAGCAGCTGTGTGGTTTTCTGGAGAGTCCACATTGTAGACTTGAAGCTCTGAGGTCAGACTCCTCATTGTTGTTGTGTCCATGTGTGTTGTGTGTTCAGGGGTCTGCAGCCTGCAGCTCATGTCCACATGTGTCTTTGTTGTCCAGAACCAGCGTCTCCCTCTGACTTGGACAGAAACCATAAAAAAGCTCACACATTTATGAAAAATAGTGTCTATTTAAGAGGAGAAAATTAATACATTTACTACAAAAACAGTCACATTTCCAAGGACAAAAGTAGGAAATTGCTGTGACATAAATGAGAAATTATTTAAACATCAAATTGTTATGAACAAAATTAGAACATATACAAGAAATTATTTGATTTTAATTTGATTTTGTATACTTTTTTGATCCCCGGAGGGGAAATTGAAGTCATCCACCTGGATGGAGGAAGCAGCCACGGTATGGCGCCATCCCTTAACCATTCACACACACATTCACACCTAGGGCCATTTTAGAGTCTCCAATTAACCTAACCTGCATGTTTTTGGCCTGTGGGAGGAAACTGGAGAAATAATGGAGTAAACCCACACAGACACGGGGAGAACATGCAAACTCCACACAGATCACTGTTGGTCATGGGCTGGGATTAAACCAGGGATCCCATAGCCAAGGGTGAGTTGCTGTGCTGCCACAGTGCTAACCACTGCCCCACCGCACCGCCCAATAATCAGTAAAAATTATCAGTAAAATTTGAACAGTTATAAGAACCAGGTTTAAAATTATGAGAAAAGTTCTAATTTTCTGAGACAAAATGAGAAATTTAGGTTAAAATCAGGTTCAGGTTCAGGTTACCTTATTTGTACCCGTAGGTAGATTTGTTTTGCAGTCTGGTGACATCCATATTTACAAGCCACAAATTACATTCAACATAGACACAAACACAGGCACACATGAAGCTGATTATAAACATGATAAAAATACTCAAGTCTCCATCAATCAGGATATAAAGACAAAGCGATGAGAGAAAAACCAGAGATAAGAGAGAAGGGTCATATTAAAAAGTTAAAGATTAGTCAAAGAGGTTAAAAACTCAAAGGTCTAAAACCCAATAAAAGATTTAGAACCCAAATAAAATCCTACAAAAATAAGTAAATATAAATGGAGTTAATAAATAGGTACCTAAAATTATGTGCAAAATATTGTTACAACTTGTAACAATATATTGCACATAATATATTGTTCCTGCTGCTCTTTGACAGCAGCAGGAACAAAGCTGTTTTTGTAGCGCTGGGTTCTACTTTTTGGGACAGCAAACCTCCGTCTTGAGGGAAGAAGCTGAAAGTTGCAGTGCAAAGGGTGGGAGTCATCATTTAAAATGGAGGTAGCAATCCTCTGTACTTGTCTGGTGTACAGGGATGTCAGGCTCAGCTGTGACTCACCAAGCAAACGACTGGACCATCTAACCACCTGATCCAAGGATTTCCTCTGTTTCAGTTTTATCTGACCAAACCATGACACTAAAGAAAAGCATAAAACAGATTCAATAAAAGCCCAATAAAACATTGTCATTATGGTTCGGTCAATTTGGAATTGTGCAAGTTTCCTCAAACAATGCAAATGTTGCTGACCCTTTTTGCACACCCTTTCACAGTTCTCTTCAAAGTTTAAATTACTATCAATAATCGTCCCAAGATATTTGTAGGATTGTACACATTCAGTGGTCTGACCTTTTAGTACGGTGGCATCTTTCCAGAGCTTGGGCACATGTTGTGTCTGTAAGGACTTATTGAAAATGTAATGAAATACAGGACTCAGTTCTTGTGCACAGGACTTTACCAAGCGCCCACATATATTATCAGGGCCCTGACTTTTGTTCACTTTTACAGCGCAGAACTCCCTTTTAACATCCTGCACCTCAGTATTAAAGTGTCGATTGTCTTCGAGTTTGTTTCAAATCTTGGGTTTCTGTGCTAAAATCAAAGGAGTCAAAACAACCATAAAAACAATTTAGAGCATTAGCCAGCTCTGTGTCTGAATTAAAACCATCTAAAAACACACGATTACTGCGCTCTGTGCTCTGAAGGCCTGCAATAGTTTTCATACTGGCCCAGGCTGAACCAAGTTTCTTTGTTGCCATCTTGCTTTCCAATTTTGATTTATAATTCTGTTTTGCTCTTAAAATTTCGGACTTCAGCTCTTTTGTGGCAACCTGTAGCTCAGAAACAACCCCCAGTTTAAAGGCAAGTGCTTTCCTCTGTAAGTAGGATTTAACTGATTTTGTAACCCATGGCTTGATGTTGGGATATATTTTGACACGTTTACGTGGAACGATCATATTTTTACAGAAAGCCATGTATGAGCATGCAATGTCCACCAAAGAGTCCAAATCATCCCCGCAGGACAGTGTGAAAACCTCCCAGTCCGTACAGTTAAGGCGTTCCTGGAGGCAGTGCACTGAATCCTCTGTCCACACATCTATGTCTCTGGTCTTCACTTCGTCTCTTCTGAGAGCAGTTTTATATGTGGGCAGCAAATGTACACAGTTGTGATCTGAGGATCCTAAAGGAGGAAGGGGGAGGGATTTATAGGCCCTCTCAATGGATCCATAGCACAGGTCCAATGTCTTTTTTCGCCTGGTTGGGCAGAAGACATACTGATAAAAGTTTTTAAGTGTCTTCTTTAAAGAAACATGGTTAAAATCCCCAAGAATAAAGTTTGGCGCCTCTGGGGATATTGACTGCAGCCACTGGACCACATCAAAGACGGTGCTGGAGACGGAGTCAGCGTCTGCCCTCGGGTGAATGTACACAGTCGTGATGAAAAGTTGGGGGAACTCGCGAGGCAGATAAAAGGGGCGTAGCGATACGGACAGAAGCTCCACATCGGGTGTACAGATGCACTCTCTGACCGTGACAGATGTGCAGTACTGTTTATTAATATATAAACATACGCCGCCCCCCTGACGTTTCCCCGTTACCTCTTCCTGCCGATCCGAGCGAAGTGGGGTTCCAAAGCCATCAATCCACAGGTCCACGTCCCGGTCATGTGCAGTAAGCCACTTCTCCGTGTAAGCCAAGTCCTTCTGGTAGCGTACATTCCCTTGAATTTCATCCACTTTATTTCTCAGGGATTGTACTTTCCCCAAAATCATGGAAGGAAAAGGAATACTGTTAAACTGACGCCTTCTCAGGCGTAATTTCACGCCTCCACGCTTTCCGCGTTTCCTACTCTTGTCTCTCTTTTCATCGCTGTGTCCATGAACGTCTCTTAAAATAAAGTCCGGCATTTGCAGCATAGACTCAAACACAGACGCTGCATTATCCGTGTTTAAATGCAGTAATATGTCTCTGGAATATTGTATTCTCCCCAGCATGATCACGATCATGCTTACCTCATAGACACAGAACCGGTGGGAAAGAAGCAGCAGTGCAAAAATGGGGAGGAAATCCATATTGATGGAACCAGGGAGCTCTTCGTTATACAGTCCACAAACATTCCAGGACAAAAACGACACAGAGAATTTCGTTAAAACACATTAAAGTGCGTAAAAATAGACACACAGACGACAGACTTTTTTCACCAGCTGCCGGTCGCTGCGTGCGCATGCGCCCATTAATGAGAGCGCATGCGCCATTTGATGAGAGAAATGTGACTTATTTAAGAGAAGAAAAAGTTGTGGATGTTGACAGGCCATTTTTTTTGTCATTTCTTTAATTTTCAAGCTTTAATATAATTCACTGCTCTCTACATGCAGAAGTTTTTTGGCCTCAAATGCCTCCAGAGCCTCTTTTTAAGGCCAAATGTTGCAGCTGGTTGTTTGTCTAGTAGAGGTTTGTGAGCCTGGACTAAGTAAAGATGTGCTCCAAGCAGACCATTGAGGAGGTGGAGAGCTGACAGAAGTGTGGAGAGGAGAGTGGGTCAGCGTTAAAGAAGAAGCTGGAGAAGACATTGATGCTGATGCAGTCCACTGAGGAGAAGAAAGAGAATGCAGAATCTTCAACCGGCCAGCAGCAACCAGCTCGATGGACTAGCTTACTGTCCCAGCCACCAGCAGAGAAGCATTCACACTCTGGCTCTTCTATTCGCTGGTAAACAAGGAAGTAGCAGGTGTGTCCATTCATGCAGGTGCGCTGATGAGCTTCGATGCTGGGAAAAACAGAAAAAGGAGGGGAGGGGTGCACGCTCACCTGATCATGACATCGTGTTATAGTACTGCATGAGTTTATTGACGATACAAAGAAGAAATTCAATATTACACTGAACTCCATCACTGAACAGTGATATAAACTAAAATATTTTCCAGTTCCTGTCAATCTGTCAACCTGCTGTCAGAGCCTGTCAGTCGGTGGATTTCGGTGGATTTCTGTGTTTTGGTGCTCGGTTTTTGACTACTTTTTTGGCTTCTGAGAACTGAATTTGGATTACCAACTGGACATCCTAGTTTCGACGTCTGCCTGATTTAAGACGCCAATAGCTGCATTTACGGACTGGGAAATGAGAGCGGAGCGGAGCAGCCCGCCATTCAGCTAGCTAAACAGCTGTTTATCAGCTGTTTAGTCAACATAAATCATCCTGGATCATGGGTCCCAAGAAAGTTCAGCAGACTGAGGAGGTGGATGATATTAAAAGATGGCTCGACTTCTTGGCTGAAGAGATTTCTGCTGTCAAGCAGCAGCAAAAAAACATTCTGTGCCTGCTCAAGGAGGTGAAAGTGCTGCAGATCGAGAATGCCGAGAAAAACAAGAGGCTGGCGTATCTGGAGAGCAGAGTGTCGGACCTGGAACAATACACCCGGGTGAATGACGTGATCATCACTGGGCTCCACATTAAACCCCGATCATATGCTCGGGCGGTGGCCGTGGACAGCGGTGGGAGGCTCGAGGCGCTGGAAGCCAAATCCGCAGAGCAACAAGTGGCGGCCTTCCTGTTGTCCAAAGGAATCCAGCTGGACTGTAACACCATTGAGGCCTGCCACCCTCTGTCCAGAAAAAACAGCAACAAACCAGCTGTTATCATGAGGTTTGTCAACAGAAAACACAAGACTGCGCTGCTAGAACAAGGGAGGAAACTGAAAGGAACGAACATTTACATGAACGAGCCCCTCACAAAAGAAAACGCAGAAATAGCCAGAAAAGCAAGATACCTGAGAAAGCAAAAAAAAAAAAAAGATTCAAAACACCTGGACAACAAACTGTAAAATATACATCAAATTACTGTTTTTCTGTTGCATTATTGACTGCACTATGTGGTACTTCACATTATCTGCTACATGCTAATTTTTTAAACTGCCTTGACTAGTACTACTCATTATTACTAGTATTATTATTATTATTACTTATTATTACTTATTTTTCTACACTTATTGCACGTTTCTAGTCCTTTAGTTTTTTATTTTATCCCTTTTTCTCATTATGTTTTTAATGTTGCAGCATGGCACCGAGACAAATTCCTAGTTTGTGTATCACATGAACAATGGCAATAAATCTGATTCTGATTCTGATTCTGATTCTGAAAATTAAATGGATCACCTGAAGAAGCCAAGGTCATTAACATCCAAAATATTATGGAACTGGACAAATATCAATGAACATTATGAACTGGAGTCGACAGCAACAAATGAAAACTGTAAGACACTGAAGGATTATACTCATCTGCAACAGGACATTTAATTACATGAAACAAAAGATCAACAAACAGGAACAACAGGAACTGAAAGTTTTTGAATATACGGATCACAGCCCACAGGACGTAGAACATAACATAGACCCTGACAATAATTTATTTACCTCCATCAATAATAACTGTAGTTACTACACGGATGAACAGTTTAACACAATGGTCACATCTGATTTCAATATTTCTATGATCCACTTCAACAGCAGAAGTCTCTATGTCAACTTTAATAGCATTAAAGATTATTTACACCAGTTTAAAGAGCCATTCAATATTGTGGCAATATCAGAGACATATTCACAAACATTATGGAAAATAATATTGTGAGTGGGCTTTTATTGAATTATATCAGTGACCACCTGCCAATTTTTGTTATCTATCATTGTGATTATAGGAAGAAAAAGTACACCAAAAATATTAAATACAAAAGAATAAGAACTGAAGAATCTATGTATTTACTGGCAAAGGAATTATTAATGCAAGACTGGAAGATACAGTAGTTTGTGATGAAAATGATATAAATAAAGCATATGACAAATTTTTACAAATATTTCAATCATTATACAATAAAAACTGTCCTATAAAACAATACAGTGACAGACAAACTATAAACCCTTTTATTCACCACGAGAGTTCTCCTCGTTTATCCTGGTCGGAATTTATATCTCGCCTGCTGCTTGTACAACGGAGGCACTGCAGCACCTCGCTGACCAGATAGCAGAGGTGGAGGAAAAACATCCAGACTCTCTGCTTATCATTCTGGGTGATTTCAATAGAGCTAATCTCACAAATGAACTTCCTAAATACAGACAGCATATTAAATGTCCCACCAGGGATACAAATATACTCGACCACTGTTACACAGTTTTAAGAAACGCCTAGCATGCTGTCCCTCGTGCAGCTCTGGGTTTTTCTGACCACTGTCTGCTTCATCTTCTTCCAACATACAGACAGAAACTAAAAACTTCCAAGTCTGTTGTAAGGACTGTGAAGAAATGGACTGAGGAATCAAAGCTGGAGTTACAAGCCTGCTTTGACTGCACAGATTGGAGTGTTTTTGAAGATGCAGCCATTAACCTATATGAACTCACTGACACTGTGACATCATACATCAGTTTCTGCGAGGACATGTGTGTGCAGACCAAGACCTTCTGCACATACAACAACAATAAACCCTGGTTCACTCCTAAACTCAAGCAGCTACGTCAGACCAAGGAGGAGGCCTACAGGACTGGTGACTGGACTCTGTACAAGCGGGCCAGAAACATGCTGACAAAGGAGACCAGGCTTGCTAAGAGGAGCTACAGTGAGAAGTTACAACAAAACTTCTCAGCCAACAACTCTGCTTCTGTTTGGAGAGGCCTGTGGAATATCACCAACTACAGGAGACCATCTCCCCACCCTGTGGAAAACCTCCGGCTGGCTAACGACCTCAACTGTAGGTTTGAAAAGAACCTACAGTTCTCATCTCCCACCCACACAAAAGGATTATCTGAGGAGGTGCGCCGGGTCTTTCAGAGACAAAAGATCAAGAAGGCTGCAGGACCTGATGGTGTGTCTCCGTCCTGCCTGAGAGTCTGCTCCGACGAGTTGGCCCCCATCTTCACCCGGATCTTTAAAAGATCACTGGAGCTGTGTGAAGTGCCTTCCTGCTTCAAACGCTCCATCATCATTCCAGTTCCCAAGAAACCCTCTGTTACAGGATTAAACGACTACAGACCTGTTGCCTTGACCTCTGTGGTCATGAAATCCTTGGAGAGATTGGTGCTGAACCACCTGAAGGTCGTCACAGGCCTCCTGATGGACCCACTGCAGTTTGCCTACCGGTCAAACAGGTCAGTGGATGATGCAGTGAATATGGGACTACATTACATCCTGCAACACCTCGACTCTCCAGGGACGTACGCCAGGATCCTGTTTGTCGACTTCAGCTTGGTGTTCAACACCATCATCCCAGGCATTCTTCATCAGAAACTCCTCCAGCTCAAGGTGCCCCCCTCCACCTGCCAGTGGATCTCCAGCTTTCTGACTGACAGGTGGCAACAGGTGAAGCTAGGGAGAATTACATCCAGCTCCCGAAAAATTAGTACGGCACCCCCCAAGGGTGTGTCCTTTCCCCACTGCTCTTCTCCCTCTACTCCAACGACTGCACCTCAGAAGACCCTTCGGTGAAGCTCCTGAAGTTTGCGGACAACACCACAGTCATCGGTTTGATCCGGGATGGTGATGAGTCTGCATACAGGTGGGAGGTGGAGCAGCTGATCCTCTGGTGCGGCCGGAACCATCTTGAACTTAACCCAGCCAAAACGATGGAGATGACTGTGGATTTCAGGCGACACCCCCCTTCATTCCCCCCACTCACCATCCTCATCCGCACAGTGTCCACTGTGGACTCCTTCAAGTTTCTGGGCACCACAATCTCCCGGAACCTGAAGTGGTCCTCCCATATAGACACTGTCCGGAAAAAGGCCCAGCAGAGGTTGTTTTTTCTGCGTCAGCTCAAGAAGTTTGACTTGCCTCAGGAGCTGCTGGTTGTCTTCTACACCGCCATCATCCAATCTGTCTTCTGCTTTTCCATCACTGTCTGGTTTGGATCTGCCACTAAACAGGACAAGACCAGACTGCAGCGGATCATTAAGTCTGCGGAGAGGATCATTGGTACCGACCTACCCTCCATTGAGAACTTATATAGGTCCATAACCAGGAAACGGGCGGGAAACATCTGTGCTGGCCCGTCACACCCCGGCCACAAACTGTTTGAACTTCTATCTTCTGGTCAACGTTACAGATCACTGAAGGTCAAAACCAAACATCACAGGGACAGTTTCTTTCCTCAAGCCATCACTCTGATGAACTCCTAACATTCACCTAGTCCTACCTGTTGCTGTACTCATGACTTTTCATCCATTCTTACATTGCACATAACTCTCACACTGCATTTTACTTCATTCACATTATAACACTGAATCTGAGTTCACATTGAAATACTGTATGACTATATTTTTTCATATATTTCTGCAAAGTGTGGATAGTCTGAGTAAATAACTGCATATATTCCTGTATATATTTGCATCCTTTTATAGAAACGTGGACAGACTGTAATTTACTGTACATACTCTGTTGTCATTGAAATCTTATTTAAATCTTACACCTGAACAACGAGAGCAAGTTTTAGCCAAAGTCAAATTCCTTGTATGTATTGTGCATACTTGGCCAGTAAAGCTGATTCTGATTCTGATTCTGATTCTGACAACAAAATAAAAATATTCCTTGGGTCACCAAGGGGTTGCTAAATGCATGTAAAAAGAAGAAAACATTATATAAACAATTCATTAAGTGCAGAACGGTAGAGGCTGAGATCAAATATAAAGATAAGATAAGATAAGATTGTGGAGAATGTGGAAATGACAAGGCTGAGTTTATCTCACAAGTCAGGTTTATTCCATTCTCCAACATCATCAAAAACAGAAAAAGAGGAAGAAACACCCCAGACATTCGTCCTTTTATACCCCAGGACATCAAAGCACACAGTCACATTGTATTTAATCCCCAAGTCACAATGCGTCTTCTTCCAGGTCTTATCACCTCCACCTAAAGTCCTTGGTGGCCAGGAAATTCCCCAAGGCCATCTCTTTGCATACAAAAGACCACATTTCACATCCTCCTGTTTTCTCCGAGGAGGCTTAGTCCTTTTGTTCATCTAAGACGTGAAGCATACAGTAAGCATACAGTGAATACATATGAAGCATATGAAACCCACGTATGTGTGCCACAAGATAAGCCTTTATTAGTCCCACAATGGGGAAATTCCAGGATTGCAACAGCACAGAGATAGCAACACTCAGAGCAACAATCAAGAAGACAAGAAAAAACAAGAGCAGCGAATATACACTACCGTTCAAAAGTTTGGGGTCACCCAGACAATTATTTAGTGTTTTCCATGAAAAGTCACACTTATTTACCACCATGAGTTGTAAAATGAATAGAAAATATAGTCAAGACATTGACAAGGTTAGAAATAATGATTTGTATTTGAAATAATAATTTTTTCCTTCAAACTTTGCTTTCGTCAAAGAATCCTCCATTTGCAGCAATTACAGCATTGCAGACCTAACATGATTGCACAAGGGTTTTCTAATCATCCATTAGCCTTCTGACAAAATGAGCAAACACATTGTACCATTAGAACACTGGAGTGATAGTTGCTGGAAATTGGCCTCTATACACCTATGTAGATATTGCACCAAAAACCAGACATTTGCAGCTAGAATAGTCATTTACCACATTAGCAATGTATAGAGTGTATTTCTGATTAGTTTAAAGTTATCCTCATTGAAAAAAAGTGCTTTTCTTTCAAAAATAAGGAAATTTCTAAGTGACCCCAAACTTTTGAACGGTAGTGTACATATGTACATATAAATAAGATAAGATAAGATAAGCCTTTATTAGTCCCACAATGGGGAAATTCCAGGATTGCAAGCAAGAGCAGCTATTATACATATGTACATATTACTATAAATATATATATATATACACACACAGACACACAGTGCAGAGCATTGTGGCTGGATGGAATAAATATATGAGTATATTAACACACAGTGCGGAACATTGTAGCTAGATGGAATAAATATGTAGATATATAAACACCCACAGTACGGAGCGTTGCAGCTAGGTGGAATAAATATGAAAATATATAAACACACAGTGCGGCGCAATGTAGCTAGACGGAATAATATGTAGATATATAAACACACAGTGCGGAGCATTGTAGCTAGATGGAATAAATATGTAAATATATAAACACACACAGTGCAGAGCATTGTTGCTAGATGGGATGAAACAGCACAACCGTCTACTTAGTTATCCTACATGGTATGATTATGTGCCCATACATATTCTCACCCTCCATAGCGACCGGTATTTTCCTAGTTGTATGCCGGAGGGGACCATTGTGTAAGTCTATTGCATCTTTTGCATTCAAAAAACTATTAGGTTGTCACGTCTTTTTTGCTATCTCTGCGAGCAGCCCTGCTTAGGTTGTACAGTCTGACAGCCGTTGGTAGGAAGGACCTGCGAAACCTCTCGGTTGTGCACCTGGGATGATGTAGTCTGCTGCTAAATGAGCTCCTCAGTGCATTCAGTATGTCCTGCGTAGGGTGGGACTCGGACTCCAGCAGAGATGACAGTTTAGCCACCGTTCTTCTCTCTCCTATCTCCTCCACCGGATCAAGGTGCTGCCCCAGGACAGAGCTAGCTTTCTTGATCAGTTTGTTCAGTCTCTTCCTATCGGCTGCTGTAATGCCACTGCCCCAGCAGACCACTCCAAAAGTGATGGCTGATGCCACCACCGTGTCATAGAATGTCTTCAGCAGCGTCCCTTGTACACCAAAAGACCTGAGTCTCCTCAGTAGGAACAGCCTGTGCTGTTCCTTCTTGTAGAGTGTGTCAGTATTGTGTGACCAGTCTAGTTTATTATTCAGATGAACACCCAGGTACTTGTAGGATGTCACCATCTCAATGTCTGTTCCCTGTATGTTTACTGGTGCTGTGAGGGGTTGTCCTTGCCTGCGGCAGTCCACCACCAGCTCCTTAGTTTTCCTCGCGTTGATCTGGAGGCAGTTCCAATGGCACCAGTCCAAGAAGTCCTGGATAAGTCCTCTGTACTCAGCTTCATCTCCAATGGAGATGAGGCCGACGATCGCAGAGTCGTCAGAGAACTTCTGTAGATGGCAGTGTGTTGTGTTGTGTGAGAAGTCCGCAGTATAAAGGGTGAACAGGAAGGGAGCCAAAGCCGTTCCCTGGGGGGCCCCCGTGCTACCGATGATCGTGTGGGACACACAGTCCCGGGTTCTCACAAACTGTGGCCGGTTAGTGAGGTAGTCCAGAATCCATGATGACAGGTGCTGGTCCACCCCTGTGCACAGCAGCTTGTCCTTCAGGATCATCGGTTGGATGGTGTTGAAAGCACTGGAGAAGTCAAAGAACATGATCCTCACCGCATTCCCGGGCTTCTCCAGGTGGGACAGAGAACGGTGAAGGAGGAAGATCACTGCATCCTCCACCCCAATGCCATGCTGGTAGGCGAACTGGAGTGGATCCATCGCTGGTCCCACCAGGGGGCAGAGGTGAGCAAGGAGCAGTCTCTCCAGGGTCTTCATCATGTGAGACATCAGGGCCACTGGTCTGTAGCTGTTCAGGTCTTTAGAGTGGGAAGTTTTTGGTACAGATACCACACAATATGTTTTCCACAACTGTGGTACCCTCCCCAGCTTCAGGCTCAGGTTGAAGATGAGCTCCACAATCCCACACAGCTGGTCTGCACAGGACTTGGGGAGCTTTGCGCTGATGCCATCCGGTCCCAACGCCTTCCTCGCCTTGATCTTCCTCAGCTCTGTCCTCACCTGGGTCTTAGTTGAGGGTCATGCTGGGGGGCTATGTGTTGGGAGTGGGGGGGTGTTGGTGGAGGTGGAGTGGGGCGTGGGCAGCAGGACTCGATGTCTTTAGAGGCAGCAGTTGTTGTGCAGTCGGCGGGGAGGGCGGTTGGTCAAACCTATTAAAAAACAGGTTCAGATTGTTCGCCCACTCCCTGCCCCCCGTGGCCTGGGGGGAGGTATTCTGGAGCCCAGAGATGGTTTTAAGGTTTCTCCAGACCCCACCGATGTCGATGTGTTGCAGCTTGTCCTCAATCTTCTTCCTGAAGCTGTCCTTGCCTTCCCTGATCTTCCTCCTCAGCTCCCTCTGTACGGACTTCAGCATCTCCCTGTTCCCCGACCTGAAGATTCTTTTCTTCTCTCTCAGAAGTGTTTCTATCTCAGGGTTGATCCAGGGTTTGTTGTTCGAGCAACACCGTATGGTCTTGGTGGGTATGGTGTTGTCCACACAGAAGCTGATGTAGTCCGTGATGGTGTGAGTGAGGCCATCGATGTCCTCACCATGTGGATCGCAGAGCTGCTCCCAGGCAGTGGTTTCAAAACAGTCCTTTAGAGCGTCCATCGCCTACTCAGACCATAACTTCACTGTGCGCATGACCGGAGGTTGTCTGTGCACTAGGGGTTTGTACACCGGCAGGAGATGAACCAAGTTGTGATGAGGTGTACGCCTCCTTAGTGTTTGCGTAGAATAAGTCTAGTGTTTTATTGTCTCTAGTGTGGCATGTGACATACTGGGTGAACGTGGGTAGAATGGGGGACAGTGGAATATGGTTGAAATCACCTGAGATGAGGAGGAGAGCATCTGGGTGTTCTGTCTGCAGCCTGCCAGTTACTGAGTGGATGACGTCACGTGCTGTCCCAGCGTTCGCCGTTGGATTTGCATAAACAACAATGCAGATCACATGTGAGTATTCCCTCGGGAGATATGTAGGCCGCATGCTAAGAGCTAGCAACACCATGTCTTTGTTGCATTGTTGTTGTTTAACCGTGATATGTCCCGGTCTGCACCAGTTGTTATTGACATACATCATCACTCCTCCGCCCCTTGCCTTCCCACTGTCTGGTGTTCGGTCTGCCCGTATTGCGTGGAAACCCTCCAGTTCAATGTTAGCATCTGTTGCTAGTTCTGTTAGCCACGTCTCCGTGAATAGCATCAGGCTACACTCCCTGTATATGCTCTCGTAGCGGGAGATAGCCGCTAGCGCATCTGTTTTTCTGAGTAGTGATCGTACATTCCCCATAATAACGGATGGGAGGGCGGGTCTGTACCTTATATTCCTCGCCCGCCGTCTTATTCCAGCCCGACATTCACGCCGTTTCCATCTTATTTCTCCCGGTATGCCGAGTTTTTGCGTTAGTATCGGGGGCCGGTTAAGTGCTAACAGCTGGTTAGCACTTAACCAGCTGTTTGTACTGCCTCCTACAAGAAACAGTGGATCCGTCTGCTGGCTCAGGAGACAATTGGGCGATCTACGTGTCTGTGATGGATCAAGGTGTCGCCGAAACAGAAAGATTAGCAAGAGAGCCAGATTGTAAATAGAAATAGGAAGAAATTGATCCGCTGTTGCAAAAAGGCAGCCTACTCATGTGGCGCCTTAAGTAGAAAAGATATAAAATATATATAAAAGATATAAAAACAAGCTTACTAATATAATGAGGACTTGTAAGAAAGAATACTACAACAGAATATTAGAGGATAATAAAAATAACTTAAGAGGAATATGGCAAGTACTCAATGGGATTATTAGTAACTGATCAAAGAATGCTAATTATCCAGAATATTTTATTGAAAATGACAATTTGATAAATAATATGAAGGATGTTGTCATGGTTCACGCTTTTCACCGCAGGCCTCTATGACACTCCCAGCGATGTATGCCGGCACCTGGACCTCACTGAGGACATTATTCAGCGCCTTTCCCGCTACTCCAACCACCTGGAGGTCACAGCGAGGAAGGCAGACATCGCTGCACACCATGAGAGACTCCGTGGGCTGGAGAAAAACTCCGGATGGAAGCCGAAGGGAAGGCACCTTAGCTCCTCGCTTCGGGACCCCGTTCCTGTCCCTGATCCGGTCCAGGAGCTCGCACCACCCAAGGGTCATCCCCGAACGAGCATGACGTCAGTCAGAATTCCCCCAGAGAGGTTGCAGCTGACAGCAATCTCCATCTGGGACTGAGTGGCTGCAGCTGGCTCCGCCAGCCACCCCACACAAATCATGAAGCACGTGACGGCGGCAGTCAGACTGGTAGAGAGGAATCCCGAGCTGAGTAATTATCCGGAATACGCTGACCTGCTCACCTCCGTTTCCGCACAGGAACGGCGCTTTCCGAACCTCACCTTCGCCTTGCCATCAGCCCGTGAACGTCGTCGCCACGCTCCCAACAAGCCTCAGCGAGAACCCCATCTGGATCCAGTTCCCGGTCATTGGAAAGACTCCCCCTCTCAGACAGCTGTCACTCCTACGTCTCACCAGGAGGGAATCCCCCCAGCCTCTCTCCCCGGGTCACCTCATCTTGCTGTTCTGTTAGCTCCTTGGGCCCAGATTGCCTCGGCTGTCCTCCCCTCCTCCTCGACGTCTTCCTCGGCAGCTGTGAGTGTATTGAGTCCAGCTCCGGTGAAGCCCGTTATTAGACCATCGCGAGCAGCTCCTCCTCGTCCTCCCAGGGGGCCCTCCGTCACCATCCAGCGGGGAAAGGGAGGAACAATGTCTGCTACAGCAGGCACCATCCATCCTCCGGGAAACAGGCAAGTGCAAGTTCATGTTTCTCCCCGTAGTTGTGATTTGCCTTGTCTGACTCCTGGGGGTGGAGTTCGGGGTTTGCAGTCCCCCGAGCTCCCACCACCTGCTGTAGCTTTTGTCATTAAAACTGCTGCCTCTGTGTCTCCCTCCGCTGAGTGGTCCACGACGCCAGGCCTACGTCGCCGGACGAGGAGGGGGCCTGCGGTTCTGGAGAGCCTGGTTCCAGCCCCACAGCCACGTCATGGGCAGAGGAGGAGAGCGGACTGCAGCGTGGAGCCTGTGCCGACGATGAAGCGTCCCCAGGTCTCCACAAATGAGCAGTTTGATCCAGCGGGTCGAGGGTCTCCTGCCACCATGCCGTGCGAGTCGTCGGCGTAGACATTAGCGCCGGAGGGTCCTCAGGCTGCAGAGACCATCATGCCGGCTGTGGAGCCCGCCGCAGCCAAGTGGGAGCCAGATGACGACCTTCTTCGTCCTGAGCCCGGATCATCGGAGTCCTGGACGGTGACAGAACTCGAGTGCAGGCAAGTGCTGTACTTTGTTTTCCTTCTTTCCATTTTAGAGCATTTTTGCCTGTCTCTCGGGGAGACGAGCCATGGGCAGCCGTCCGCTGCACCCGAGCTCGTCTCACTGGGCTCTGTCGCTACCGGTGATTCTGATCCCGGTTCTTTCCTTTCTCCTGAGCCTTCTCCCAGGGTCACCGGTGCGGAGCCAATCCCGGTCGCTGTACTGGAGGTTCTGGGTTCGGGGTTGGAGGTCGTTACTGGTGCTGCGCTGGCCCAGTCGGGGTCCATCGCGGGTGCAGCCGAGACCCAATCGGGCTCCATCATGGGTGCAGCCGTGACCCAATCGGGGTCTGTCGTGGGTGCAGCACCGGTGTGGTTCAAGGTCGGTGAAGGAGCTGCAGACCCTCTGTCGTCTGACATTGTACTGGCTCATCGTCATCATCATCCCCCTCGTCATCATCATCGTCACCATCCCAGCTCATCGCCGCCGGGGGCCGTTTGGGTTCTCTACGTTCGGCCCGGCTCTCCCTCGTCTTTCCCCTCGCCAGGGAGGCCGTCTCCAATTGTTTCCCCACGGTCCTGGTGGCTGAGTGATGCAGGTTGGCCGCCTGGCGAGCTGCTTCGCTGGTTCAATGTTCTGGGTTGGCCACCCAACGTACGGTGCTGTCTACTGGGCGACCTGGTTCGGCCGCCGGAAGTTCTGACTTTCCGGACCTGGGACTGGGGTAGGCCGCCCAAACGTTTCCTTTTTCCCCAGTTCACCAGCTGGTCATTGGACGCAGGGAGACCACCAGAACAGTTCTGGCTTTATTGAACTCTGCCTGCCGTCATCCCTGGGTGTCGCTTATTTTCATTTAATATTAAGGTCACTCGGGTGCATTGTTTTTTTCCTGTATGTCGATCTGTGTATGTAGCGCTGTGTAGTGTGTTTTTTTTTTCTTCTACCCTCCCCTGTCTGAGGGATGATTTGCATCTATGTCGTATAGGCCTGTGTTTTCAGTTTTAGGTCTCCGACTATCATTTGCATCTTTTTTGCCCTGCTCTATGTATTTTCTGTGCATTATGGAGTATTGTGTTCTTCTGTTAACCATACTCAGTAATTGCCTCATTTGTGCCCTGTTCAATGTATCATTTGTGCGTTATGGAGTATTGTGTTTTTCTTTTAACCATACTCTGTAATTACCTCATTTGTTCCCTTCATTGTTATGGTGTTTTTTTTCTCTCTCTTGCTGGTTCTCGCCCTCCAGGCCTGTTTCCCCATCTGCCCCCCCCCGGGGGGGGCGCTTGGGTGTCATAGGGCGCTCGTAGTTCGCCCTTGGGGGGGGGGGGTTACTGTCATGGTTCGAGCACCGATCCCGTCCGCGCTCGAGCCATGCACTATCTTCGCCCATTTAACGGCTGTGTGCCCCTTTTGGCCCCCGAGCCTTTATTGTGACAGTGCTCGGAGGGCCTTCCGGCTGTCAGACTTGACAGCTGAGCTGCATTTCGCCTCATCAGTGGCTCTCCACTTAAGAGGGCAGCTGAGAACGAAAAGGCGTGGCAGTCTCGTCAAAAACCTTTCCATTGTCAGACGTTTGCGAGCATCCCTCTGTTCGTACGTTGACCATTCTTCTGTGATCGTAAGTGTGCCTCTTTTTGTATCCATTATTCCCTGTCTTTGACTGTATATCATTGTAGTGTGTTTTAGCCCCCCGTGGCTTGTTATTTTGTCCCTTTTCTGTTCTGTTAATAAACTGTGCAAACTCACTGGCAATTTGTGATGTCTTATGATGGCTCGTGAGGGCCATCCATGACAGATGTGGTCAGTGGTTTCCATAAATTTTTTGTAAACGTTGGTCCTGAATTAGCAAAATCAAAAGTGACACCAGAAACAAATGATAATGGTTCTGTAAATGAAATAGAAGATAGAAATCCAAACAAAATCTTTTTGGGTGCAATAACTGAAAAGGAAATTATCGAGACTTTGAGTAAATTTAAGAACAAAAAAATCAACTGACTGGAATGAAATTGACATGACAATAGTGAAAAAAGTAATTGAAGAAATTGTTAAACCACTCACCCACATCTGTAACCTGTCGTTTCAACTGGTAAATTTCCAAACAAAATGAAAATAGCAAAAGTAATACCACTATACAAAACAGGAGACAGTCATCATTTCACAAATTACAGGCCGGTCTCTTTACTCTCACAGTTCTCCAGAATACTTGAAAAAAATCGTCACTAAGAGACTGGATGATTTCATTGAAAAACACAACCTCCTTACAGACAGCCAGTATGGTTTTAGAGCAGACAAATCTACATCTTTGGCACTGATCAAACTCATAGAAGAAATTACTAGCTGTATAGATAAAAAAAAAGTTTGCTGTAGGAGTATTTATAGATTTAAGGAAAGCTTTTGACACCATTGATGACAGAATTTTATTGAGGAAATTGGAAATGTATGGGATAAGAGGGGTTGGACTGAGTTGGGTGAAAGTTATTTAAGTAACAGACAACAATTTGTACAGATTGGTGAGCACAAATCACCCTTCATGAACATCTCTTGTTTTGTGCCCCAGGGGTCAGTTTTGGGACCCAAACTCTTTATCTTATATATAAATGACATATGCCAAGTGTCAAAAATTCTGAAATTTATTTTGTTTGCGGATGACACAAATATCCTTTGCACTGGTGAGAATTTGCAGCAGGTTTTAGAGGTGGTCACAACTGAAATGAAAAGGTTAACACAGTGGTTCAACAAAAATAAATTATCTCTAAATCTGAATAAAACAAAGATTATGTTGTTTGGAAATTATAAAATAAATCATGAATTAATGATAGCGATAGATGATACAAGAATAGAAACAGTCCAGGAAAATTAAGTTTCTGGGGGTGACGCTAGACAATAAAATCTGCTGGAAACCTCACATCAGTCACATCCGGGCCAAGTTAGCAAAATGTATCGGGATACTGGGGAAGACAAGACACATTTTGGACTATAAATCATTGTTCTTAATGTACAATTCACTGTTTCTACCATATCTTAACTACTGTGTAGAAGTCTGGAGAAACGCCTACAGGACCAACCTACAGTCAATATGCACATTACAAAAAAAAGCTATAAGGATAATAAATAATGTAGGATATAGAGACCATACCAACTCGTTGTTTTTAAAGTCGCATGTCATAAAGTTCATGGATTTACCGGTAGTTAAATTTAAGACAGCACAAGTAATGAACAGGGCAATTAATAATCAACTCCCAACTAATATACAAAAAATATTCCAAAAGAGAGACAATGATTATAATTTGAGAGGAGACTTAAACTTTACAAAACCTAAGGTACGAAAAACTAAGAAAAGTCTGTCATTTCTGTCTGTGGGGTGGATTTGTGGAACAGTCTGGAGCTGGAACTGAAACTGTACAAACAAATCAATTCAAAAATAGGTATAAACATTATTTGCTGAAAGAATATATGCTAGAGGGGTAGTATTTATATGTACGATTCACTATGCTCACTCTGGGACACTATGGTATGGCAGGTGGGACAGTGCTGTGTATATCTGTGTTGTTTGGGGCTGGGTTTAGATGTATGGACTGCATGTATGTTGGGATGGATGGGTGTCAATGTTATGTACAAAATATAGTTAATTGTTTACTTGGCGTCTTAAATGTGGTAATTTGTTTATATTTCACATGGATTGTATTTAGGGAAAAGAGGAGCTGGAGGAAAAAAGTGTTCACTTCTTCCTTCTCCCTTTCGAGAACTGTATACTGTCACTTTTATTGCACTTGTCATTTGTTTTGTTTTGTTTTACTTTTTTGTTTGAGATAAACTATCTATCTATCTATCCAGCCAGCCACTCACTCACTCACTCACTCACTCTGGATTGCTGCTGAATGAAGAGCGCCAACACTGGTCTGAGGACAGCCCTACACATTTACAAGCTTTAACCAGGGAGGTTCAACCTGTGGCCCATGGAGCACATTTGGTTTGTGAGCTGTTAAAGAGAGTTAGTTGTGGATTGTAAATGGTTGTGTCCTAAAGTGAGAAGTGAGAGTCAGAATGGTTGCCAGTTAATAGGGGTCCCCTCGCTCTGATCAAGGAAAGGTCAGGAGGTCAGTCAGCACCCTGTGGTGGACCAGATGTGCTCCATGGACCCTAGGTTGGATGTCACTAATGAAAACTTTTAAATCTGTAGGCGTGTCCACAACAGCAGTTTTGGGGCTTTAAATCTTTAATAGTAATCCAGAGTGAAGATCAGAAGATTCTGTTCTTGTCCTTCTCCCTCAGTGGACTGCATCAGCATCAATGTCTGATCACAAGTTGGTCACTTTCAGCTGAAAGTTGGAACTTTTTCATGCAAAACTTTCATGAAATCTTTGGACAAAATGTTTTTTCCTTGTAAAATATCAGCTTTTTGGTTCAGTTCAGTTTTTTTCTCTTATCAAATTTTCTTGAAAAAAGTAACTTTTCTTGTCAGTTTGTGACATTTATTTGTAAATTTACTGATTTATACTCATAAACTTGCATTTAAAAGTCACATATTTTTGAAAAATGCCAAATTCACTGGAAAAAGTCCCAGTTTTATATAAAAAACAACAACAAATTCATGCTGCAATTTTACCCAAGAAACAACAGAATTATAGAAAGAAATACAGTATGTCAAACTGTTGAGGAAAACAGAAAATTTCTGTCAAAATATGAAACATAAATTAGCATAAAACAGCCAAAAATTTGAAAGAAAAGTGACAAAATTTCTGATGACAAAGAAAGTTGAAGTTTTATTTAAAAAAGTCACAAATGTGTGTGAAATATGCAGCCTTTTTTATATGAAAAGGTTAAAAAATTACAAAACAATTGAAAAATAAATAAGAAAATCACATTTTTTTGTGCCCAAACTATCAAACATTTTTGTAAAATAAATATTTGAGACAAGATAAAATCCAGCCTCACAGATATGAAAGAAACTATTCAAAAATTTACTGGAAAAAACTTTGTTTTACATTGAAAAAATGTCACAAATTGATGTGAAAATAGCTGCAAATTTACCTGTAAAAGGCAACAATTCTGGAAAGGAAAATGTGACAAATTTAATCAAAATGCAGAAAATTTATGCCAAAAATATCAGATATTTTGGAGAAAAGTTACACTTTAATGAGGAAAACCTGCCCACAAACTGGCAACCACAAATTCACAACAGCTAAAAAAAAAGTCCAATTTCCTGGACAAAGTTTGATTTTGGTGCTAAAAGGAACCAGATTTTCTGCTGTTTGACTTTAGTTTCCAGCTTGAGATTTTTCTGGCTCCATGCAGGTTTGTTTTGGACCAGAACCCCTCAGTCTGGCTCTGTGTGGAGTTCAGGTTCCTGAGCTGTGCTGGAGAACACGGCTCTCCAACATGTGGCCCTTTGACCAGATCCAGTGGCTCCATGTGGATGTGATCCAAATGTAGTGGAGTAAATGTAACTAGTTGCTGATGTGTGACTCCTTCATCCAAACCACAGGAAGGCAGAAGAATGCTGGTTGGAGGTCAAAGGTCATTGTAAAGCAACCTTCAGGGGTCTAAATGTGGTTTTTGGAGGTTTCTAGATGGAGTCCAGTAACAGGCTGCATGTCTTTGTGCACGTTTGGACTCTGTGTCAAAGCTGCATTTGTCCATCAAGTCAAAGAAAGACGGAGACATAGCAGCTGAATTGACTTTTGTCTTCTCCATCTGCTAGTTTTTTGAAATGAATCTGGTGTGGCGTAACATTATGTAGCTCACATATTCCTTGGCAGAGACCCAGACATGAGGGAACTTGGAGCTCGCAGTGTGTGTTGACATCACGCCTCAAACGGACATTGAGTCTGGACCCCCTGCGGACTAGAGGAGAAGTGAGAAGATCTGAGAGTGAACCTGAAGAGACTGTCTGACTCCTAGGGTCAGACAGAGAAGCCGAGAGGACAATAGGAGGATTAGATATGAATGGAATTCTGTGTTTGATGTGAATGTGATTTGTGTCTGATGTAACGGTATAAAGGTATGTGGTTTACTTCAGCTCGCCCTCTTCATTCCCTGACTGAGAGAGGAGCTGTAGGACTTGAGATGGAATAAACCAATACTGAAAAATCATTCAGCCTCTTCATTTCGAGTTTCCTACATTGGTGACCCACACGTGAGAAATATGGAAAGGCTTGGAGGTCGTCTCTCCGACTCCGAACCTGATTCACCGGAGACCGCCCGCACCGGCATAAACTCCATTAGACTCCCCGAGTTCTGGCAAGAGGACCCGCACTCATGGTTCCAACACGTGGAATCACGGTTCGTGCTTAACAGGGTATCAGTACCTCCACCTGCAACTGGATCATGGATTTTCTGACCAATAGACCACAGCATGTTAGGTCAGGCCCCAACCGTTCTTCCGTCATCACACTCAACACTGGTGTACCACAGGGCTGTGTGCTCAGCCCATTCCTCTACTCCCTCTACACCCATGACTGCAGGCCTATGTATGGATCCAATTCCATCATAAAGTTCGCAGATGACACCACGGTGATTGGACTCATCAGGGACAACGACGAGTCAGATTACAGGGCAGAGGTTGAGCACTTGACTACTTGGTGCGCTGACAATAACCTGCTCCTTAACACCAGCAAAACCAAGGAGCTCATAGTGGACTACAGGAAGGAGAGGGAAGAGACACATGACCCCATCCATATCAATGGCATAGCTGTTGAACATGTCCCCAGCTTCAAATTCCTGGGGACCCACATCTCGGAGGACCTGTCCTGGTCAGTTAACACCACCAGCCTGATCAAGAAGGCCCATCAGCGCCTCTTCTTCTTGAGGACATTGAAGAAGAACCATCTGTCAGCTGACATCCTGGGCAACTTCTACCGCTGCGTGATAGAGAGCACCCTGACCAACTGTATCACACTCTGGTATGGGAGCTGCTCTGTAGCTGACCGCAAGGCGCTGCAGCGGGTGGTGAAAACCGCCCAACGCATCACAGGGACTCCACTTCCAGCTATAGAGGACGTCTACAGGAAAAGATGTCTGCGCCGGGCACGCAGCATTCTTAGGGACTCCAACCATCCTGCTCATGGACTGTTCCAGCTTTTCCCCTCCAGAAGACGTTTCAGAAGCCTTCGGACTAGAACCAGCAGGTTTAGGAACAGTTTCTTTCCAACAGCTGTCACGTTATTGAACTTAGTTCCCCGCTGACTCTCTTACAATCATCTTTTACCATCCTCACCTGTACATAACTGCATAACTACATAACTACATCTAAGTTGTTGCACATTATTTGCACATAACAGTACTTTTAACTTTCTGCACTGCTGCATATATTTGCATATATTTGCTTAAATTGCACATACTGTTCATTACCGTATATACTGCACTGCTGTCCTTTGCACTTCTGATTGGATGCTAAACTGTGTTTCGTTACCTTGTATTCATACATGTGTAATGACAATAAAGTTGAATCTAATCTAATCTAATCTAATCAGAGGATGACGTTAAGTTCCACAATGCCATCGCAAGACTCGACAGCTGCACAGCCCGGTGTGTGCGGAGCCTGGTGCAGCAGCCGCCCGCTGCTGGCAAATACGACGCCCTGAAAGCCGCCCTCATTCGGAGCTTTGTGCCATCAGCCGAGGTGAGGGCCAGAACACTCCCGGACCTGCGCGACAGAGGAGGACGCAGGCCGACCGTCCTCATGGAGGACATGCTGCAGATGATCGGGGCAGACAATGATGCGTTTTTATTTAAGCACATCTTTTTGAGGACCCTTCCAGCGCACATGAGAGGCTCCCTGTCCAGCATGAGGTGTGTGGACCAGCAGGACTTCCGCGCGCTGGCTTTGGAAGCAGAGCAACTCCTGGACGCATGCGGCGAGCAGGAGACGGCAGCGGCAGCAGCGGACCTCGGCGCGGCAGTCCAGGGCGACGGAGAACCGGTGGCAGCAGAGCCGACCCCAGCGACAACAGCGGCAGCGCGGTCCCGGAGCAGAGGAGAGAACGAGATGTGCTTCTACCATCGACGTTTCGCGCACAAGGCTCACAGATGAGTCCCACCATGCAACTTCAGGAAGCAGGGAAACGCAAAGAGCCGGAGGTCGTTGGCAGCTTCGACCCTCGGCGAACGGAACAAGCTGCTCTACCTGACAGACTCGAGCTCCGGACGGCAATTCCTCATTGACACCGGAGCACAGAGGAGTTTCATCACCGCAACCTACGCGGACCGGACGGCCGGTCCCCGCGGAGATGGAGCAACAGCCGCAAACGGCTCATCGATCAAGACGTTTGGCGAAAGAACTCTGCGCTGTCCTTGCACGGCCGCAACTATGAATGGACCTTCATAGTAGCGGCGGTGAGTTTCAACATGTTGGGCGCCGACTTTTTGTGCTCACATGGCTTGTTGGTGGATCTGGCTAATAGACGCTTGGTTAATGAACTCTCTTTTTGTTCTATTCCCTGTGCAGCGCGAGTGTCCTCGCCGTCAGTACAGGCCAACGCCACCGCAGCAGGAGGTAAGTTCCACACTCTCCTAAACCAGTTCCCAGCACTCACAGTTCCCACGTTTTCAGCTAAGGTGGCGAAGCACGGGGTGGAGCACTTTATAACCACAAGTGGCCCACCAGTTTTTGCTAAGGCTCAGCGCTTGGATGCAGCTAAGCTCTCCATTGCGCGTGAGGAGTTCGCCAACCTGGAAAGGTTGGGCATAATTCGCCGCTCGAAGTCCGCTTGGGCTTCCCCCCTCCACATGGTCCCTAAGGCGGACGGCTCGTGGAGACCGTGCGGCGATTATCGCAGGTTAAACAATGCCACAGCGCAGGACCGCTACCCAATTCCGCATATCCAAGATTTTTCGGTGCATTTGGCCAAGGCACGAATTTTTTCTAAAATAGACCTGGTCCGCGGTTATCACCAGGTCCCGGTCCGATCAGAGGACATTCCCAAGACAGCGGTAATAACCCCTTTCGGGCTTTTTGAATTTTTACGCATGCCTTTTGGCCTTAAAGGCGCTGCGCAAACCTTCCAACGCATGATGGATGCCGTTTTGCGCGACCTCTCTTTTGTTTTTGTCTACTTAGATGATATTTTGGTCGCAAGCGCCTCTCAGGAGGAACACGAAAGTCACCTCAGAACTGTTTTTCAGAGGTTGGGAGCGCACGGGTTGATAATCAACCCAGCCAAGTGCCATTTTGGCGCAGCACAGATTGATTTTTTAGGGCACCGCGTCTCCCCAGAGAGTGCAGTTCGGCTGCCCTCCAAAGTACGCGCGGTGGCTGAGTTTCCTCAGCCACAAACGGTCAAAGCGTTGCAGGAATTCTTAGGTATGGTAAATTTTTACAACCGTTTCATACCTCACGCGGTGCAGCTCATGCAACCGTTGTACGTCGCGCTAAAAAAACAGAAGCCCTCCAATGCGATTGAGTGGTCCCCGGAGCGGGAGCGCGCATTTACTGAGGTTAAGAAAGCACTAGCGAATGCAGCGCTGCTGGCTCACCCAGACCCGGCAGCCCGAATAGCGCTAACCACAGACGCGTCAGATGTGGCCATAGGAGCCGTGGTAGAACAGCAAGTCGCCGGGGCTTGGCAGCCACTCGCTTTTTTTAGCAGGTCCCTATGCGATGCTGAGCGAAAATATAGCGCGTTTGACAGGGAACTACTAGCGCTCCACCTGGCCATTCGCCATTTTCAGTTCTGGTTGGAAGGGCGGCGTTTCACCGCGTTTGTCGACCACAAACCGTTAACCTTTGCAATGTCCAAAGTCTCGGAACCATGGTTAGGCCGACAGCAGAGGCAGCTGGCCGCAATTTCAGAATTCACCACCGATATACAGCACGTAGCCGGTAAATTTAATGTGGTGGCGGACTGCCTCTCGCGAGCAGTAACAGCGCCTGTCCGCGCGGATGGGGGCTGTAGCGCCGCAGACGCGGAGCACGGTAACAGCGCGGACGCGCACGCGGCTCCGGTGCACGTAGGGATAGATTACGTGGCCATGGCAGCAGAGCAGGGCGAGGACACAGACGTGCGCGCGCTCCTGTCTGGACCAACAGGGTTAAGGCTGGAGAACGTAAGTTTACAAACCGGTTCACCCCCGCTTATTTGCGATGTATCCACCGGGCGACCTCGCCCGGTGGTACCGGCCACGTGGCGCCGTCGGGTTTTTGACGCGGTGCACTCCCTAGCACACCCGGGAGTACGCGCTTCGGTGAAAATGGTAGCAGAGAAGTTTGTTTGGCCGAGCCTGCGCAAGCACGTGAAGGAGTGGGCGAGAGCCTGCATGTCCTGCCAGCGGGCCAAAGTTCACAGACACACAAAAGCCCCTTTAGAACCTTTCCACATCCCGGCTAAGAGGTTTGATCATGTGCACGTTGATCTAGTGGAACCCCTGCCGCCCTCGCAGGGGTTCACACATCTCCTGACAATGGTGGACCGGACCACGCGTTGGCCGGAAGTGGTCCCATTGCAGTCTACCACAGCAGCAGAGGAAACTCACGTTTTTTTAACAGCCTGGGTAGCGCGGTTCGGAGTCCCGTCGGACATTACGTCCGATAGGGGTCCGCAGTTCATTTCAGAGCTATGGTCAGCCATGGCCAGCGGCTTAGGGGCAACAGCTCATCGCACCACCGCTTATCACCCACAGGCCAACGGTTTATGTGAGCGTTTTCACAGATCGTTGAAGGCAGCCCTCAGAGCGTCGCTCACGGATACAAATTGGGTAAACAAACTACCATGGGTTTTATTGGGGTTGCGTTCGGCACCCAAGGAGGATTTAGATGCCTCACCTGCTGAATTAGTGTTTACTCAACCTCTCAGGTTGCCAGGAGAGTTCCTACCAGCACATGCGGCACCCGAGCGCCCCCCGGTGCGGGGACCTCTACACGGCACGGGGGCAGAAATGCTCCCGGGCCCCGCTCATCACACTTTTCCGCGGGTTTTTGTTCCCAAGGCTTTGCAAAACGCAGAGTTTGTTTTTGTCAGGCACGACGCCCAGCGTCACAGCCTCCGCCCACCTTACGATGGTCCGTTCCGAGTGCTGGAAACCGGGGAGAAATATTTTGTACTGGACTTGGGGGGCAGGAAAGAGACAATCAGTGTTGACAGATTAAAGCCTGCTTTTGTGTTACGTGACGAACCTGTACGGCCGGCGGGGGCGCCTCGACGCGGCAGGCCTCCCAGGGAACAGCCCCTAGTTCCCCAGCAGGGGTAAATAACCCTTCTCCCCCTCATTCCACAGGCGCACTGCAGGAAGGCACAACACAGGCTGCGAAGCCTGCGTTCAGCAGATTCGGGAGGAGATTGAAGCCTAAGCAACAGGCAGAGTGATGTGTATTTTGATCAACCCGTGTAAATTGTGCTGTAGTTCCTGCAAAGGGGGGGGGGGTGTAAGGGTGTAATGTGTATGACTGCCCATTATGGACATGAAGGCGGTGTGTGTGTGTCCTTTCTTGACATAGTGTGTATGACTGTCCATTATTGACTTAAGGTTGGTGTATGTCCATTCTTGGGCATTTCGGGGGGAGTGATGTGGCGTAACATTATGTAGCTCACATATTCCTTGGCAGAGACCCAGACATGAGGGAACTTGGAGCTCGCAGTGTGTATTGACATCACGCCTCAAACGGACATTGAGTCTGGACCCCCTGCGGACTAGAGGAGAAGTGAGAAGATCTGAGAGTGAACCTGAAGAGACTGCATGACTCCTAGGGTCAGACAGAGAAGCCGAGAGGACAATAGGAGGATTAGATATGAATGGAATTCTGTGTTTGATGTGAATGTGATTTGTGTCTGATGTAACAGTATAAAGGTATGTGGTTTACTTCAGCTCGCCCTCTTCATTCCCTGACTGAGAGAGGAGCTGTAGGACTTGAGATGGAATAAACCAATACTGAAAAATCATTCAGCCTCTTCATTTCGAGTTTCCTACACTGGCTTCTTTGTAAACATGTGTGGCTTTTCTGCTTTATTTTCTACTTTTTCAATCCTAAATTTGTGACTCTTTAAATATGCTGTTTAAGATTTGTTTAAAAGTCTCATAAATAAATGTAAACAACTATTTGCTACTTTATTCTCATGAATTTTCCAAATGTGTAACTTTATTAAACTGGTGTATTCCCAGCTTTTCTCAGATGTGTGAAATTAACAACATTAAAAATATTTTTTTATGAATATGTGACTTGGACAAAAGATGAAAAAATGTCAAACTGAAAAATAAAAACTTTACAATTTTAAGTGAAAATTTATGAGAGAAAAAAATTAAAATTTTCTAGAACAATTTCAAAAATGAGGAAAAAGTTCTGAGATTCAAAAGTAGAAAAATATGCTGAAACTTCAGAGAAAATTGCACAAATGTTTGAGAAAAACTGCTGAAAGAAATTGTGTTTTTGTGAGCAAAGCTGTGATGTTTCAGCTGCAGAGTTTCAGAGCTGAAGTCCCTCCGTCTTTATTGAAGCAGCAGCATGCTCTTGTCTTGTTTTCTCTTTTTTCTCCTTTGAATTCTTGGATGGAATATGGGTGGGCAATATAAGCTGCGGCTTCAGCCATCACCCATTTCGGATAACTCACGTGGAATTGTATAGTAGAAGGAGTCTTTGTCTAATTTGACCTTGTTGTTATATTATACAGTTTCTTCTAACCTGTAATGTACTATCCGAAATAAATAAATAAAATAAAAATAAATAAAAAATAAATGTTGTCATTCACATTAATGAGAGTCTTTTTCTCTTCTTCTATTTGACTGTTTGAACCTGCATCCTGTTGGCTTCAGCTGCTTGGAGTTTCCAGTTTCTAAACTTCTACATTCTGAACCTTCTTCAGCTCTGAACACATGATGAAACACTGAATGATTTCAAGATGAAACTTTGTCTGATAAACTTACATCTTTTATTCTTTATTCAGGTTGTGGAGCTGCGAGTTGTCAGAGATCAGCTGTGATTATCTGGTCTCAGCTCTGAAGTCCAACCCCTCCTATCTCAGACATCTGGATCTGGGTGTCAACCAGCTGCAGGATTCAGGAGTGAAGCAGCTGTGTGGTTTTCTGGAGAGTCCACATTGTAGACTTGAAGCTCTGAGGTCAGACTCCTCATTGTTGTTGTGTCCATGTGTGTTGTGTGTTCAGGGGTCTGCAGCCTGCAGCTCATGTCCACATGTGTCTTTGTTGTTCTCCCTCTGACTTGGACAGAAACCATAAAAAAGCTCACACATTTATGAAAAATAGTGTCTATTTAAGAGGAGAAAATTAATACATTTACTACAAAAGCAGTCACATTTCCAAGGACAAAAGTAGGAAATTGCTGTGACATCAATGAAAAATTATTTAAACATCAAATTGTTATGAATAAAATTAGAACATATACAAGAAATTATCAGTAAAAATTAAACAATTATAAGAACAAGGTCTAAAATTATGATAAAAGTTCTAATTTTGTGTTCCTCAAATTTAGTGAAAAACCACTGAAAGAAATTGTGTTTTTGTGAGCAAAGCTGTGATGTTTCAGCTGCAGAGTTTCAGAGCTGAAGTCCCTCCGTCTTTATTGAAGCAGCAGCATGTTGTCATTCACATTAATGAGAGTCTTTTTCTCTTCTTCTATTTGACTGTTTGAACCTGCATCCTGTTGGCTTCAGCTGCTTGGAGTTTCCAGTTTCTAAACTTCTACATTCTGAACCTTCTTCAGCTCTGAACACATGATGAAACACTGAATGATTTCAAGATGAAACTTTGTCTGATAAACTCACATCTTTTATTCTTTATTCAGGTTGTGGGACTGCAGGTTGTCAGAGATCAGCTGTGATTATCTGGTCTCAGCTCTGAAGTCCAACCCCTCCTATCTCAGACATCTGGATCTGGGTCAGAACCAGCTGCAGGATTCAGGAGTGAAGCAGCTGTGTGGTTTTCTGGAGAGTCCACATTGTAGACTTGAAGCTCTGAGGTCAGACTCCTCATTGTTGTTGTGTCCATGTGTGTTGTGTGTTCAGGGGTCTGCAGCCTGCAGCTCATGTCCACATGTGTCTTTGTTGTCCAGAACCAGCGTCTCCCTCTGACTTGGACAGAAACCATAAAAAAGCTCACACATTTATGAAAAATAGTGGACATTTAAGAGGAGAAAATTAATACATTTGCTACAAAAATAGTCACATTTCCAAGGACAAAAGTAGGAAATTGCTGTGACATAAATGAAAAATTATTTAAATAGCAAATTGTTATGAATAAAATTCAAACATATACAAAAAATTATCATTAAAATTTAAACAATTATAAGAACCAGGTCTAAAATTATGATAAAAGTTCTAATTTTCTGAGACAAAATGAGAAATTTAGGTTAAAATGAAGGTTTATGTGAAACAAGTTTATAATTTTCAGAGAGAAATGTGACTTATTTAAGAGAAGAAAAAGTTGTGGATGTTGACAGGCCAGTTTTTTCTGCCATTTCTTTAATTTTCAAGCTTTAATATAATTCACTGCTCTCTACATGCAGAAGGTTTTTGGCCCCAAATGGCTCCAGAGTGTGGCTTATATTAATCATATATTCCATACCTACATATGTATAGACATATTAGAATGTTTAGTGATTACATATGTGGAATGACCTCACGCCTATGAACAGGACAAGAGGTCTCAACCGCCAGCGAGGATCAAAGACAGACAGAGTCGCAGCGGTGGAGACCAGATCGATCTCCCTGACCACCCAGGGTCAGGTGGAGGAGACGGAGGACAATGGAGGGGGGATTATGTTAATGCGGGATGTCAGCTTTGATATGCAATGTCTTTTGTTGAGTGTGGGTATAAGTATGAAGGTCTGACTTCGCTCGACCTCTTATTCTGCTTCTGCACCGAGATGAGACATGTTAGGGAGGTGAAGCTGATATTAAACTCTGATTTATAAAATCACATCGCTTCGTTATTTCAAGCTCTTCTACACTGGTGACCAGACGTGAGGATGGAACAGAGACGTTCTCCCGCGATTAACTCATCAGAGGTGACCCAGGCAAGCGCCGGCGCCCATGCAGACAGGGGAATGGATGGAAGACGTTCCCCCACGGCAGAAGAGAGGGCTCAACCGAGCACCATCCCCAGCCCCGCCGTGAGAGCAGAAGAAAGGCGCTCTCACCCAGCGGACACATCAGGGACGGCCCACACAAGCGCCGTCACCGTCAAGCTGCCAGAATTCTGGCAAGAAGACCCGAGCTCGTGGTTCCAGCAAGCTGAGGCTCAGTTTGCACTGGCGGGCATAACGGCAGACGAGACGAAGTTTTATCACACCGTCGCCAAACTCGACGCTGCCACGTCAAGATGTGCGCGGAGCATAATCCGACAGCCGCCCGCCCATGACAAATACAGAGAACTTAAGGCGACCATCGTCGAGAACTTCCTCCCCTCAGCCGAGGAGAGAGCAGAGAAGATCCTGGCGATCTACGGCCACAGAGGATGCAGACCCAAGACCCTCATGGAGGACAAGCTGCAGCTCAAGGAAGAGGACAATGACAACTTCCTCTTCCAACATATCTTCCTCAGCACTCTGCCGCCACACATGAGAGGGACGCTGGTCAACATGCGGTGCAGCACCCAGCAGGACTTCCGCGCTCTGGCCCGAGAAGCACAGCGGCTCATCAACGCCTGCAGGGAACAGGTGGCCATAGCAGCATCCACAGATCTCAGCGCAGAAGCCCAGAGCAGCGGAGAATCACAGACAACCGAGCAGAGCCCGCCCACCACGGCGGCAACACGACCAAGGCACAGCAGGCAGAACGACCTCTGCTATTTTCATCAACGTTTCGCCGAGAGGGCGTACAAATGCGTGCCCCCCTGCAATTTCAAAAACTCGGGAAACGCCAAAGCCCGGAAAACGTTGGCAGCTACGGCTCTCGACGAGAAAAATAAACTACTTTATGTGACTGACGGACACACCGGGAGACAGTTCCTTATTGACACCGGAGCTCAGCTGAGTTTTATCACCCCTTCCCACGCAGACCGGGCCATGGGTCCCCGGGGAAATGGAGCGATGGCAGCCAACGGCTCGATCATCGACACGTTCGGTGAAAGGAACCTGCCTCTTTGCATCCACGGCCGCAACTATAGATGGACATTTATTGTAGCGGTGGTGAGTTTTAACCTGTTGGGCGCTGATTTTTTGTGTGCACATGGGTTGTTAGTCGATCTAGCAAATAGGCGCTTGGTTAATGCACTGTCATTTTATTCTATCCCCTGCTCAGCTCGAGTTTCTCCACCATCCGTGCAGGCCAGCGTCACAACAGCAGGAGGTAAGTTTGACCAACTCCTCACCCAATTTCCAGCACTCACAGTTCCAAAATTTTCAGCCACAGTAGCGAAGCACGGGGTTGAACACTTCATCCCCACAACAGGCCCACCCGTGCTCGCCAAAGCTCGGCGCTTAGACGCGGCCAAGCTCGCCATAGCACGGGACGAGTTTGCCACCCTTGAAAAATTAGGCATTATTAGACGCTCGAAGAGCCCCTGGGCATCGCCACTCCACATGGTCCCGAAAACCGACGGTTCTTGGAGACCTTGCGGCGATTACCGCAGACTAAACACTGCAACAGCGCATGACCGCTACCCAATTCCTCACATCCAAGATTTTTCACTACATCTGGCGGGTGCGTGCATTTTTTCTAAAATAGACCTGGTCCGCGGCTATCACCAAGTCCCTGTTCGAGCAGAAGACATTCCTAAAACGGCTGTAATAACCCCTTTCGGTCTTTTTGAATTTTTGCGGATGCCGTTCGGCCTCAAAGGCGCTGCTCAAACCTTTCAGCGTATGATGGACGTGGTATTACGCAATCTCCCCTTCGTGTTCGTCTACCTCGACGATATGCTGGTAGCCAGCTTGTCAGAGGAAGAACACGAACAACACCTCACTACAGTTTTTCAGAGACTAGAAGAGCACGGGTTAATAATCAATCCAGCCAAATGCAAATTCGGCGTGTCACAAATTGATTTTTTGGGACACAGAGTTTCACCGAAGGGGGCAGTCCCATTGCCAGACAAAGTCCGCGCGGTAAAAAATTTTCCACGACCACAAATGGTCAAATCGCTGCAAGAATTTTTGGGAATGGTGAATTTTTACAACCGTTTCCTCCCCTGCGCAGCTCAACTCATGCAGCCCCTGTATGACGCGCTCAGAAAACAAAAGCCTTCCAACGCGGTCGAATGGACCCCGGAGCGCGAACACGCCTTCGCGGAAGTAAAAAGTGCTCTAGCGAATGCCACATTGTTGGTTCACCCCGATCCCTCGGCCCGCATAGCGTTAACCACAGATGCTTCAGACCTGGCCATAGGGGCAGTCGTGGAGCAACATGTTGGCGGAACCTGGCAACCTTTAGCATTTTTTAGCAAATCTTTAAACCAAACCGAGCGTAAATACAGCACTTTTGACAGGGAGCTGCTAGTGCTTCATTTATCCATCCGCCACTTCCAGTTCTGGTTAGAAGGGCGGCGCTTCACGGCTTTTGTACACCACAAACCGCTCACTTTTGCGATGGCTAAAATTTCAGAACCATGGTCAGGCAGGCAGCAAAGACAGCTAGCTGCAATTTCAGAGTTCACCACAGACATTCGACATGTGGCAGGCAAACTTAACGTGGTAGCAGACTGCCTCTCTCGCGCTGTGACATCGCCAGAGCACGAGGAGACAGATTATACTACCTCAGCCGCAGAACTCTTCACCAACGTGGACGCGTACGCGGCCCCAATTCACGTAGGGATAGATTACGCAGCCATGGCAGAGGAACAAAGCAGCGACGCGGACGTGCGCGCGCTCCTGTCTGGACCAAAAGGGTTAAGACTGGAGGAAAGGGGTTTACGTGACGGTTTACCCCCCCCCCCAATCTGCGACGTTTCAACCGGCCGACCTCGCCCGGTAGTCCCAGCTGCATGGCGCCGCCGCATTTTCGACTCGGTTCACTCCCTCGCGCGCCTCGGTTAAAATGGTTGCAGAAAAGTTTGTTTGGCCGGGCCTGCGCAAAAATGTAAAGGAATGGGCAAAAACTTGCATGTCTTGTCAGCGCGCCAAAATACACAAACACACAAAAGCTCCTCTAGAGCCTTTTCTAATCCCAGCCAGGAGGTTTGACCACGTTCATGTCAACCTTGTGGAACCACTACCTTCGTCTCAGGGTTTCACACACCTGTTAACAATGATAGACCGTACTACGCGCTGGCCTGAGGCGGTCCCTTTGGCGTCAACCACAGCTGCGGAAGTCGCTCGCGTTTTTTTAACAAACTGGGTGGCATGTTTCGGCGTCCCATCGGACATCACGTCCGATAGGGGGCCTCAATTTGTCTCAGAGCTTTGGTCAGCCATGGCTAGCAGCTTAGGGGCGACAATTCACCGCACCAACGCATATCACCCTCAGGCTAATGGGTTATGCGAGCGTTTTCACAGATCTTTAAAGGCCGCCCTCAGGGCCTCACTAACGGATACAGATTGGGTGAATAAACTTCCCTGGGTTTTATTGATAAGATAAGATAAGATAAGATAAGCCTTTATTAGTCCCACAACGGGGAAATTCCAGGATTGCAACAGCACAGGGATAGCAACACTCAGAGCAACAATCAGAAGGCAAGAAAAAAAACAAGCAAGCAAGAGCAGCTAATATACATATGTACATATTACTATAAAATATATATATACACACACACACACAAACACACAGACACACAGTGCAGAGCATTGTAGCTAGATGGAATAAATATGTAAATATATAAACACCCACAGTACGGAGCATTGTAGCTAGGTGGAATAAATATGCAAGTATATAAACACACACAGTGCGGAGCAATGTAGCTAGATGGAATAAATATATAGATATATAAATATAAACACACCCAGTGCTGAGCATTGTAGCTAGATGGAATAAATATGTAAATATAGGGGTTTTATATATATATTGGGGTTGCGTTCTGCGCCTAAAGAGGATCTAGACGCCTCCCCAGCAGAATTAGTTTTTGCACAACCTCTCAGACTCCCAGGTGAGTTTTTACCAGAGAATCCAGAGCCCGGGCATCTTCCAGCCCTGAGGCCTTTAGGCAGCACCGGACCGGACACTCTCCCCGGACCGGCACATCACTCTTTTCCATGGGTTTTTGTCCCCCAAGCTTTAAAAACCACCGAGTTCGTTTTTGTTGGGCACGAAGCTTTAAAATCAACCCTCCTTCCACCATACGACGGACCATTCAGAGTGCTGGAACCTGGTGATAAGCATTTTGTGCTTGATTTAGGGGACAAAAAAGAAACAGTCAGCATTGACAGACTTAAACCTGCCTTCTTGTTGAGAGACGAACCTGCACGGCTGGCGAGAGCACCTCGGCGGGGTAGACCCCCCAAGAAAAGAAACTCAGCCCCCCTGCAGGGAACAAATAACCACTCTCCTCCCCAAGCTGCAGATTCCTTACAGGAAGGTCCCGCCACGATGCCAAAGCGGACCCACAGCAGATTCGGGAGAAGATTTAAACCCAGACGGCACAGGGACTGATACAAATTGACCAGGAGTTGTTAACTATGTTATCAGATTGTGCCGTGACAGTTCTAAGGATGATTTGTGACATTACTATACTGTTGTTGTTACCACTGAATTCTCTACAGGAGCATGACTGCTGGAAAGATTCTTCCTCGTTTTCCCTGTCAAGAGGTTTAACAGTATAATATGTCATAGAGATTATCTTAAACTGTAAACTTAATTTGATTGTCCTTTTCTTAGTCATTTGGGGGGGGGGGCTGTGGCTTATATTAATCATATATTCCATACCTACATATGTATAGACATATTAGAATGTTTAGTGATTACATATGTGGAATGACCTAACGCCTATGAACAGGACAAAGAGGTCTCAACCGCCAGCGAGGATCAAAGACAGACAGAGTCACAGCGGTGGAGACCAGATCGATCGCCCCTACCACCCAGGGTCAGGTGGAGGAGACGGAGGACAATGGAGGGGGATTATGTAATGCGGGATGTCAGCTTTGATATGCAATGTCTTTTGTTGAGTGTAGGTATAAGTATGAAGGTCTGACTGCGATCGACCTCTTATTCTGCTTCTGCACCGAGATGAGACATGTTAGGGAGGTGAAGCTGATATTAAACTTTGATTTATAAAATCACATTGCTTCGTTATTTCAAGCTCTTCTACACAGAGCCTCTTTTTAAGGCCAAATGTTGCAACTGGTTGTTTGTCTAGTAGAGGTTTGTGAGCCTGGACTAAGTGAAGATGTGCTCCAAGCAGACCATTGAGGAGGTGGAGAGCTGACAGAAGTGTGGAGAGGAGAGTGGGTCAGCGTTAAAGAAGAAGCTGGAGAAGACATTGATGCTGATGCAGTCCACTGAGGAGAAGAAAGAGAATGCAGAATCTTCTGCTCTTCACTCTGGATTGCTGCTGAATGAAGAGCGCCAACACTGGTCTGAGGACAGCCCTACACATTTACAAGCTTTAACCAGGGAGGTTCAACCTGTGGCCCGTGGAGCACATTTGGTTTGTGAGCTGTTAAAGAGAGTTAGTTGTGGATTGTAAATGGTTGTGTCCTAAAGTGAGAAGTGAGAGTCAGAATGGTTGCCAGTTAATAGGGGTCCCCTCTCTCTGATCAAGGAAAGGTCAGGAGGTCAGTCAGCACCCTGTGGTGGACCAGATGTGCTCCTTGGACCCTAGGTTGGATGTCACTAATGAAAGCTTTTAAATGTGTAGGCGTGTCCACAACAGCAGTTTTGGGGCTTTAAATCTTCAATAGTAATCCAGAGTGAAGATCAGAAGATTCTGTTCTTGTCCTTCTCCCTCAGTGGACTGCATCAGCATCAATGTCTGATCACAAGTTGGTCACTTTCAGCTGAAAGTTGGAACTTTTTCATGCAAAAGTTTCATGAAATCTTTGGATAAAATGTTTTTTCCTTGTAAAATATCAGCTTTATCTTTCAATTCAGTTTTTTTCTCTTATCAAATTTTCTTGAAAAAAGTAAATTTTCTTGCCAGTTTGTGACATTTATTTGTAAATTTACTGATTTATACTCATAAACTTGCATTTAAAAGTCACATTTATAAAAAAATGACAAATTTACTGGAAAAAGTTCCAGTTTTAGATAAAAAACCAACAAATTCATGTGAGAAATGCTGCAATTTTACCCACAAAACAACAAAATTATAGAAAGAAATTTGTCAAATTGTTGAGGAAAACTGAAAATTTGTAAAGATATTAAACATAAATTAGCATAAAACAGCCAAAAATTTAAAAGAAAAGTGACAAAATTTCTGATGACAAAGAAAGTTGAAGTTTTATTTTAAAAAAGTCACAAATGTGTGTGAAATATGCAGCCTTTTTTATATGAAAAGGTTCAAAAAATTACAAAAAATTTGAAAAATAAATAGCAAAATCACATTTTTTTTGCCCAAACTATCAAACATTTCTGGAAAAAAAAATATTTCAGACAAAATAAAATCCACCCTCACAGATATGAAAGAAACGATTCTAAAATTTACTGGAAAAAACTTTGTTTTACATTGAAAAAATGTCACAAATTGATGCGAAAATAGCTGCAAATTTACCTGTAAAAGGCAACAATTCTGGAAAGGAAAATGTGACAAATTTAATCAAAATGCAGAAAATTTATGCCAACAATATCAGATATTTTGGAGAAAAATTACACTTTAATGAGGAAATCCTGCCCACAACCTGGCAACACAATATTCCATCTATCCATCCATCTTCTTACACTTAATCCTTTTCAAGTCGCAGGGGGGGCTGGAGCCTATCCCAGCATCTTTGGGTGAGAGGCAGGGTACACCCTGGACAGATCGCCAGTCCATCACAGGACCAACACAGAGAGACAGACAACCATTCACTCTCACAGTCATACCTAAGGACAATATTCACAAAAGCTAAAAAAAAAAAAAAAAAGTCCAATTTCCTGGACAAAGTTTGATTTTGGTGCTAAAAGGAACCAAATTTTCTGCTGTTTGACTTTAGTTTCAAGCTTGAGATTTTTCTGGCTCCATGCAGGTTTGTTTTGGACCAGAACCCCTCAGTCTGGCTCTGTGTGGAGTTCAGGTTCCTGAGCTGTGCTGGAAAACACGGCTCTCCAACATGTGGCCCTTTGACCAGATCCAGTGGCTCCATGTGGATCTGATCCAAATGTAGCAGAGTAAATGTAACTAGTTGCTGATGTGTGACTCCTTCATCCAAACTACAGGAAGGCAGAAGATAAGATAAGATAAGATAAGATAAGCCTTTATTAGTCCACCAATGGGGAAATTCCAGGATTGCAACAGCACAGGGATAGCAACACTCAGAGCAACAATCAAGAAGACAAGAAAAACAAGAGCAGCGAATATACATATGTACATATAAATATATAAATATATAAACACACAGTGCGGAGCATTGTAGCTAGATGGAATAAACAGCATAACCGTCTACTTAGTTATCCTACATAGTATGAATATGTACCCATACATATTGTCACTCCCGTAGCAACCGATATTGTCCTAGTTGTATACTGGAGGGGACCATTGTGTAAGTCTATTGCGTCTTTTGCATTCAATACTATTAGGTCCTCATGTTTTTTTTTTTGCTATGTCTGTGAGCAGCTCTGCTTAGGTTATACAGTCTAACAGCCGTACACTACCGTTCAAAAGTTTGGGGTCACCCAGACAATTATTTTGTGTTTTCCATGAAAAGTCACACTTATTTACCACCATGAGTTGTAAAATGAATAGAAAATATAGTCAAGACATTGACAATGTTAGAAATAATGATTTTTTAATTTTTTTTTTTAATAATAATTTTTTCCAGATACTCAACCTGCTCAAAAGAAGGTCAGTTTTATAGCTTCTCTAACCAGCTAAACTGTTTTTAGCTGTGCTAACATGACTGCGCAAGGGTTTTCTAATCGTCCATTAGCCTTCTGACACAATGAGCAAACACATTGTACCATTAGAACACTGGAGTGATAATTGCTGGAAATGGGCCTCTATACACCTATGTAGATATTGCACCAAAAACCAGACATTTGCAGCTAGAATAGTCATTTACCACATTAACAATGTAAATTAGATATTAGAGTGTATTTCTGATTAGTTTAAAGTTATCTTCATTGAAAAAAACAGTGCTTTTCTTTCAAAAATAAGGAAATTTCTAAGTGACCCCAAACTTTTGAATGGTAGTGTAGGTAGGAAGGACCTGCGGAACCTCTCGGTTGCGCACCTAGGATGATGTAGTCTGCTGCTAAATGAGCTCCTCAGTGCGTTCAGTATGTCCTGCATAGGGTGGGACTCGGACTCCAGCAGAGATGACAGTTTAGCCACCATCCTTCTCTCTCCTACCTCCTCCACTGGGTCAAGGCGCTGCCCCAGGACAGAACTAGCTTTCTTGATCAGTTTGTTCAGTCTCTTCCTATCGGCTGCTGTAATGCCACTGCCCCAGCAGACCACTCCAAAAGTGATGGCTGATGCCACCACCGTGTCGTAGAATGTCTTCAGCAGCGCCCCTTGTACACCAAAAGACCTGAGTCTCCTCAGTAGGAACAGCCTGCGCTGTCCCTTCTTGTAGAGTGTGTCGGTATTGTGTGACCAGTCTAGTTTATTGTTCAGATGAACACCCAGGTACTTGTAGGATGTCACAATCTCAATGTCTGTTCCCTGTATGTTTACTGGTGCTGTGAGGTGTTGTCCTTGCCTGCGGCAGTCCACCACCAGCTCCTTAGTTGTTCTCGCGTTGATCTGGTGGCAGTTCCGATGGCACCAGTCCATGAAGTCCTGGATAAGTGTACTCAGCTTCATCTCCATTGAAGATGAGGCCGACGATCGCAGAGTCGTCAGAGAACTTCTGTAGATGGCAGTGTGTTGTGTTGTGTGAGAAGTCCGCTGTATAAAGGGTGAACAGGAAGGGAGCCAAAACCGTTCCCTGGGGGGCCCCCGTGCTACCGATGATCGTGTCGGACACACAGTCCCGGGTTCTCACAAACTGTGGCCGGTTAGTGAGGTAGTCCAGGATCCATGATGACAGGTGCTGGTCCACCCCTGCGCACAGCAGCTTGTCCTTCAGGATCGTTGGTTGGATGGTGTTGAAAGCACTGGAGAAGTCAAAGAACATGATCCTCACCGCATTCCCGGGCTTCTCCAGGTGGGACAGAGAACGGTGAAGAAGCAAGATCACTGCATCCTCCACCCCAATGCCATGCTGGTAGGCGAACTGGAGTGGATCCATCGCTGGTCCCACCAGGGGGTGGAGGTGAGCAAGGAGCAGTCTCTCCAGGGTCTTCATCATGTGGGACGTTAGGGCCACTGGTCTGTAGCTGTTCAGGTCTTTGTTGTGGGAAGTCTTTGGTACAGGTACCACACAAGATGTTTTCCACAACTGTGGTACCCTCCCCAGCTTCAGGCTCAGGTTGAAGATGAGCTCCACAATCCCACACAGCTGGTCTGCACAGAACTTGAGGAGCTTTGCGCTGATACCGTCCAGTCCCGACGCCTTCCTCGCCTTGATCTTCCTCAGCTCCGTCCTCACCAGGGTCTTAGTGAGGGTCATGTTGGTGGGCTGTGTGTTGGGAATGGGGGGGGGGGTTGGTGGAGTGGAGTGTGGGCAGCAGGACTCGATGTCTTTAGAGGCAGTAGTGGTTGTTGTGCAGTCGGGGGGGGGGGGGAGGGCAGTTGGTCAAACCTATTAAAAAATAGGTTCAGATTGTTCGTCCACTCCCTGCCCCCCATGGCCTGGGGGGAGGTATTCTGGAGCCCAGAGATGGTTTTAAGGTTTCTCCAGACCTCACCGATGTCGCTGTGTTGCAGCTTGTCCTCCATCTTCTTCCTGAAGCTGTCCTTGTGTAACCCAGCTGAGAAAATGACCCTTTTTCTCAGATTTCATTTGTATTAATGAAAGTGTGTGATTTTATTTTGAAAAACGGTTATTTTGGGAAGAGGAAGTGTGATCCTCGTTATCCAAGTTTTAAATTCCCGTTTCATGGTCACGTTGGGTGATCTGGGTCTTTCCATTCGTTGAGAGCGATATTAGCCCCGCCTTCCGAGCAAAGTACTGAGGCGCTCTGCTGGTCATCGGTCTGTCATGATATGAGAGCGGACGAGAGAGGCTGTGAGTGGTCTGGTTCACACTGATACCTCTTCTTGGTGAGTTAATTCAGAAAGATGCTATAAATGGATCTAAACACTCTCCAAACGCTAATTTGCAACCTTTATTATCCTAAGTTGACGGGAGCACGAGCTTGAGAGGCCGTGAAGCGGTGACTTTTGCTGTGTTCACACTGAGACCTCATGTTGGTGAGTGAAATACATGCTAATGTTAGCATTATGCTAATGCTAATCGCGAGTGGATTTTTTTCCTCTTTAAAAGCAATGGAAAAGGCTGTCTTTGTGTCTGTATGGTCTTCCTAAATGTGATTTCAGTTCCCAACAGTATGCTGAAGTACTTTTATTTCTTATGCGCTATTTCTGTCAAATGTAATGTGTAGTTTGTTGCTAAAAGCACATGGTGTTTGTCTCCTATGTAATAGCATAGGTTATGCTAAACCCAGTAGCTCAGACCGGGTTTTACTGATTTTTAAAAGAGGAATTCATTTAATTGGTTACATGAAAAAAAGGGTATTTCATGTGCTACCAGAGAGATTGTGAGAAAAGAACACATGCATGTAAGATGTAAGATGTGAAATGTAAGATATTACTATATGGCTGGATTGTAATAATAGTAATATGAGAGAAGAATTTAAACACTAAGCTATGATGTTATATAAGAAGGGGTTGGAAGACGAATTACTCTAGCTGTAAACAATAATACCATTATTGTTGTGCAGGCTAGGTTTTTTTGGTTGCCGACCAAAAACCTTCTGGATCCTGGATTTTCTCCGAATGGAGATGGCGAGCCTGACCCGAGATTGAACCGAGATTGAACAGAGGTCTGACCAAAGTCTCGATTGAAGGACATCCCTCCTCTCTCCAGTGCACAACATTGAAGTGGTAACAACTCAAGCTGTCGCTTTAAAAGAGGAAAAGAAACCTGAGCCGGGAGATGCAAGATATCTTGACTGGTCAAACGGCTAAACCAAACGGACAAACAAACACTGAGCTCAGTAGGACATTTTTGGGGTTTTATTTCATGCCGGCCATTGTTATATTTGTATATTTGTAAGTTGTTTGTATATTTTGTCCCTTTTATCTTTAATAATAACGGATATGAATTGCTCATTTCCTGCCTCCAGCTATTTCATTCCACATTCACTTTAATTCCCTATTGTAACCCTTACGAACCTAGCAACTGGTCTACACTTAATTTCCCTTACCTAATTAACATAAGGCAGGGGTTACACTTGCCTTCTCTGATCTTCCTCCTCAGCTCCCTCTGTACGGACTTCAGCATCTCCCTGTTCCCGACCTGAAGATCCTCTTCTCTCTCAGAAGTGTTTTTATCTCAGGGTTGATCCAGGGTTTGTTGTTCGAGCAACACTGTATGGTCTTGGTGGGTACGGTGTTGTCCACACATAAGCTGATGTAGTCCGTAATGGTGTGAGTGAGGCCATCGATGTCCTCACCATGTGGATCGCAGAGCTGCTCCCAGGCAGTAGTTTCAAAACAGTCCTTTAGAGCGTCCATTGCCTCCTCAGACCATAACTTCACTGTGCACGTGACCGGAGGTTGTCTGTGCACTAGGGGTTTGTACACAGGCAGGAGATGAACCAAGTTGTGATCCGATCTCCCGAGTGGGGGGAGTGGTGATGAGGTGTACGCCTCCTTAGTGTTTACGTAGAATAAGTCCAGTGTTTTATTGTCTCTAGTGTGGCATGTGACATACTGGGTGAACGTGGGTAGAATGGGAGACAGTGAAATATGGTTGAAATCGCCTGAGATGAGGAGGAGAGCATCTGGGTATTGTGTCAGCAGCCTGCCAGTTACTGAGTGGATGACGTCACGCGCTGTCCTCGCGTTCGCCGTCAGATTTGCATAAATAACAATGCAGATTACGTGTGAGTATTCCCTCGGGAGATATGTAAGCTGCATGCTAAGAGCTAGCAACTCCATGTCTTTGTTGCAGTGTTGTTGTTTAACCGTGATATGTCCCGGTCTGCACCAGTTGTTATTGACATACATCATCACTCCTCTGCCCCTTGTCTTCCCATTGTCTGGTGTTCTGTCTGCCCGTATTGCGTGGAAACCCTCCAGTTCAATGTTAGCATCTGTTGCTAGTTCTGTTAGCCACGTCTCCGTGAATAGCATCAGGCTACACTCCCTGTATATGCTCTCGTAGCGGGAGATAGCCGCTAGCTCATCTGTTTTTCTGAGTAGTGATCGTACATTCCCCATAATAACGGATGGGACGGCGGGTCTGTACCTTATATTCCTCGCCTGCCATCTTATTCCAGCACGACATCCATGCCATTTCCGTCTTATTTCTCCCGGTATGTCGAGTTTTTGCGTTAGCGTTAGCATCGTGGGCCGGTTAAGTGCTAACAGCTGGTCTTTATTGTACTACCTCCTGCAAGAAACAGTGGATCCGTCCGCTGGCTCAGGAGACATTTGGGCGATCTACGTGTCTGTGATGGATCAAGGTGTCGCCGAAACAGAAAGATTAGCAAGAGAGCCAGATAGTAAATAGAAATAGGAAGAAATTGATCCGCTGTTGCAAAAAGGCAGCCTACTCATGTGGCGCCGGAAGTGACAATGCTGAAGAATGCATCGTCATTCAAGAATGAAGAATGCTGGTTGGAGGTGAAAGGTCATTGTAAAGCAACCTTCAGGGGTCTAAATGTGGTTTTTGGAGGTTTCTACATGGAGTCCAGTAACAGGCTGCATGCCTTTGTGCACGTTTGGACTCTGTGTCAAAGCTGCATTTGTCCATCAAGTCAAAGAAAGACGGAGACACAGCAGCTGAATTGACTTTTGTCTTCTCCATCTGCTAGTTTTTTGAAATGAATCTGGCTTCTTTGTAAACATGTGTGGGTTTTCTGCTTTATTTTCAACTTTTTCAATCATAAATTTGTGACTCTTTAAATATGCTGTTTAAGATTTGTTTAAAAGTCTCGTAATTAAATGTCAACAACTATTTGCTACTTTATTCTCATTAATTTTCCAAATGTGTAACTTTATTAAACTGGTGTATTCCCAGCTTTTCTCAGATGTGTGAAATTAACAACATTAAAAATGATTTTTTCATAAATATGTGACTTGGACAAAAGATGAAAAAATGTCAAACTGATAAACTTTACAATTTTAAGTGAAACAATTTATGAGAGAAAAAAATTAAAATTTTCTAGAACGGACTTCCGGTTATGGCGGCCACGTAGGAAGACATGTTTCACACTGCTCTGCTCCTAAAAATAAAAAGTTTACTAAAACTCTCTTAATTGGAACAAAAACCCATCCCAGCGTTTAAGCGCGGATAGCTGGGAAATTAGGCGGAGGAAAAAGCAATTCGACAAAACAACCCAAGCTAAGAGACTTCCACGCTCGTGGCGAAGCAGAAAAAAACTCCAGAGACAATGGCGGAGGATGTAGCCAGCGGCGGAGCGGGAGCTGCTGAAGAGGGGACAAATGCAGTGCTCACTGCCATCAACTCCATGAGAACAGAGTTTTCGTCTAAATTTGATGGAATTATAGCAGCGATAGAAGGAATGAGAAAGGAAATAAGCGACTGTATGGAACGAGTATCGCAGGTGGAGCTCCGAATTTCAAGCGCTGAAGATGACGTCACCAGCCTACAATCAAAGTTGCAAACACTGGAATTAAAATGGAAACGTCTGGAAGATAACGTCCTGGACGTGGAATCCCGCTCGCGACGGAATAATTTGAGGCTGGTGGGCCTCCCGGAGGGAGTGGAGGGACGGGACCCATGTTCCTTTTTGGAAAAGTGGATTCCAGAAGCGCTGAACAATGCAGACCTTCAATCATCGGTCGTCTTAGAGAGCGCTCACCGAATCGGCCCACTGAGAGATAATAAGACACCACCGAGGACACTGATTATGAAGTTCCTCAACTACAGGGACAAGATGACGGTCACCAACGCGGCACGAGCTAAAGGGGAGATCAAATACCAGGATCAACAGGTGCGGTTCTACCCAGACTTCGCCACAGGAATTCAACAATTAAGGAGGCAGTTCAACCCCGCCCGCAAAGAGCTGCGCAACCTCGGGATTCGTCACGGAGTGATTCATCCGGCAAGACTGCTGGTCATATATAAAGGGAGAACCCACATCTTCAAGACCCCTCAAGAGGCGCAGGAGCTCGTTAAGCAGATCCAAGAGGAGACTGGTGGGAGCTAAGCATGAACATGACAAAGGTAGAACATTTAAGCATTTGTACAGGCATCTGATTGATCTGAAACATATAACATGTCTAGAAAATACAGACTGTATTAAAAAAAAAAAGCTATGATGTACAAAGTTGCTATAAAACTTTGAAGTTATGTTGAAAAAAACTACAGAAGAGAGTTAATGTCATGTCATAAAATAGTAGAGTCAGGGTGATTGAGAGGAGAAAGAGAGAGTGGTTTGACTGATCCTCGCAGGTGTGGAGCAGTCACTAGCTATAACGGGAGACAGAATTTTTTTTGATTTTGGGGGGATAACCACGAATGTGGGGAAGGGGAAATTGTTTTTGTTTGGTTTGTAGGATGAATGTTCTATCATCCATGTTTTTGCTTCTCTGTATGAGCATGTTCATATTGCAAGGTAATCTCAAACTCCTTATTGATCATAAATCAAAGCGTTAATCTTAATTTAACTTCATGGAATTGCAGAGGTCTACAAAATCTAAAAAAAACTTAAACAAGTTATGAATAAAATAAAAGACATAGATTCAAAAATTGTATTTTTACAAGAAACTCATCTAATAGAGGAGGATGTAAAAAGAATTAGGAGAAGATGGCAAGGTAACGTGTTCACCTCATCATTTTCATCCCGAGCTAGGGGAGTTATGATTCTCATACACAAAACAGTCCCATTTCAAGTGAAAAATGTAATTGGGGACAAATTTGGAAGATATCTAATCATCCAAGGATCTTTGTTATTAGAAAATATAAATCTGGTGAACTTATATGGCCCCAATATTGATGATCAAAACTTCTTTGTTAATTTATTCCTTACTTTATCATCACTTACAGGGCAACATATAATAGCAGGGGATTTTAATTGTACAATGAATCCCAGTATAGACAGATCAACAGGACTGGACTGTACGCACAATGGATGTAGGATGACTATTAATCATTTTATGAAAGAATTGAGATTGCTAGATATATGGAGAGAAATGAAACCACAAGTCAAAGCCTATTCTTGTTTTTCTAGTACCTATAAGACATTCTCACGTATTGACTACTTTTTGATCTCTACAGAATTAAGGTCCAAGATTCAAAATTGTTTCTATGATAACATTGGGATCTCTGATCATGCACCCTGCTGTCTAATATATGTAGATAAGAAACTGACAAAGAATCCAGGTAGGTGGCATTTTCAGCATAAATGGCTTCAGGATGAGGAATTTGTTAAGTAGGTACATAGAAAAACAGACAGATGAGTTCTTTGATATTAATACTACACAAACAATGGCATGTATAAAGTGGGAGGCTTTCAAAGCTTTTATTAGGGGGCATATTATTAGTTATACAGGTTCAAAATCTAAGAAGAACCGAGAGGAGAGAGTCCAATCGGAACGTAAAATAAAAATTCTTCAAGAAAAGGTGTATGCAGGAGGTAACCCACAGTTAGAGAACGAATTACTGATTCTGAGAGCTGAATATGATAAAACAATCAGCGAACAGAGCTGCCTCGAGTCTTCTAAGATTGAAGCAAACTTTTTATGAACAAGGTGAAAAATCAGGAAAATTATTGGGATGGCAGATTAAACAATTAGAATTTAAAAGACCAATTACCAGTATTATAAGTAATGGACAGGTAGTTATAGATTCTTTAGAAATTAATAGCGCCTTTAGAGATTATTATGAAAAACTATATGATACAAAAAATGAAATTGACTTAACAAAACTAAATGGGTTTTTGGGTGGATTTTCTATACCGTGTATTCCAAATGAAAACAGGGAGATACTGGAGTCTAAAATTAGTCAAGAAGAAGTTGGGCAAGCCATTGATAATATGAAATCAGGAAAAAGCGCAGGACCAGATGGTCTTCCAGTTGACCTCTATAAAAAATTTAAGAATAAATTAATAAAACCACTTTTGGAAATGGTTTTAGAAGCATTTCAAAATGGTAATTTACCACCATACATGAATAATGCCTTAATTATACTGTTGCCAAAAACAGGTAAACCCCCTAATAAATGTGAAAACATGAGACCAATAAGCCTATTAAATGCTGATCTTAAAATAATCTGTAAAATTTGAGCAAAATGACTACAAGAAATATTACCAAATATTATTAACAGAGATCAGAATGGCTTTATAATGGGAAGACAAGGCTTCCATAATGTAAGAAGACTATTTAATATTATTAATTCCAATGAAGAAGCACCGGATACAGCTCTCCTATCATTGGACGCCGAAAAGGCCTTTGATAGGGTTGAATGGCCCTATCTTTTTGAAGTCCTACAAAGGTTTGGACTTGGAAATAATTTTATAAAATGGGTCCAGATATATACAATAATGGTACAGCAGAAATCCTAACAAACAGCAATATCTCAAAATCAATAAAAATCAATAGAGGATGTCGACAAGGCTGTCCACTTTCACCTAGCGATGGCAGTACGTTTACATCCACAAATATATGGAATTAAAGTAGGACCAACAGAACATAAAATCTCCCTGTATGCTGATGACATAATTTTGTTTATGTCGAATTTTAAAAAATCAATTCCGACCTTGTTAAATTTAATAAAGAACTTTGGGGAAATATCAGGATATAAAATAAATAAAACAAAATCTTCAATATTAATGCTAAATGAGACCCAGAGAAATCATCCAGCTCCTGAGGTAAATCAATTCAATGTTGTAAATCAGTTTAAATATTTAGGAATTCAAATTTTGCCTAAGCTAGAATCAGTCGCCAATGCCAACTATGAAGCCCTAATGACAGATATTAATGAGTTACTTCAGAGATGGATGTCACTACCAATGTCGATGATTGGGAGAATTAATATACTTAAAAGTAATATCTTACCAAAAATTATTTATTTCAAAACATTCCTTTACCGCCACCTTCAGATCTATTCTCAAAAATTAAAAAAAAGTTAGTGGAATTTATATGGAACAATAGGAAGGCTAGATTACGTTTGTCCTTACTGTATTTACCATTTGATCATGGAGGTCTGAAATGTCCAAACTTTATGTTGTATTACTGGTCAGCACAACTGAGGTCTATGACATATTATTTTTCATCAAATGATCCTCCTCACTGGACTGAAATAGAATCATACAATTTACCTTTACCTCTTCCCATATTCATATACTCAGACTCGGCAAAAAAATTACAGAAACAAGTTAAAAATCCAATTGTAAAGCACATGATCAAAATATGGTGTGAAACCAAAAAATATTTAAAAGAACCACACTTGCTGTCACAATTTAGCCCAGTATGGGGTAATCAATATTTTACACCAGGGAGAGCGGATGCTGTATTTAAAGTATGGAATTTAAAAGGGATTCAAAAGATTCAAGACTTATATTTGTCACGTTCAGATAACATAATGTCTTTTGAAGAACTGAGGATTAAATTCAATCTTAATAGAACACATTTTTTAAAATATCTTCAGCTTAGAAATTTTATTCGATCAAATCAAAATAATGCTCTCACCCAACCTACTTATTCATCCTTGGAAAAAATTTTGATGAAAGATAGTAAGAGAAAGGGTATTATTTCAGCGTTTTATAACTCATTGACACTATTCTCAAGTGAAAACTCACAGAAAAGACTGAATTATTGGAAAGAAGACCTGCAAACTGAAATTTCTGAGGAACAATGGGAATTGGCTTGTGCAGAAGCTCAAACCAAATCAATAAATGTACGTCTTAAACTGATACATTTTAAATGGTTAATGTGGATGTATGCTCCACCAGTGGAGTTAAATAGATATAACAAAAACATACCAGAGACATGCACAAAATGTATGGAAAGTAAAGGAATCCTATTTCATTGTTTATGGGAATGTAGAAAAATCAGAATGTTTTGGGAAGAGGTGAGGGTAACAATTGAAAAAATAATTTCAAAACAATTCACATTGAACCCTAAACTGTTTTTGTTGGGTCTGTATCCAGAAAAACATAACTTTAATAAGAGTGAAAGAGCATTCATAGACCTCGGTTTGCTTAATGCCAAAAAATGTATTGCACTATTATGGAAAAAGACTCATAGACCAGATGTGACTCAGTGGTTAAGACAGATGATAACAAACCTTCCACTAGAAAGAATAACATACATACTGAAATCAAAGGAAAATGTGTTTGAGGATATATGGAGACCTTTCATTGATTATGTAAAGAAATTAAACATAACTTCTGAAGAAGAAGGTGAATGATATGTGTGGACCTTGTAAATTCCAAGCTGGTGAATGTATATTATGTATTCTTATGTAATAGATTACCTAGACTAAACAGAGGAGCATTGTTGTTGATTTGCTTTCATTAATGGTTGTTGTTGTTTTTAGTACATTTTTTTGTTGTTGTTGTTAGTGGGTTTTTTTTAATTTTTAAATTACTTTAATGTTAGTGTTTGACTGTTTGTGCCATGTTTGCAAAAAAAAGGTTCAATAAAAAATATTGTGGAAATTTTTTTTTTCTAGAACAATTTCAAAAATGAGGAAAAAGTTTTGAGATTCAAAAGTAGAAAAATATGCTGAAACTTCAGAGAAAAGAGCACAAATGTTTCAGAAAAACCACTGAAAGAAATTGTGTTTTTGTGAGCAAAGCTGTGATGTTTCAGCTGCAGAGTTTCAGAGCTGAAGTCCCTCCGTCTTTATTGAAGCAGCAGCATGTTGTCATTCACATTAATGAGAGTCTTTTTCTCTTCTTCTATTTGACTGTTTGAACCTGCATCCTGTTGGCTTCAGCTGCTTGGAGTTTCCAGTTTCTAAACTTCTACATTCTGAACCTTCTTCAGCTCTGAACACATGATGAAACACTGAATGATTTCAAGATGAAACTTTGTCTGATAAACACATCTTTTATTCTTTATTCAGGTTGTGGAGCTGCGAGTTGTCAAAGATCAGCTGTGATTATCTGGTCTCAGCTCTGAAGTCCAACCCCTCCTATCTCAGAGATCTGGATCTGGGTCAGAACCAGCTGCAGGATTCAGGAGTGAAGCAGCTGTGTGGTTTTCTGGAGAGTCCACATTGTAGACTTGAAGCTCTGAGGTCAGACTCCTCATTGTTGTTGTGTCCATGTGTGTTGTGTGTTCAGGGGTCTGCAGCCTGCAGCTCATGTCCACATGTGTCTTTGTTGTCCAGAACCAGCGTCTCCCTCTGACTTGGACAGAAACCATAAAAAAGCTCACACATTTATGAAAAATAGTGTCTATTTAAGAGGAGAAAATTAATACATTTACTACAAAAACAGTCACATTTCCAAGGACAAAAGTAGGAAATTGCTGTGACATAAATGAGAAATTATTTAAACATCAAATTGTTATGAACAAAATTAGAACATATACAAGAAATTATTTGATTTTAATTTGATTTTGTATACTTTTTTGATCCCCGGAGGGGAAATTGAAGTCATCCACCTGGATGGAGGAAGCAGCCACGATATGGCGCCATTCTTTTTAAGAGGAGAAAATTATTACATTTACTACAAAAATAGTCACATTTCCAAGGACGAAAGTAGGAAATTGCTGTGACATAAACTTAAACTTCAAATTGTTACGAATAAAATTCGAACATATACAAAAAATTATCATTAAAATTTGAACAATTACAGTGGGGTAAGAAAGTATTTAGTCAGCCACCAATTGTGCAAGTTCTCCCACTTAAAAGATGAGAGAGGTCTCCAGTTTTCATCATAGGTATACCTCAACTATGAGAGACAAAATAAGAAAAAAAAAATCCAGAAAATCGCATTGAAGGATTTTTAATGAATTAATTGGTAAATTCCTCGGTAAAATAAGTATTTGGTCAATAACAAAAGTTCATCTCAATACTTTGTTATATACCCTTTGTTGGCAATGACAGAGGCCAAACGTTTTCTGTAAGTTTTTACAAGGTTTTCACACACTGTTGCTGGTATTTTGGCCCATTCCTCCATGCAGATCTCCTCTAGAGCAGTGATGTTTTGGGGCTGTCACTGGGCAACACAGACTTTCAACTCTCTCCAAAGATTTTCTATGGGGTTGAGATCTGGAGACTGGCTAGGCCACTCCAGGACCTTGAAATGCTTCTTACGAAGCCACTCCTTCATTGCCCGGGCGGTGTGTTTGGGATCATTGTCATGCTGAAAGACCCAGCCACGTTTCATCTTCAATGCCCTTGCTGGTGGAAGGAGGTTTTCACTCAAAATCTCATGATACATGGCCGCATTCATTCTTTCCTTTACACGGATCAGTCGTGCTGGTCCCTTTGCAGAAAAACAGCCCCAAAGTATGATGTTTCCACCCCCATGCTTCACAGTAGGTATGGTGTTCTTTCTCCTCCAAACACGACAAGTTGAGTTTTTACCAAAAAGTTCTATTTTGGTTTCATCTGACCATATGATATTCTCCCAGTCCTCTTCTGGATCATCCAGATGCTCTCTAGCAAACTTCAGACGGGCCTGGACATGTACTGGCTTAAGCAGGGGGACATGTCTGGCACTGCAGGATTTGAGTCCCTGGCGGCGTAGTGTGTTTCTGATGTAGCCTTTGTTACTTTGGTCCCAGCTCTCTGCAGGTCATTTACTAGGTCTTTTCAGTCGGCCAGCATTTCTATTTAAAAGCTATTTTTTGGAATTGGTTTTGTGTAGTGTTCGGATTTTTTGAGAGGCTGAGTTTGGGGTTTTCGTGGGCTGTAGTCCATAATCATCAAAATTGAAATGGACACTTGGAGTATATCACTCGTTGTGTGGTGACTCTATATAATATATGGGTTTCACTTTCTGAAATGAGTGACAAAAAACATTGAACTTTTTCATGATATTCTAATTTTCTGAGATGTACCTGTATATTTCCCAATAATTGCACCCAGACGTTTCACTGAATATCTGTCACTCCGCTTATTTTGATAATCTTTAAAGTTAATATCAGTGGCTTCTTATATGTGACTAATTGTGTTGGGATCCCTTAATTTCCACAGTGAGACACTATTTGAAAAGAGACAACTGGCAGCTCTAATCCAGATCTCTCTGACCCGAAAGTCCCACTCTTGTGAACATCCGGCACATTGGATTTATTGTTTTGATTGGCAAACCATTTATACCTTTGTGGTGACTGACTCTTTATTTCATCTGAAAATGCCAAGAAAAAGCAAGCGAAGTGTGCCAATGGCAAATTGCTAGATGAAGACAGACTTTGCTCACTAACATGTTGATTATCTAAAAGGCCAAATAAAGCATTATCAGGTCCCCCCAAGTGGTTCTGGGATTTTTGCTCACCGTTCTCGTGATAATTTTGACCCCACGGGGTGAGATCTTGCGTGGAGCCCCAGATCGAGGGAGATTATCAGTGGTCTTGTATGTCTTCCATTTTCTAATAATTGCGCCCACAGTTGATTTCTTCACACCAAGCTGCTTACCTATTGCAGATTCAGTCTTCCCAGCCTGGTGCAGGTCTACAATTTTGTTTCTGGTGTCCTTTGACAGCTCTTTGGTCTTGGCCATAGTGGAGTCTGGAGTCTGACTGTTTGAGGTTGTGGACAGGTGTCTTTTATACTGATAACGAGTTCAAACAAGTGCCATTAATACAGGTAACGAGTGGAGGACAGAGGAGCCTCTTAAAGAAGAAGTTACAGGTCTGTGAGAGCCAGAAATCTTGCTTGTTTGTAGGTGACCAAATACTTATTTTACTGAGGAATTTACCAATTAATTCATTAAAAATCCTTAAATGTGATTTTCTGGATTTTTTTTTCTCATTTTATCTCTCATAGTTGAGGTATACCTATGATGAAAATTGGAGACCTCTCTCATCTTTTAAGTGGGAGAACTTGCACAATTAGTGGCTGACTAAATACTTTTTTGCCCCACTGTATAAGAACCAGGTCTAAAATTATGAGACAAATTCTAATTTTCTGAGACAAAATGAGAAATTTAGGTTAAAATGAAGGTTGATGTGAAACAAGTTTATAATTTGATGAGCGAAATGTGACTTATTTAAGAGAAGAAAAAGTTGTGGATGTTGACAGGCCAGTTTTTTCTGTCATTTCTTTAATTTTCAAGCTTTAATATAATTCACTGCTCTCTAGATGCAGAAGTTTTTTGGCCCCAAATGGCTCCAGAGCCTCTTTTTAAGGCCAAATGTTGCAGCTGGTTGTTTGTCTAGTAGAGGTTTGTGAGCCTGGACTAAGTGAAGATGTGCTCCAAGCAGACCATTGAGGAGGTGGAGAGCTGACAGAAGTGTGGAGAGGAGAGTGGGTCAGCGTTAAAGAAGAAGCTGGAGAAGACATTGATGCTGATGCAGTCCACTGAGGAGAAGAAAGAGAATGCAGAATCTTCTGCTCTTCACTCTGGATTGCTGCTGAATGAAGAGCGCCACCACTGGTCTGAGGACAGCCCTACACATTTACAAACTTTAACCAGGGAGGTTCAACCTGTGGCCCGTGGAGCACATTTGCTTTGTGAGCTGTTAAAGAGAGTTAGTTGTGGATTGTAAATGGTTGTGTCCTAAAGTGAAAAGTGAGAGTCAGAATGGTTGCCAGTTAATAGGGGTCCCCTCTCTCTGATCAAGGAAAGGTCAGGAGGTCAGTCAGCACCCTGTGGTGGACCAGATGTGCTCCATGGACCCTTGGTTGGATCTCACTAATGAAAGCTTTTAAATGTGTAGGTGTGTCCACAACAGCAGTTTTGGGGCTTTAAATCTTCAATAGTAATCCAGAGTGAAGATCAGAAGATTCTGTTCTTGTCCTTCTCCCTCAGTGGACTGCATCAGCATCAATGTCTGATCACAAGTTGGTCACTTTCAGCTGAAAGTTGGAACTTTTTCATGCAAAACTTTCATGAAATCTTTGGATAAAATGTTTTTTCCTTGTAAAATATCAGCTTTTTTTTTTCCACAATATCTTTATTGAACCTTTTTTTTTAACAAACATGATACAAACAATCAAACACTAACACTAAAGTACTACAAAAAAAAAAAATGCACTAAAAAACACCAACAACCACCAACAAAATCAAGTCTTCAACAATGCTCCTCTGTTTAGTCTAGACAATCCAATACATAAGTATACATATTATGTTCACCAGTTTGGAATTTACAAGGTCCACACACATCATTCACCTTCTTCTTCAAGAGTTATGTTTAAATTTTTTACATAATCAATAAAAGGTCTCCATATATTCTCAAACACAATTTCCTTTGATTTCAGTATATATGTTATTCTTTCTAATGGAAGGTTTGTTAACATCTGTCTTAACCACTGAGTCACATCTGGTCTATGAGTCTTTTTCCATAATAGTGCAATACATTTTTTGGCATTAAGCAAACTGAGGTCTATGAATGTTCTTTCACTTTTATTAAAATTATGCTTTTCTGGGTACAGACCCAACAAAAACACTTTAGGATTCAATATGATTTGTTTTGAGATTATTTTTTCAATTGTTACCCTCACCTCTTCCCAAAACATTCTTATTAATCTACATTCCCATAAACAATGAAATAGGGTTCCTTTACTTTCCATGCATTTTGTGCATGTATCTGGTATATTTTTATTATATCTATTTAACTCCTCCGGTGTAACATACATCCGCATTAACCATTTGAAATGTATCAATTTAAGGCGTACATTTATTGATTTGGTTTGAGCTTCTGTACAAGCCAATTCCCATTGTTCCTCTGAAATTTCAGTTTGCAGATCTTCTTTCCAGTAGTTTAATCTTTTCAGTGAATTTTCACTTGAAAATAGTGTCAATGAGTTATAAAACTCTGAAATAATACCCTTTCTTTTACTATCTTTCATCAACATTTTTTCCAAGGATGAATAGATAGGTCGAGTGAGAGCTTTATTTTGATTTGATCGAATAAAGTTTCTAAGTTGAAGATATTTAAAAAAATGTGTTCTATTGAGATTAAATTTGATCCTCAGCTCTTCAAAAGACATTATGTTTTCTGCACATGGCAAATATAAATCCTGAATCTTTTGTATCCCTTTTAAATTCCATACTTTAAATACAGCGTCCGCTCTCCCTGGTTTAAAATATTGATTACCCCATAAAATATCAGCTTTTTGGTTCAGTTCAGTTTTTTCTGTTATCAAATTTTCTTGAAAAAAGTAGCTTTTCTTGTCAGTTTGTGACATTTATTTGTAAATTTACTGACTTATACTCATAAACTTGTATTTAAAAGTCACATTTTTTTTAAAAAAAATGCCAAATTTACTGGAAAAAGTTCCAGTTTTATATAAAAACCAACAAATTCATATGAGAAATGCTGCAATTTTACCCACAAAACAACAAAATTATAGAAAGAAATATGTCAAATTGTTGAGGAAAACAGAAAATTTGTCAAAATATGAAACATAAATTAGCATAAAACAGCCAAAAATTTGAAAGAAACGTGACAAAATTTCTGATAACAAAGAAAGTTGAAGTTTTATTTTAAAAAGTCACAAATGTGTGTTAAATATGCAGCCTTTTTTTATAAGAAATGGTTCAAAAAATTACAAAACAATTGGAAACTAAATAACAAAATCACATTTTTTTCCCAAACTATCAAACATTTTGGTAAAAAAAAATATTTCAGACAAAATAAAATCCAGCCTCACAGATATGAAAGAAACGATTCAAAAATTTACTGGAAAAAACTCTCTTTTTCATTGAAGAAATGTCACAAATTGATGTGAAAATGGCTGCAAATTTACCTGTAAAAGGTAACAATTCTGGAAAGAAAAATGTGACAGATTTAATCAAAATGCAGAAAATTTATGCCCAAAATATCAGATGTTTTGGAGAAAAGTTACACTTTAATGAGGAAAACCTGCCCACAAACTGGCAACCAAAAATTCACAGCAACTTAAAAAAACGTCCAATTTCCTGGACAAAGTTTGATTTTGGTGCTAAAAGGAACCAAATTTTCTACTGTTTGACTTTAGTTTCCAGCTTGAGATTTTTCTGGCTCCATGCAGGTTTGTTTTGGACCAGAACCCCTCAGTCTGGCTCTGTGTGGAGTTCAGGTTCCTGAGCTGTGCTGGAGAACACGGCTCTCCAACATGTGGCCCTTTGACCAGATCCAGTGGCTCCATGTGGATGTGATCCAAATGTAGTGGAGTAAATGTAACTAGCTGCTGATGTGTGACTCCTTCATCCAAACCACAGGAAGGCAGAAGAATGCTGGTTGGAGGTCAAAGGTCATTGTAAAGCAACCTTCAGGGGTCTAAATGTGGTTTTTGGAGGTTTCTAGATGGAGTCCAGTAACAGGCTGCATGTCTTTGTGCACGTTTGGACTCTGTGTCAAAGCTGCATTTGTCCATCAAGCCAAAGAAAGACGGAGACACAGCAGCTTTATTGACTTTTGTCTTCTCCATCTGCTAGTTTTTTGAAATGAATTTGGCTTCTTTGTAAACATGTGTGGCTTTTCTGCTTTATTTTCAACTTTTTCAATCCTAAATTTGTGACTCTTTAAATATGCTGTTTAAGATTTGTTTAAAAGTCTCATAAATAAATATAAACAACTATTTGCTACTTTATTCTCATTAATTTTCCAAATGTGTAACTTTATTAAACTGGTGTATTCCCAGCTTTTCTCAGATGTGTGAAATTAACAACATTAAAAATGACTTTTTTTATAAATATGTGACTTGGACAAAAGATGAAAAATAAAAACTTTACAATTTTAAATGAAACAGTTTCTGAGAGAAAAAAGTTTAAATTTTGTAGAGCAATTTCAAAAATGAGGAAAAAGTTTTTGTCATGCGCTGGCCCTCGCGAGCCAGCTAGAGACGCACACAGTCACCAGTGAGTTTTCAGTGAGTTTTATTTACGGTGAAAAGTTAACACCACAAGATGCAGGAGCAATGACACATGAGTCTCCGCACTACCGGAGGCGTAAGGCTAGACAGCTCACTTACGAGTCCATAGGAGAGAGACAGTCATACACAGGCAACGGTTGTTTAAATAATTAGCTACACAGGCTGCTGAAGCAAAGACACACAAAGGTCCACTCTCACCGGGAGGAGCAAGGCTAACAGCTAACTTACTGGTGCCGGAGAGGCGACGGTCAACCACAAGCATGCGAGGTAGATAATGGTCCAAGTCATCCGTAGCTCAGACGTATAACGACTGACACTGCTGCGTCATACCGTCGCCAGTGCTGGGCTTATATGGCGAAACGCTAACGACGGTAATGACGCTCAGCTGACCGACCGTTGACAGGCGGAAACCCCACCGAGCACCTTCACAATAAGAGCCCGGTGAGGCCAGAATACAGCCCGCAGCTGTCAAGGCCGGCAGCGAGACATAACTTTAACCCGAGCGCGATCAGAACTGGCGCTCGGGTCATAACAGTACCCTCCCTCCACGGGCGGACTCTGAACGCCCCAAGGAACCACCCTGCCCCCCCGCCCCCCCAGGGTGGGAGGTGGGAGGACAGGTGCGGAGGGAGAGAAACCAACCCCTGAACAAGACCATGACCAGACAAAAAAACATACGAAACCAAAAAAAATACATGAAAATACCTGGAAAACAAAGAACAAAATCCTCATACAATAGCCCCTCAAGAAAGGAGGGGGGAACAAAACAAAGACAAGACTTGACCAAACTATGAATACAAAACACAAAAGGCAATATAGATTGCTTTACCTGACTTATGGCTTTCAAAACACGAACAAAACAAAAAAAATACACACCAACACACAGGGAGCAATCTAAAATTGCTTAGCTTTGGCTATGACAATGACTATGGTTTTTCCAAAAAAAAAAAACAAGAACAAGAGGCAATCAAAAATTGCTCAGAACTAGACAGTGACTAAGACTGTGGCTTACAAAGAAGAAAAAAAAACAAGAGGCAATCAAAAATTGCTCAGACCTGACTAAGACTATGACTTTGGCTTACAAGAAAACAAGCGGCAATCTAAAAATTGCTCAGACCTGACTAAGACTAAGGCTTACAAGAAAACAAGAGGCAATCCAAAAATTGCTCAGACTTGACTAAGACTATGAGAAACAACAAAAATTCTCAAGACGTACTTCACATGACCAGGCCCCTTATGGGCCCACAGATAGTCCCACAGTACATGATAATCAGGTGGCCTGCCCCAGTCCCATGCCCCCAGAAACCAGTCCTCTGGTGGCCGAACCAGGTCACCCCGTAACACACACAGTTTATTGGGTGGCCAACCCAAGACGCCGAATGCTCCAAGCAGTTCCTCAGGTGGCCGACCCGTATCCCACAACCACCAGGACCGTGGAGGGATTGCATGCAGCCGCTCACCTGAACAGAACAAGACAGGGGAGCGCCAGACTGTCAAACAGAGCCCTCTCACAGACCCCAGCTGGTGGCTCCTGAGAGGGGGACAACCAAAACCTTGGGCCCCCTCGAATCCTGATTGGGTCACAGCCGCACCTGCGCTGGACCCCCACTGGACCTCGTCGGACCCCGATTGGGTCACAACCACACCTGAGTTGGACCCCGAATGAACCTCGTTGGACCCCGATTGGGTAATCGCTGCACCCACGTTGGACCCCGACTGGGTCACCTCAGCCCATGCGTCGGACCCCGACTGGGTCAGGACGGGCCCCGATTGGGTCACCGCTGCACCCACGTTGGACCCTGACTGGGTCACCTCAGCCCATGCGTCGGACCCCGACTGGGTCAGGACGGGCCCCGATTGGGTCACCGCTGCACCCACGTTGGACCCCGACTGGGTCACCTCGGCCCACACGTCGGACCCCGACTGGGTCAGGACTGCTCCGGCGACGACCTCCATCTCTGAACCTGGAATCCCCGGTCCCGTGACCTTGACTGGCTCCGGACTGGTAACGCTGTGGAGGTGCTCAGAAAACAAGAGAGGACCGGGATCAGTTCCACCGGCAGTGCCAGAGCCCAGCGAGACGAGCTCGGGTGCAGCGGACGGCTGCCCCTCACTCGCCTCCCCATGAGGCAGGCAAAAATGCTCTAACACACCATACAGGAAAACAAGAAAGAGCACTTGCCTGCACTCGGGCTCTGGAGCCGTCCAGGACTTCGCCGATCCAGGTTCAAAAAGCAGCTCGTCGTCGGGCTCCCACTCAGCTGCGTCGGGTTCCACAGCCGGCCTGATGGTCTTCTGCAGCTGGATCCTCACGCGCTGGCGTCCACGCCAATAACCCGTATGGCGTGGGGGCAGAGGACCCTGGACCTGCTGACTCGGACTGCATCCCTGAGGAACCCTGGGGACGCTCTCTCGTCGGCTCTGGCTCCTCACTGCAGTCCGTTCTTCTCTGTCCAAAGCGTGGCTGCAGGGCTGGGATATTGCCCAGAGCTGCAGGCCTCCCCCTCGTTCGATGGTGTGGGACTGACGCCGAGGACCGCTCCGCAGGAGGAGACACAGAGGCAGCAGGTTTAATAACAATGGCTACAGCTGGGGAAAGAAGCTCAGGGAGCTGCAAACCCCGAGCTTCACCCCCAGGAGTCAGACAAGACAGATCACTATGATCGATAGGTAAGTGAACTTGAACTTGCCTGTCTCCCGGGGGGAGGATGGTATCAGCTGTAGCGGACATCGCTCCTTCCCTCGCTCGCTGGGTGGTAAAAACGGACCCATGGACGGAGCCCACCGGCACAGGACTCAGCTCACTCACAGCAGCCGGCTGGTTGAGGGGGTCATCCCGGCAGCCCGGAACTGGATCCGGAACAGGAGCTTGCCGAGGATGCGCCCGGCCGCGCCGCCGACGCCTTCGCCGGCCCCCAGACGGTGCGAACTCCCGGAACGGATCGAGGAAAGGATCAGGATCCATGAGCAAAGAGCAGGAGTGCCTCTTCTCCTGCTTCATGCCGCGTTCCTCCTCCATCATCAGGTAGATCTCGCGTTGCGCAGCGATGTCCTCCCTCCTCGCGTCGACTTCCGGGTGGTCAGCGTAGCGGGGAGAGAGATGACAAAGTATATCCTCGGCGGCGTCCAGGTACCAGTGTATGCCGTGGTCATAGTCTAGCAGAGAAGCGGAGATGAGAAGCTCATCCACCACTTCCAGCACATCAGTCAGCTCGTGGCTCAGACTCCACACACGGTTCCTCCGCGACGGCATACTTCACATACACGGCACCCAGACAGGAAAAAGCAAATGTCCAAAAAACTCAAACCCACTGGTGAATAGAGTCTCGGGTTGGCGTCACCGTAACGCTGTTTTGGCAGCAGTGTACTGTCATGCGCTGGCCCTCGCGAGCCAGCTAGAGACGCACACAGTCACCAGTGAGTTTTCAGTGAGTTTTATTTACGGTGAAAAGTTAACAACACAAGATGCAGGGGCAATGACACATGAGTCTCCGCACTACCGGAGGCGTAAGGCTAGACAGCTCACTTACGAGTCCATAGGAGAGAGACAGTCATACACAGGCAATGGTTGTTTAAATAATTAGCTACACAGGCTGCTGAAGCAAAGACACACAAAGGTCCACTCTCACCGGGAGGAGCAAGGCTAACAGCTAACTTACTGGTGCCGGAGAGGCGACGGTCAACCACAAGCATGCGAGGTAGATAATGGTCCAAGTCATCCGTAGCTCAGACGTATAACGACTGACACTGCTGCGTCATACCGTCGCCAGTGCTGGGCTTATATGGCGAAACGCTAACGACGGTAATGACGCTCAGCTGACCGACCGTTGACAGGCGGAAACCCCACCGAGCACCTTCACAATAAGAGCCCGGTGAGGCCAGAATACAGCCCGCAGCTGTCAAGGCCGGCAGCGAGACATAACTTTAACCCGAGCGCGATCAGAACCGGCGCTCGGGTCATAACAGTTTTGAGATTCAAAAGTAGAAAAATATGCTGAAACTTCAGTGAAAAGAGCACAAATGTTTGAGAAAAACCACTGAAAGAAATTGTGTTTTTGTGAGCAAAGCTGTGATGTTTCAGCTGCAGAGTTTCAGAGCTGAAGTCCCTCCGTCTTTATTGAAGCAGCAGCATGTTGTCATTCACATTAATGAGAGTCTTTTTCTCTTCTTCTATTTGACTGTTTGAACCTGCATCCTGTTGGCTTCAGCTGCTTGGAGTTTCCAGTTTCTAAACTTCTACATTCTGAACCTTCTTCAGCTCTGAACACATGATGAAACACTGAATGATTTCAAGATGAAACTTTGTCTGATAAACTCACGTCTTTTATTCTTTATTCAGTTTGCAGTGGTGCAGGTTGTCAAAGATCAGCTGTGATTATCTGGTCTCAGCTCTGATGTCAAATCCTTCTTATCTCAAAGTTCTCGACCTGAGAGGAAACAACCTGAAGAATTCAGATGTTCATCAGCTGTGTGGCCTTCAGAAGAGTCCAGACTACAGACTGAAGGATCTGAGGTCAGTAGAGGTTTGGAGTCAGTCTGTGCTGCTTTCAGCAGGATTGTTCTAGACCCAGTTGGTGTGAAAGCAAAGATCCAGTGTTTCCTGTAAAGCTGCAGCTTCTCAGTGGCTGCTTTCCTCAGTGAAGCTGTGAGAGGAGAATGGTGACAGGCTTCAGGATTGGACAGAAACACAGAGAGAGAGAGACAACAGTCAGCCAATCAGATCAGCCAGAAGCTTGTTGTGATCATGTGTTTGAGTTGATGTGAAGACAACTGCTGCTGTTGTGTTCATGTCTCCAGGAAATAAAGCTGGATTCCAGCTGACAGCCTTCAACATGTATAGAGACAGTGGTGGTCATTCATCAAACTGTGGCAGCATCAAATCTGATCTCACACTCTTTGTTCTCTCATTTCATCACTAAACAGCTGATCAGTTTCATCTCTGTCACAGCTCTGAGATCAGGCTGACTGAAGCCTCTAATCACTGGCTCTGATTTCAGAGAACCAGCGTTACATTTAGGAACCATGAGCTCTTTCTGCAGACCAGAAGCTCTGCTGAAGTCCAGCAGTCACATTTGAATCTGTGTCCTTGTGTCATTGGTTTCATCCAGATGTTGAAATGTGCTGGATGTGCTGCATCACTGACTGACAGCTGATGAAGTGAGTCTCTGAAACACTCATTTCTCTCCTTTCTCATTTCTCTTTCTCTCTGCAGCTGGAGGTGATGATGAACCTGATGGTGTGTGTGCTGAGAGAGGACGAGCTGCTTCTTCTCTTCTGAACACCAGCAGTTTGTCATGTGACCACAGATCAATCATTGCTGGGAACAAACAGGAAGAAGATCAAAGCTGAACAACATCTGGATTCAGTCAAAGCTTCACTGAAGTTTCTCAGCTGCTGCAAACAGATTATGGATTTTGGTGTAAAGTTGGTGCCTTAAAGTTTGATTTTTTTTTAGAACATTTGATGTCAAAATCAACTGTTTAACATGCAGACTCTAAACTTCCTGTTCAGCTCCCTCCTGACTTCTGCTGTTTTTAGATGGACTTTTAATTCCTATAGAAATCATGTGGAGAAACCTCATCACTGTAAATGTGTCATTCATTCATTAAAAGCTTAGAACTCACAATAATGTTTTCATTCTTACACCTCTGACAGAGTATTTGTGCATTTTTGGGTTTATCTCAAGTTTGGAAGACTTTGACGTAAATTTGTGTTCATTTCTTCATCATTAATGCCAGACAATATTCTTGTCAATTTGCTCTTTTGTCTTTAAATTTGTGAGAATTAGCTGTTAAATCTTCAGCTTTGCTGAACAGTTTGGGACATTTTTTCTTAAAATTTTGTTACTTCTGACTTTTTTCCTCCAGAATTGGGACTTCTTCTTTCTGAAGTATTTGTGTGTTTTTTTATTTTTTATATTTTGTTGTCAAACCCACAAGGAGGCACTGTGGTTCTTATGGTGCCTGGTGTGGATCCAGAGCCACAGGTTGAAACCCAGAGTGAATAGAATCTGATTTTTGTTCTTTTTTTGGGTTGGTCCACTCTGAAAACAGATGTGTTAAAAACAACACAACTGTGTGTCTAGATCCCATTTTGAAGAGTGTTTGAATGTATTTATGTATATCAGAGATAATTTTGTTGACTGAAATTGAATGAAATTATTTTATCAATGAAAGCTAGAAATTAAGCTAAAATGACCATTTTTACATGATTACATTATAAATCAATGTAAACGCGCCAACAGACATGAATAGTGAGATGCAGACAGGCGAAGTTGTCTAAAACTTCTGCAGCTGTGTTCAACCTGCTGTGGAAATTCCCAAAATAACATCATGCTTAGGTGTACATTATATTAAGTACATTAGGTGTACTTCCCAGCAGCTGCAGGATTGCTTCGATAGGACAAATTGGGAAGTCTTTGAACATCAGGACCTGGAGCTGTTCACAGATAGTGTGCTGTGCTATATCAAAAATTGCATAGACACTTATCACAGTGAACAAACGGATCCGCATCTTCCCTAACCAGAAGCCCTGGATGAACCGGGAGGTCCAGCAACTGCTGAGGGAGAGAAACATCGCCTTCAGGTCTGGTAACAGCGAACTTTACAGCACAGCTCGGGCCAACCTGAAGAGGGGCATCGGAGAGGCTAAGGCAGGCTATAGAAGGAGGATTGAGGACCATCTGGACAGCAATAATAGCCAGCAGGTGTGGCAGGGCATCCAACACCTGGCCACCTATCGAACGAATCCGGGAACCGCAGTAAGTGACCTCACACTGGCGGAGGAGCTGAATATCTTCTTTGCCCGCTTTGAGGTCGCTGCACCTGTCTCGGCCAACCTACACCAGGCCCACAGCAGTACGTTCCTCACTTTGGAGGAACATGAGGTGAGGCGCATCCTGCGGTCCATCGACCCAAGAAAAACAGCGGGTCCGGACGGTGTCCCAGGATGTGTGCTGAGGGACTGTGCAGATCAGCTGGCTGGAGTCTTTACTAAGATTTTCAGCCAGTCCTTGGCACAGTCCACTGTCCCATCCTGCCTGAAGTCCTCCACCATAGTCCCCTTACCCAAGAAACCTCACATTTCTAGCCTCAACGACTACAGACCAGTCGCACTCACCCCGGTGGTAATGAAGTGCTTTGAAAGGCTGGTCCGTAGTCATATCATAGCAGCCCTGCCCTGCAGTATGGACTCCCACCAGTTTGCCTACAGAGTGAATCGATCCACAGAGGATGTGGTGGCCACAGCACTCCATACCACTCTAGCCCACCTGGAGCGGCATGGGAGCTATGTGCGGATGCTCTTCGTGGATTATAGCTCTGCATTTAACACCATTCTTCCACACAAACTAGTGGTCAAGCTCGGGAACCTGGGGCTTCCTCAGGCTATTTGTATATGGATTAGCAGCTTCCTCTGTGGTCGCAGACAGAGAGTCAGGGTGGGCCATCATACATCTATGGCCCTAAACCTCAATACCGGATCCTCCCAGGGCTGTGTGCTGAGTCCCCTGCTCTACTGTCTGTATACACACGACTGCACCCCCGCCCATCACAATAACACCATCGTGAAGTTTGCAGACGACACTACAGTGGTGGGTCTCATTTCGGGGTGGGGGGGGACGAGTCTGCCTACAGAGATGAGGTGGTCCGGCTGTCGTCATGGTGTAAAGAGAATAACCTTCTCCTGAACACCTCTAAGACTAAATAATTGATAATAGACTACAGGAGGAAGAAGACAGAGATTTCCCCTCTCATCATCAACGGGGACTGTGTAGAGAGGGTAGCTGACTTCCGTTTTCTAGGAGTCCACATAGAGGAGAACCTGTCCTGGAGTGTGAACATCTCTGAGCTGGTGCAAAAGGCCCAGCAGAGACTGTACTTCCTGAGGATTCTCAGGAAGGAGAACATCACACAGAGACTGCTGGTGTCCTTTTATCGAGCTTCTATTGAAAGCATATTAATATACTGTATATGCATCTGGTACAGTAGTTGTACAGTAGCTCAGGGGAAAGCACTCCAGAGGGTCATTGACACCGCCCAGAAGATCATTGGCTGCTCTCTCCTCACGCTGGAAGACCTACACCGCTCCCGTTGTCAGAAGAAGGCTCAAAATATTTTAAAGGATACTTCACATCCTGGACACTCATTGTTTGAACTGCTGCCATCTGGGAAACGATGTAGACAAATGAACACAAGGACAAACAGACTCAAACACAGCTTCTATCCAACAGCAATAACCATTCTGAATAAAATGAGGAAGTAATGTGCTAAATGGACATGATTATATGTTGTTGAATGATCCTTGCAATGACTGTGTGTGCATGATGTCCTGTGTTGATGTCTGTGTGAATGTGGCTTGCTATTTATTCTTTTTAATTATTATTTTTAACTGATTTTTAGTAATTTTAGGTCTATGTTTTTTTATAATGGGGCAATGTTTTTATAAATAACAATAAATAATAATAATTTATAAATAACTGACTGGAGAGCACTTTGAATTTCGTTGTACCTGTGACAATGACAATTAAAGATCGATCTATCTATCTATCTGACCGGAGGCTCACTGGAAATGTTGTCTCAAGCCTCTAAAACTTCACAGATGATGGGTGTTTACGTTGCTAGTTTGCTAGGACGTCTGTGGCTGGAAACCATGGGTAAATAACTCCAAAATCCCAATTCAGCTGAAGAGTTCCCGGTCCTCCTGTCTCCCGGTGAGTGAGTTTCATTTTCAAACTAGTTTACTCTGCAATGGTGATACTTTTACTCCAGTGACAGCAAAATTTCAGCTAGTGGACGTCAACGCATGACTGCGCAAATTCGCGCATGCTCGCGTCTTCCCATTCACTTTGTATGGATTTACGCCACCCGTTCACATTTGATGTGAACACACCTTTAGTCTTTGTTTTATTTTAGTCTGTTCATAATCAGTGGTTTTAGTCTAGTTTTACTCAACAAAAACTTAGTTGCCTAAATTGTTTCATTGGACAAAATTAACACTGTTGTATACAGTCGGGGGAAATAATTATTTGATCCACTGCTGAATTCCTAAGTTTATCCCCTCAAAGAAATGAACAGTCCATAATTTTTATGGCAGGTTTATTTTAACAGAGACAGAAGATCAGCAAAAAAATCCAGCAAAAATATTAAATAAGGGTTGTAAATTTGCATTTGATGGAGGGAAATAAGTTTTTGATCCCCAAGAAAAACGTGACTTAGTACTTGGTGGAGAAACCCTTGTTGGCATCACAGAGGTCAAATGTTTCTTGTAGTTGGTCACCAGGTTTGCTTGCATCTCAGGAGGGATTTTGGTCCACTCCTCTTTACAGATACACTCCAAATCCTGAAGGTTCCCAGGCTGTCCCTTGGCAACTAGACGTTTCAGCTCCCTCCACAGATTTTCTATGGGATTAAGGGCCAGAGACTGGCTAGGCCACTCCAGGACCTTCATGTGCTCCTTCTTGAGCCACTCCTTTGTTGCCTTGTCCGTATGTTTTGGGTCATTGTCATACTGGAAGACCCGTCCATGATCAGTGTTCTGGCTGAGGCCAGAACACTGGCCTACGGTATATGGCCTCATTCATTGCTCCTCAATGTGGTGAAATCTTCCTGTACCCTTAGCAGAGAAATAGCCCCAAAGCAGGATGTTTCCACCTCCATGTTTGATAGTGGAGATGGTGTTCTTGGGGTCATATTCAGCATTTCTCTGCTTCCAAAAATGGAGAGTCGAGTTGATGCAGAGTCGAGTTGATGAGAGTCGAGACATGGAGTTGCTAGCTGTTAGCATGCGGCCTACATATCTCCTGAGGGAATACTTCCACGTGATCTGCATTGTTATTTATGCAAATCCGACGGCGAACGCTGGGACAGCACGTGACGTCATTCACTCAGTAACTGGCAGGCTGCAGACAGAACACCCAGATGCTCTTCTCATCTCAGGTGACTTCAACCATGTTTCATTGTCTCTCATTCTACCCACGTTCACCCAGTATGTCACATGCCACACTAGAGACAATAAAACACTGGACTTATTCTACGCAAACACAAAGGAGGCGTACACCTCATCACCACTCCCCTCACTCGGGAGATCGGACCACAACTTGGTTCATCTCCGGCTGGTGTACAAACCCCTAGTGCACAGACAACCTCCGGTCATGCGCACAGTGAAGTTATGGTCTGAGGAGGCAATGGACGCTCTAAAGGACTGTTTTGAAACTACTGCCTGGGAGCAGCTCTGTGATCCACATGGTGAGGACATCGATGGCCTCACTCACGCCATTATGGACTACATCAGCTTCTGTGTGGACAACACCATACCCACCAAGACCATACGGTGTGGCTCGAACAACAAACCCTGGATCAACCCTGAGATAAAAACACTTCTGAGAGAGAAGAAGAGGATCTTCAGGTCGGGGAACAGGGAGATGCTGAAGTCCGTACAGAGGGAGCTGAGGAGGAAGATCAGAGAAGGCAAGGACAGCTTCAGGAAGAAGATGGAGGACAAGCTGCAACAGAGCGACATCGGCGGGGTCTGGAGAAACCTTAAAATCATCTCTGGGCTCCAGAATACCTCCCCCCAGGCCACGGGGGGTCAGGGAGTGGGCGAACAATCTGAACCTGTTTTTAATAGGTTTGACCATCCGCCCTTCCCCCTGACTGCACAACAACCACTGCTGCCTCTGAAGACATCGAGTCCTGCTGCCTACTTGCCACTCCACCATCACCCCCCCACTCCCAACATACAGCCCCCCAACATGACCCTCACTAAGACCCAGGTGAGGACAGAGCTGAGGAAGATCAAGGCGAGGAAGGCATCGGGACCGGACAGCATCAGCACAAAGCTCCTCAAGTCCTGTGCAGACCAGCTGTGTGGGATTGTGGAACACATCTTCAACCTGAGCCTGAAGCTGGGGAGGGTACCACAGTTGTGGAAAACATCTTGTGTGGTACCTGTACCAAAGACTTCCCACCCCAAAGATCTGAACAGCTACAGACCAGTGGCCCTGACGTCCCACATGATGAAGACCCTGGAGAGACTGCTCCTTGCTCACCTCCGCCCCCTGGTGGGACCAGCGATGGATCCACTCCAGTTCGCCTACCAGCATGGCATTGGGGTGGAGGATGCAGTGATCTTCCTCCTTCACGGTTCTCTGTTCCACCTGGAGAAGTCCGGGAATGCGGTGAGGATCATGTTCTTTGACTTCTCCAGTGCTTTCAACACCATCCAACCGATCATCCTGAAGGACAAGCTGCGGTGCGCAGGGGTGGACCAGCACCTGTCATCATGGATCCTGGACTACCTCACGAACCGGCCACAGTTTGTGAGAACCCGGGACTGTGTGTCCGACACGATCATCGGTAGCACGGGCTCCCCCCGCCCCCCAGGGAACGGTTTTGGCTCCCTTCCTGTTCACCCTTTATACTGCGGACTTCTCACACAACACAACACACTGCCATCTACAGAAGTTCTCTGACGACTCTGCGATCGTTGGCCTCATCTCCAACGGAGATGAAGCTGATTACAGAGGACTTATCCAAGACTTTGTGGACTGGTGTCATCGGAACTGCCTCCAGATCAATGCAAGGAAAACTAAGGAGCTGGTGGTGGACTGCCGCAGGCAAGGACAACCTCTCACAGCACCAGTAAATATACAGGGAACTGACATCGAGATGGTGACATCCTACAAGTACCTGGGTGTTCATCTGAACAATAAACTAGACTGGTTCCACAATACTGACACACTCTACAAGAAGGGACAGTGCAGGCTGTTCCTACTGAGGAGACTCAGGTCTTTTGGTGTACAAGGGGCGCTGCTGAAGACATTCTACGACACGGTGGTGGCATCAGCCATCACTTTTGGAGTGGTCTGCTGGGGCAGTGGCGTTACAGCAGCTGATAGGAAGAGACTGAACAAACTGATCAAGAAAGCCAGCTCTGTCCTGGGGCAGTGCCTTGACCCAGTGGAGGAGATGGGAGAGAGAAGGATGGTGGCTAAACTGTCATCTCTGCTGGAGTCCGAGTCCCACCCTATGCAGGACATACTGAATGCACTGAGGAGCTCATTTAGCAGCAGACTACATCATCCTAGGTGCACAACCGAGAGGTTTCGCAGGTCCTTCCTACCTACAGCTGTCAGACTGTATAACCTAAGCAGGGCTGCTCGCACAGAGAGCAAAAAAAACGTGACAACCTAATAGTACTGAATGCAAAAGACGCAATAGACTTACACAATGGTCCCCTCCGGTATACAACTAGGAAAATACCGGTCACTACGGAGGGTGACAATATGTATGGGTACATAATCATACCATGTAGGATAACTAAGTAGACAGTTATGCTGTTCATTCCATCTAGCTACAATGCTCCGCACTGTGTGTGTTTATTACCTCCGCCAAGGAGGTTATGTGATCATCGGCGTTGGTTTGTCTGTCTGTCTGTTTGTTTGTTTGTTAGCAAGATAACTCAAAAGGTTATGGACGGATTTTCATGAAATTTTCTCAGATTGTCAGAAATGGGGTATCTTACAGATGATTACATTTTGGTGGTGATCCGGATCACCGTCCAGAAGAAAACCGCCATTACGGAAAATGCCATTTTCGTCAATAACAACTGAACCGCTAATCCTATCATTATGAATCCAATTGCTAGTCATATGTTTTCATGGTCAAGGAATCTGAAAATGTACACACAAACACTGTATGGGGGGAACTGTGGCGCTTGGCGGAGGTCTGCACTCTCTGAGTGCTTTTCTAGTATATTTATATATTTATTCCATCTAGCTACAATGCTCTGCACTGTGTGTTTATATATTCATATATTTATGTGTACATATGTATACTCTCTGCTCTTGTTTTTTCTTGTCTTCTGATTGTTGCTCTGAGTGTTGCTATCCCTGTGCTGTTGCAATCCTGAAATTTCCCCATTGTGGGACTAATAAAGGCTTATCTTATCTTATCTAGATCCCTTGAGATCATTAACAAGCTACTCCTGTGTAATTCTGGGCTGATCCCTCACCTTTCTCAGAATCATTCTTACCCCACCAGGTGAAATTCTGCATGGAGCTCCAGAGCGAGGACAACTGACTGTTATCTTGCACTGCATCTGGAAAGTGTTTGAACAATTTTTTAGCATAATTAATCCTAGTAAAAAAAAAAAAAAAAACAGACAGAATATTTAAATGTAAATAGATTTATTTCCTCGTGGCCAATGAGGGAGAAGTTACATGAGTGTAGCCCTCAGTCCATACAAACCAAACCTCTGAGTTAGATCACATTCCAGTCAAACTTTTAAAGCTGTCTTACTCATGGGGAGTGAGAGAGAGAGAGAGATTGTCCAGAAGATTAACAGTCCTGTCCTTCAGTCCATGATATAGAGCTTATTTATAGGAATAGAATAAATACAATGAGATGAATGAGCTTTTAACAGACTGATGCTGAAAAGTTAGAGCAGATTTAGATTTTATTTTCTGGCTGGACACAAAGATTTGATTACCCACATATTTGTTCATAACATTGGTTTTCTGGTTTTAAATTTGGGATTTGGATGCTCACTTTTCCCACCAAACTGCTCAGTGCTGATGAGAGAGAGAGAGAGAGAGAGAGGGCATTCGGAAAGCATTCACAGTGCTTCATTTTTTCCACATTTTATGTTACAGCCTTATTCAAAAATGGATTAAATTCACTTTTTCCTCAAAATTCTACACACAATATCCCATGACATGAATTTTTATTTTTTTTTTTTTTAGATTTTTGCAAATTTATTTAAAATAAACTAAGAAATCACATGTACATATGTAAGTATTCACAGCCTTTGCTCAATACTTTGTTGATGCACCTTTGGCAGCAGTTACAGCCTCAAGTCTTACTGGATATGATGCCACCAGCTTGGCACACCTATCTTTGGGCAGTTTGGCTCCTTCCTCTTTGCAGCACCTCTCAAGCTCCGTCAGGTTGGATGGGAAGCGTCAGTGCACAGCCATTTTCAGATCTCTCCAGAGATGTTCAATTGGATTCAAGTCTGGGCTCTGGCTGGGCCACTCAAGGACATTCACAGAGTTCTCCTGAAGCCACTTCTTTGATATCTTGGCTGTGTGATTAGGGTCATTGTCCTGCTGAAAGATGAACCGTTGCCCCAGTCTGAGGTCAAGAGCACTCTGGAGCAGGTTTTAATCCAGGTTGTCTCTGTATATTGCTGCAGTCATCTTTCCCTCTATCATGACTAGTCTCCCAGTTGCTGCCACCACCATGCTTCACTGTAGGGATGGTATTGGCATTGTGATGAGTAGTGCCTGGTTTCCTCCAATCATGACGCCTGGCATTCACACCAAAGAGCTCAATCTTTATCTCATCAGACCAGAAAATTTTGTTTCTCATGGTCTGAGAGTCCTTCAGGTACCTTTTGGCAAACTCCAGGAGGGTTGCCATGTGCCTTTTACAAAGTTGACATGCGCTGTCAACTGTGGGACCTTATATAGACAGGTGTGTGCCTTTCCAAATCATGTCCAATCAACTGAATTTACCACAGGTGCACTCCAATTAAGCTCTAGAAACATCTCAAGGATGATCAGGGGAAACACAATGCACCTGAGCTCAATTTTGAGCTTCATGGCAAAGGCTGTGAATACTTATATACATGTGATTTGTCAGTTTTTTATTTTTAATAAATTTGCAAAAATCTAAAAAAAATCTTTTTTCATGTTGTCATTATGGCATATTGTGTGTAGAATTTGGAGGAGAAAAGGAATTTAATCCCTTTTGGAATAAGGTTGTAACATCATCATCATCATCATCACAGCAGTCTGTCGGGGGCGACGATGACTGTTTCATTTAGGTCTGATCAGATTCCTCCACGCAGCTCTGTCCTTTGCCTTCCGGGCGACGTCCGAGCCAGAATGAGTTGCTTTCTGACATGGTTTATTGACCCAGTGAGCAGACTCGGAGACCAGAGTAGATACGATTATCTTTATTACTATAATGTGGAGTGTGTGAATGTGTGGGTGTGTGTTATTGCTGCAGCTGGGGGAGAGCAGAAAGCCGTTCGACCTGGCAACCCTAGGGACAAACAGAGGCAGGATGGTTAGCGTCTTTACAGCTGAGAATGTGCTGGTTAATCTGCAGCTTACTGTTTCAGGTTCAGGTTCAGGTTACTTTATTTGTACCCGTAGGTAGATTTGTTTTGCAGTCAAGTGACATCCATATTTACAAACCACAATTACATTCAACATAAACACCAACACAGGCACACATGAAGCTGACTATAAACATGATAAAAATACTCAAGGCTCCATCAATCAGGATATAAGACAAAGAGATGAGAGAAAAAACAGGGATAAGAGAGAAGGGTAATATTAAAAAGTTAAAGAGGTTAAAAACTCAAAAGTCTAAAATCCAATAAAAGATTTAGAACCCAAATAAAAAACCTACGGAAATAAGTAAATATAAAATGAAATTAATAAATAGGTAACTAAATTATGTGCAATATATTGTTACAACTTGTTCAACTCTTTGACAGCAGCAGGAACAAAGCTGTTTTTGTAGCGCTGGGTTTTACTTTTTGGGACAGCAAACCTCAGTCTGGAGGGAAGAAGCTCAAAGTGGCAGTGCAAAGGGTGGGAGTTGTGGTCTATATTAATCATATATCCCATAACCTACATATGTATAAGCATGTGAGAATGTTTGGTGATTACATATGTAAAGCGACTTCACACCTCAGAACAGGACAAAGGGTCTCAACCGCCAGTGAAGATCAAAGAGCATCCGAGGCACTGCGGCGGAGACCAGATAGGTCGCCCTGACCTCCCAGGGCCAGGTGGAGGGGTACGGAGACAAAGGAGGGTAATTAGGTTAATGGGGGATGTCAGCTTTGTATGCATGTCTTTTGTTGTGCGTGAGTATAAGTACACAGAGCCGAATGTGTTCGCTCTCTTACTTCTTCTGCTGCTGCACTAGATGAGACTTGTTAGAGGAGCGAAGCTGATAATAAACTTTGGTTTATAAGTCACATCGCCTCGTTATTCCATGCTCCTCTACACTGGTGACCCTGACGCGAGGATGGACCAGAAGCGTTCCCCAGCGATCGACTCATCTGTGGCGATCCAGGCAGACGCCGGCGCCCATGCAGACAGGGGAACAGATGGACGACGTTCCCCCACGGCAGAAATGATAGAGAGGGCTCAACTGAGCACCAGCGCCGCTGTGAGAGCCGAAGGAAGACACTCTCACCCTGCGGACACATCAGTGACGGTCCACACAAACGCCGTCACCGTCAACATGCCGGACTTCTGGCAGGAAGACCCCGCCTCGTGGTTTCAGTAAGCTGAAGCCCAGTTTGCACTTGCGGGCATCACGGCTGATGATACAAAGTTCTATCACATCGTCGCCAAACTCGACGCCGCCACTTCGAGATGTGCGCGGAGCATAATCCAGCGGCCGCCGGCCCAGGACAAATACAGAGAACTAAAAGCGACCATCGTGGTGAATTTCGTCCCCTCTGCCGAGGGGAGAGCCGAGAGGATCCTGGCGGTCTATGGCCACAGAGGATGCAGACCCAAGGCCCTTATGGAGGACTTGCTGCAACTCAAAGAAGAGGACAATGACAATTTCCTCTTCCAATTTATATTCCTCAGTACGCTGCCGCCACACATGAGAGGGACGCTTGCCAACATGCGATGCAGCACCCAGCAAGACTTCCACACGCTGGCTCGCGAAGCGCAGCGACTCGTCAACGCCTGCAGAGAACAGACAGCCACAGCAGCATCCGCAGGCCTCAACGCTGATGTCCGGAGCCACGGGGAGCCACAAACCACCGAGCAGAATCCGCCCACCATGGCAGCGACACGGCCAAGACGTAACAGACGGAGCGACGTCTGTTATTACCACCACCGCTTCGCCGAGAAGGCTTACAAATGCCTTCCCCCCTGCAGATTCACGATTTCGGGAAAACGCCAAAGCCGAGAACCGTTAACAGCGGCAGTTCTCGGCGAAAAAAGCAAGCTTCTATATGTGACGGACGGACACACCGGCAAGCAGTTCCTCATTGACACGGGAGCTCAACTGAGTTTTATAATGTCCTCCCAAGCAGACTGGGCCATGGGCCCCCGGGGCAATGGAGCGGTGGCAGCCAACGGCTCCATCATCGACACTTTTGGCGAAAGAAACCTGCCCCTCCGCATCCATGGCCGCAACTACAGATGGACATTTGTTGTAGCGGCGGTGAGTTTTAACTTGTTGGGCGCAGACTTTTTGTGTGCACATGGGTTATTAGTTGATCTAGCGAACAGACGCTTGGTTAATGCATTGTCCTTTGCTTCTATTCCCTGCTCAGCTCGAGTTTCTCCACCATCCGTGCAGGCCAGCGTCACTACAACAGGAGGTAAGTTTGATCAACTCCTCACCCAATTTCCAGCACTCACAATTCCCAAATTCTCAGCTACAGTGGCTAAGCACGGGGTCGAACACTTTATTCCCACAACGGGCCCGCCCGTATTCGCCAAAGCTCGGCGCTTTGACGCGACCAAGCTCGCCATAGCTCGGGACGAGTTTACCACCCTTGAAAAACAAGGCATTATCAGGCACTCAAAAAGCCCCTGGGTGTCACCACTTCACATGGTCCCTAAATCCGACGGTTCTTGGAGACCGTGCGGCGATTACCGCAGATTAAACAATGCGACAGCGCATGACTGCTACCCAATTCCTCACATCCAAGATTTTTCACTACATCTGGCGGGTGCGCGCATTTTTTCAAAAATAGACCTGGTCCGCGGCTATCATCAAGTCCCCGTTAGAGCGGAAGACATTCCTAAAACAGTTGTAATAACCCCCTTTGGTCTTTTTGAATTTTTGCGGATGCCTTTCGGCCTCAAAGGCGCTGCTCAAACCTTTCAGCGGATGATGGACACAGTATTACGCGACCTCCCTTTCGTGTTCGTCTACCTCGACAATATGCTGGTAGCCAGCTCGTCTGAGGAAGAACACGAACAGCATCTCACTATGGTTTTTCAGAGACTAGAAGAGCACGGGTTAATAATCAATCCAGCCAAATGCAAATTCGGCGTGTCACAAATTGATTTTTTGGGACACAGAGTTTCACCGAAGGGGGCAGTCCCACTGCCAGACAAAGTTCACACAGTAAAAAGTTTCCCACGGCCACAAACGGTCAAATCGCTGCAAGAATTTTTGGGAATGGTGAATTTTTACAACCGTTTCCTCCCCCGCGCAGCTCAGCTCATGCAGCCCCTATATGACGCGCTCAGAAAACAAAAACCTTCCAACGCGGTCGAATGGACCCCGGAGCGCGAACACGCCTTCGCGGAAGTAAAAATTGCCCTAGCTAATGCCACATTGTTGGTTCACCCTGATCCCTCGGCCCGCATTGCGCTAACCACAGACGCTTCAGACCTGGCCATAGGGGCGGTTGTAGAACAACACGTCGGTGGAACCTGGCAACCTTTGGCATTTTTCAGCAAATCGCTGAACCAAACTGAGCGTAAATACAGCACCTTTGACAGGGAGCTGCTAGCGCCTCATTTATCCATCCGCCACTTCCAGTTCTGGTTGGAGGGGCGGCGTTTCATGGCTTTTGTAGATCACAAACCGCTCACCTTTGCGATGGCTAAAATTTCTGAACCGTGGTCAGGCAGGCAACAAAGACAGCTAGCTGCGATTTCAGAGTTCACCACAGACATTCGACATGTGGCAGGCAAACTTAACGTGGTAGCAGACTGCCTCTCTCGCGCTGTGACATCGCCAGAGCGTGAGGAGACAGATTATACTACCTCAGCCGCAGAACTCTTCGCCAACGCGGACACATACGCAGCCCCAATCCACGTAGGGATAGATTATGCAGCCATGGCGGAAGAGCAAAGTAGTGACGCGGACGTGCGCGCACTCCTGTCTGGACCAACAGGGTTAAGGCTGGAGGAAAGGGGTTTACGCGACGGTGTGCCCCCCCAATAAGATAAGATAAGATAAGATAAGCCTTTATTAGTCCCACAACGGGGAAATTCCAGGATTGCAACAGCACAGGGATAGCAACACTCAGAGCAACAATCAGAAGGCAAGAAAAAAAAACAAAAAAAAAAACAAGCAAGCAAGAGCAGCTAATATACATATGTACATATTACTATAAAATATATATATACACACACACACACACACAGACACACAGTGCAGAGCATTGTAGCTGGATGGAATAAATATATGAATATATGAACACACAGTGCAGAGCATTGTAGCTAGATGGAATAAATATGTAAATATATAAACACCCACAGTACGGAGCATTGCAGCTAGGTGGAATAAATATGCAAGTATATAAACACACACAGTGCGGAGCAATGTAGCTAGATGGAATAATATGTAGATATATAAAAACACAGTGCGGAGCATTGTAGCTAGATGGAATAAATATATAGATATATAAATATAAACACACCCAGTGCTGAGCATTGTAGCTAGATGGAATAAATATATAGATATATAAATATAAATATAAACACACCCAGTGCAGAGCATTGTAGCTAGATGGAATAAATATGTAAATATATAAACACACACAGTGCAGAGCATTGTTGCTAGGTGGGATGAAACAGCATAACCGTCTATTTAGTTATCCTACATGGTATGATTATGTGCCCATACATATTCTCACCCTCCATAGCGACCGGTATGTTCCTAGTTGTATGCCGGAGAGGACCATTGTGTAAGTCTATTGCATCTTTTGCATTCAAAAAAAAAAAACAAAAAAAAAAAACTATTAGTTTGTTACGTCTTTTTGCTATCTCTGCGAGCAGCCCTGCTTAGGTTGTACAGTCTGACAGCCGTTGGTAGGAAGGACCTACGAAACCTCTCGGTTGTGCACCTGGGATGATGTAGTCTGCTGCTAAATGAGCTCCTCAGTGCATCCAGTATGTCCTGCATAGGGTGGAACTCGGACTCCAGCAGAGATGACAGTTTAGCCACCGTCCTTCTCTCTCCTATCTCCTCCATCGGATCAAGGCGCTGCCCCAGGACAGAGCTAGCTTTCTTAATCAGTTTGTTCAGTCTCTTCCTATCGGCTGCAGTAATGCCACTGCCCCAGCAGACCACTCCAAAAGTGATGGCTGATGCCACCACCGTGTCATAGAATGACTTCAGCAGCGCCCCTTGTACACCAAAAGACCTGAGTCTCCTCAGCAGGAACAGCCTGCACTGTCCCTTCTTGTAGAGTGCGTCAGTATTGTGTGACCAGTCTAGTTTATTGTTCAGATGAACACCCAGGTACTTGTAGGATGTCACCATCTCGATGTCTGTTCCCTGTATATTTACTGGTGCTGTGAGGGGCTGCCCATGCCTGCGGCAGTCCACCACCAGCTCCTTAGTTTTCCTCGCGTTGATCTGGAGGCAGTTCCGATGGCACCAGTCCACAAAGTCCTGGATAAGCCCTCTGTACTCAGCTTCATCTCCGCTGGAGATGAGACCGACGATCGCAGAGTCATCAGAGAACTTCTGTAGATGGCAATGTGTTGTGTTGTGTGAGAAGTCCGCAGTATAAAGAGTGAACAGGAAGGGAGCCAGCACCGTTCCCTGGGGGGCCCCCGTGCTACTGATGATCGTGTCGGAAACACAGTCCCGGGTTCTCACAAACTGAGGCCGGTTCGTGAGGTAGTCCAGGATCCATGATGACAGGTGCTGGTCCACCCCTGCGCGCAGCAGCTTGTCCTTCAGGATCATCGGTTGGATGGTGTTGAAAGCACTGGAGAAGTCAAAGAACATGATCCTCACCATATTCCCGGGCTTCTCCAGGTGGGACAGAGAACGGTGAAGGAGGAAGATCACCGCATCCTCCACCCCAATGCCATGCTGGTAGGCGAACTGGAGTGGATCCATCGCTGGTTCCACCAGGGGGCGGAGATGAGCAAGGAGCAGTCTCTCCAGGGTCTTCATCAAGTGGGACGTCAAGGCCACCGGTCTGAAGCTGTTCAGGTCTTTGGGGTGGGAAGTTTTTGGTACAGGTACCACACAAGATGTTTTCCACAGCTGTGGTACCCTCCCCAGTTTCAGGCTCATGTTGAAGATATACGTCACAATCCCACACAGCTGGTCTGCACAGGACTTGAGGAGCTTTGCGCTGATGCCGTCCGGTCCCGACGCCTTCCTCGCCTTGATCTTCCTCAGCTCCGTCCTCACCTGGGTCTTGGTCAGGGTCAGGATGGGGGGCTGTGTGTTGGGAGTGGGGGGGGTGTCGGTGGAGTGGGGAGTGGGCAGCAGGACTTGATTTCTTAGAGGCAGCAGTGGTTGTTGTGCAGACAGGGGGGAGGGCGGTTGGTCAAATCTATTGAAAAACAGATTCAGGTTGTTCGCCCACTCCCTGCCCCCCGTGGCCTGGGGGGAGGTATTCTGGAGCCCCGAGATGGTTTTGAGGTTTCTCCAGACCCCGCTGATGTCGCTCTGTTGCAGCTTGTCCTCCATCTTCTTCCTGAAGCTGTCCTTGCCTTCTCTGATCTTTCTCCTCAGCTCCCTCTGTACGGACTTCAGCATCTCCCTGTTCCCCGACCTGAAGATCCTCTTCTTCTCTCTCAGAAGTGTTTTTATCTCAGGGTTGATCCAGGGTTTGTTGTTTGAGTGACGCCGTATGGTCTTGGTGGGAACGGATTTGTCCACACAGAAGCTGAGGTAGCCCGTGAAGGTGTGAATGAGGCCATCGATGTCCTCACCATGTGGATCGCAGAGCTGCTTCCAGGCAGTGGCTTCAAAACAGTCCTTTAGAGTGTCCATTGTCTCCTCAGACCATAACTCCACAGTGTGCATGGCCGGAGGTTGTCTGTGCACTAGGGGTTTGTACACCGGTCGGAGATGAACCAAGTTGTGATCCGATCTCCCAAGTGGGGGGAGTTGTGATGAGGTGTACGCCTCCTTAGTGTTTGCGTAGAACAAATCCAGTGTTTTATTGTCTCTAGTGTGGCATGTGACATACTGGGTGAAAGTGGGCAGAATGGGAGACAGTGAAACGTGGTTGAAGTCGCCTGAGATGAGGAGAAGAGCATCTGGGTGTTCTGTCTGCAGCCTGCTGGTTACTGAATGGATGACGTCACGCGCTGTCCCAGCGTTCGCCGTCGGATTTGCATAAACAACAATGCAGATCACGTGTGAGTGTTCTCTCGGGAGATATGTAGGCCTCATGCTAACAGCTAGCAACTCAATGTGCGACATCTCAACCGGCCGACCTCGCCCGGTAGTTCCAGCTGCATGGCGCCGCCGTATTTTCGACTCAATTCACTCCCTTGCACACCCAGGTGTGCGCGCTTCGGTTAAAATGGTGGCCGAAAAGTTTGTGTGGCCTGGCCTGCGCAAAAATGTAAAAGAATGGGCAAAGACTTGCATTTCTTTTCAGCGCGCCAAAATACACAAACACACAAAAGCCCCTCTAGAGCCTTTTCGAATCCCTGCTAGAAGGTTCGACCACGTTCATGTCGACCTCGTGGGACCACTACCTTCCTCCCAAGGTTTCACACATCTGTTAACAATGATAGACCGTACTACACGCTGGCCGGAGGCGGTCCCTCTGGCGTCAACCACAGCGGAGGAAGTCGCTCGCGTTTTTTTGACAAACTGGGTGGCACGTTTCGGCGTCCCAACGGACATCACGTCCGATAGGGGGCCTCAATTTGTCTCGGAGCTTTGGTCAGCCATGGCCAGTAGCTTAGGAGCGACAATTCACCGCACCACCGCTTATCACCCTCAGGCTAATGGGTTATGCGAGCGTTTTCACAGGTCTTTAAAGGCCGCCCTCAGAGCCTCACTAACGGATACAAATTGGGTAAATAAACTTCCTTGGGTTTTATTGGGGTTGCGTGCTGCACCTAAAGAGGATCTAGACGCCTCCCCAGCAGAATTAGTTTTTGCACAACCTCTCAGGCTCCCAGGTGAATTTTTACCAGAGAACCCAGAGCCAGGGCATCTTCCAGCCCCGAGGTTTTTAGGCAGCAACGGACCGGACTCTCTCCCCGGGCCGGCACATCATTCTTTTCCACGGGTTTTTGTCCCCCAAGCTTTAAAAAACGCTGAATTCGTTTTTGTTAGGCATGAAGCTTTAAAACCAACCTTCCGCCCACCATACGATGGACCATTCAGAGTGCTGGAACCTGGTGATAAGCATTTTGTGCTTGATTTTGGGGACAGAAAAGAAACAGTCAGCATTGACAGACTTAACCTGCCTTCTTGTTGAGAGACGAGCCTGCATGGTTGGCGAGAGCACCTCGGCGGGGTAGACCCCCCAAGAGAAAAGACTCAGCCCCCCTGCAGGGAACAAATAATCACTCTCCTTCCCAAGCTGCAGATTCCTTACAGGAGGGTCCCACCAGGACGCCCGAACGGACCCACAGCAGATTCGGAAGAAGATTAAAGCCCAGACGGCACAAGGACTGATGCAAACTACTCAGAAGTTGTTCACTAATTGTGCTGTAACAGTTTAGGACTGACTTGTGATATTACTATGCTGTTATGATTACCACTGAATTCTCTACAGGAGCATAGCTGTTGGAAAGTTTTTTCTTTGTCAAGAGGTGTAGCAGTTAGTATGTCATAATAATTATCTTAAACTGTGAATTTTCCTATTGTCCTTTTCTTAGTCGTTTGGGGGGGGGGGCTGTGGTCTATATTAATCATATATCCCATAACCTACATATGTATAAGCATGTGAGAATGTTTGGTGATTACATATGTAAAGCGACTTCACACCTCAGAACAGGACAAAGGGTCTCAACCGCCAGTGAAGATCAAAGAGCATCCGAGGCACTGTGGTGGAGACCAGATAGGTCGCCCTGACCTCCCAGGGCCAGGTGGAGGGGTACGGAGACAAAGGAGGGTAATTAGGTTAATGGGGGATGTCAGCTTTGTATGCATGTCTTTTGTTGGGTGTGGGTATAAGTACACAGAGCCGAATGTGTTCGCTCTCTTACTTCTGCTGCTGCTGCACTAGATGAGACTTGTTAGAGGAGCGAAGCTGATAATAAACTTTGGTTTATAAGTCACATCGCCTCGTTATTCCAAGCTCCTCTACAGGAGTCATCATTTAAAATGGCGGTAGCAATCCTCTGTACCTGTCTGGTGTACAGGGATGACAGGCTCAGCTGTGACTCACCAAGCAAACGACTGAACCATCTAATTACCAGATCCAAGGATTTCCTCTGTTTCAGTTTTATCTGACCAAACCATGACACTAAAGAAAAGGATAAAACAGATTCAATAAAAGCCCGATAAAACATTATCATTATGGTTTGGTCAATTTGGAAGCGTGCAAGTTTCCTTAAACAATGCAAATGTTGCTGACCCTTTTTGCACACCCTTTCACAGTTCTCTTCAAAGTTTAAATTACTATCAATAATCGTCCCAAGATATTTGTAGGATTGCACACATTCAATGTTCTGGCCTTTTAGTACAGTGACTTCGTGCCTGGGAGTTTTCCTCCTAAAGCCAATAATCATATCTTTAGTTTTTGTCGTATTCAACTGCAGGTAGGAATCCTCACACCAGTGAACAAAATCATCAACTACTGGGCCGTGGCCACTCTCACCATCCTGGAGGAGACTGACAACAACTGAATTATCAGCATACTTTATAATGTGTCTGTTGTCATGTCTGCTCCGACACATGTTTGTGTACAGGATGAAGAGTAGTGGTGATAACACACACCCCTGAGGAGAGCCAGTAGAAGAGCACTTTTGGTCAGACAATGTACCATTGACCCTTACTCTCTGTGTCCTGTTGGTTAAAAAATCCAGAATCCAACCCACCAGATTATTGCTCAAATCAAATTGTTGCAGGAGCCTTTCAACTAAAATATGAGGTTGGATTGTATTAAAGGTGGAAGAAAAGTCCACAAATAAAAGCCTGGCGTGTGTCCCATTAAAATCCAGATGTTTAAAAAGCATGTTAAACAGAGTGACAGTGGCATCCTCCACTCCTCTGTGAGGCCTATAGGCAAACTGCAGAGGATGCATGCATTGGATCCTGGAACAGGAACAAAAACGGCATCTTTCCAGATCTTAGGCACATGTTGTGTCTGTAAGGACTTATTGAAAATGTAGTGAAATACAGGACTCAATTCATGTGCACAGGACTTTACCAATCGCCCACATATATTATCAGGGCCCTGACTTTTGTTCACTTTTACAGCGCAGAACGTCCTTTTAATATCCTGCACCTCAATATTAAAGTGCTGATTGTCTTTGAGTTTCTGTTTCAAATCTTGGGTTTCTGTGCTAAAATCAAAGGAATCAAAACGACCATAAAAACAATTAAGAAGGACTTCCGGGAAGATGGCGGAGAGACATAACGCTTAAACAGAGAGCTCTCCCTAGCCGGATTAAAAATCATCGGTAAATGGCCAACTCGACATAAACGGATCAATAAACTAAGGGATGAAAACACGAAGGAGCCGGGCACAAGGACGAAAGCAGGGTAAAATTGAAGAATTCCTCTCCAACAACGCAGGAAAAACCGCTGAACACGAAGCCCAAAAAAACGAGGTGTCTACAGCAGAGAAAATGGAGGACGCCAGGCTCGAAAACATGAACACTGGCATCGCCAGTTTGGGTAAAGAGTTAAGAGAATTCAAGCGGCAGCTACAGCAGGATTTAGCGGCTCTTAAGGAGGAGCTGAAGAAAGAGATTAAGGAGGAAATTATGGGCCTCCGAAGAGAAATGGAGCGCAAGCTAACAGAAAACATGGAGGAGCTGCGCTCCCAAAGGGCGTGTATGACAGAAGCGCAGGCCCGAATATCGGAGCTGGAAGATTGGAAAAGCGAGGCAAACGAACAGCTACAGACCCTGACGACGCAAACGCAGAGGATGCAGGAGAAAATAAACGACTTGGAGAGCAGGTCCAGACGAAGCAATATGCGCATCTTTGGAATTCCGGAGGGCATTGAAGGCAACTCGATGACGAAATTCATGGATCAGTTCTTAAAAAAAGAGCTGGAACTACCCGGAGAAACGGATCTGCAGATTCAACGAGCGCACAGAGCACCGGCACAAAACCTGAAACCAAACTCTACACCCAGGTCAGTTGTGGTAAACTTTGTGAAATATGACATAAAGGAAAGAATCCTGACACAAGCATGGAAAAAAAAGATACGAATCGGCGACAAACAGGTATTCTTTGACCATGACTACCCAACAGAAATTGTGCAGCAGCGGAAGAAATATGCCAACATTAAAAAAAACACTGAAAGAGAAAAAAATTAGATTCCAAACGCCGCTAACGAAAATGAGGATTCATTGGGAGGACGGCGTAAGAACCTACAACACGGCCAGAGAGGCAGCGCGGGATATGATGGAGCGGGGCCTTGAGGTGAGCGTGCCGGAGGAAACGACTGGAGCAGCGGCGGCCCTGAACGCATCACGACAGCCGGAGTGGAGACGAGTGAACGGCGGAAGAAGGGGGAGAGACGTGGCGCAGCGGGCCCAGGACAAGCTACAAGGCTTTCAACTGAAAGCCTAGATCATAACAAAGATTAAGAAAGGCACAGAAGAAATGAAGGCCAAGAAGACAAGGTAAAAAAGAAACAGATGGCTAGGAGAGGTTTAAGTGATATTTGTTGGACATTTCTAGACTAATGACTATTATAGTAAATACAGGTCTAGGGAGGGCCCCTCACTCTGTGAGGACATTCCCTCCACCCACCAACAGGGACCAGTGGGCAGAAGAAAGGCCCAAAGTACGGAGGTCGAGATTTTTTAATGTGTTTTTATATAAATATGTGTTATTTTTGTTGTTAAAGGGGCTAGGAGCACAAGTTAAAAAATGGAAAAACATGAATATGGGTAAAAATCTTAAGATAATGACACTAAACGTGAATGGTCTGAACTCACCTGTTAAAAGGGAAAGAATAATAAGAAAATTCAAGAAGGAAAAAGCTGAAATTATATTTATGCAAGAGACACATTTGAGCAAGACAGAACATGTGAAACTAAAGAGATTTGGCTATAAGAACTCCTACTACAGTTCATTTAAGGGAGGAGCTAAAAGGGGGGTTATGATACTAATTTCAAACAAAATACAATTTGAAAGTGAACAGGAAATCCAGGATAAAGAAGGCAGGTATGTAATAATAAAGGGAAGAATAGATGGTATGCAGATCACATTAGTGAACATCTATGCCCCACCAGAAAGTGACAAGGGTTTTTTTCAACATCTGTTTGATCTCATAGCAACACACAGTGAAGGAGTCCTAATTTGTGGAGGAGACTTAAATGCTGTCATGGATCATGAAGCTGATACAACAAGTGTTAAGAAGACAAAAAAAACATGTAACAAAGTTCATAAGAACCTCACTGACAGAAATGGGTATGGTAGACATATGGAGGGACCTACACCCACTCGAAAAAGACGATACACATTATTCAGCAGTCCATAAAGTACACTCTAGAATAGATTACTTCCTTATGAATGAAGGTGACAGACACAGGGTGAGAAATTGTTGGATTGGAGGGGCAGAAATATCAGATCATAATCCTATATACATGGAAATATATCTAAACAACAGAAAACGACAAACAACATGGAAACTTAACGTAGGACTGTTAAATGATGAGAAAATGAAAGAAAGAATAAAAATAAACATAAACGAATATATCCAAGAGAATGACAATGAAGAAGTGGACCCAACAATACTATGGGACGCACTAAAAGCCGTGTTAAGAGGAAAATTAATTGTTGAAACAGGAAAAGCAAATAAGACTAAACTGGAAGCGTATGAACAAAGATGTGAGAGACTGAGGGAATTAGAACGTAAACATCAAAGCACAAATGATCCAAAAATATATCAAGAAATTAAAGAAGAAAAAACAAAGATAAAAGAAACACAAATGGATGAAATCGAAAGGAAAAATAGATATCTAAAGCAAAAATATTATGAAACGGGACCAAAAGCCACAAAACTGCTGGCAAAACGGCTAAGAAAACAACAAACAATGAATAATGTATACAAGATTAAAGACCCCACCACAAATAAAACCACAGTTAACCCAGAAAACATCGAAGAAATATTCCATAATTTCTACCAAGAACTATACTCGCAACCTGAAGAAACAAATACTAAAGATATTAAAAAATTTCTAGGCACATTGGACTTGCCATCAATAGGAAATCAACAAAATGAAAAGCTAACAGCAGAAATAACAACACAAGAGATCAGAGATGTGATTAAGTCACTTAAAAACGGTAAATCACCAGGTAGTGATGGATACCCGTCTGAGTTTTATAAACTGTTTATAGAAGAACTCACGCCACAGCTCCTAAAGTCATTTAATTGGACGTTGAACAACAACAAAATACCTCCATCATGGAACGAAGCTATCATTTCAGTTATTTTAAAGCCAGGGAAAGATAAAGAACAATGCGGAAACTATAGACCAATCTCTTTATTAAATGGGGATTATAAAATATATACAACAATTATATGTAAACGAATAAAGACATTCTTGACGGAATTGATAGAAGATGATCAAACTGGTTTCATAGAGGGACGCCAAACACATGACAATATCAGGAGAACAATACATATAATTAACCAAATACATAAAGAAAAGAAAAGCGCAGTAATAATGAGTCTAGACGCAGAAAAAGCATTTGACAGGGTTAACTGGAAATTCCTATATAGTGTACTGGAGCGCTTTGGATTTAACGAAAAATCAGTACAATGCATAAGGATGCTATATCAAGAACCTGTGGCAAGAATCAAGATAAACGGCAGCTTAACAGACAAAGTAAATATACAAAGATCAACCAGGCAGGGATGCTGCTTATCGCCCACCTTGTTTGCTCTGTTCATAGAGCCACTGGCTCAAGCGATACGACAAAATAAGAAATTAAAAGGTGTAACAATAAAGGGGGCGGAACACAAGATTGGGCTATTCGCAGACGATATTATAGTTTACCTTGAACAACCAGATGAATCAATAATGGAAATGATGAACTTGATAGAAAATTTTGGAAAATTATCAGGATACAAGATAAACATAACAAAAACACAAATACTGACATTCCACTATAACCCTCTAAACCAGATAACTGATAAGATCAAACTAAACTGGAAACAAAAAGAAATAAAATACCTTGGAGTGAACATACCTAAAGACCTAAGCAAAATATATAAAGCAAACTATGATAGGTTGGAACAAGAAATAAAAAAAGATATTGATAGATGGTCAATCTTAAATATGGATCTGAATTCAAAAACTGAGACAGTCAAAATCAGCATACAACCTAGATTACTTTACCTCTTCCAGGCTCTACCAACAGAGATTCCAGATGCCCAATTCTCAAAGTGGGACAGGATGATATCGAGATTTGTTTGGGGAGGTAAAAAGTCAAGAGTGAAATATAAAACTCTCCAATTACCAAAAGAGAAAGGAGGCATGGGCCTACCGAGTCTAAAGGAATATTACTACTCAGCACAAATAAGATATATCATATGTTGGTGCGACCAGGGATATGAGGCAAAATGGAAAGAAATGGAAAAGGAAATTGAGGGACTCCCAGTACAAAGCATAATAGGAGATAAAGATGCATATAAGCAAATCAAACAAATAGACCCAATCACTAAATTTACTTTAGAACTGTGGTATAAAATAGTACAAAAATATAATATAAAGGAAGACATAAAACTATTGAAATGGGTAGCATTTGACAGTCAGTTTGAACCGGCAAAACAAGATAGGGGATACAAAAATCTGGTGAACAAGGGAATCACAGCATGGGGCAATATCGGAAAAAAAGACCTCGGGAGCTTTGCAAACATCAGGAGAAAATTTAAACTAGAAAGATCGGAATTTTTCAGATATCTGCAGATGAGAGATTATTATATGAAGAAGATTAGGCATAACCTCCAAACAGATGTGAGCGAGATTATACAACTCATTTTAAGCTCATATACAGGAAATAAAATAAGAATTATTTCAAAGCTATATCAGAAACTTATGACAAACAATCATACAAGTAACTATATAAAGGAGAAATGGGAGAAAGAGCTCAATTTAAACATAACAGAAGAAAGCTGGCAGGAAATATGGAAAACACAACACACATCAACAAATTCAAGGACATGGAGGGAATTTGGATGGAAAAACCTGATTCGCTTTTTCATTACACCACAGATTCAAGGAAAATATACAAATACCCAATCTTTATGCTGGAGGGGATGTGGGGCCCAAAATGCAGACCACTCACATATGTTTTGGAAATGCTGCAAAGTATCATCTTTCTGGAAATCTATACATGTGACAATACAGAGGATATTAGGATATAATATACCAATGAACTGTAACCTGATGTACCTATGTGATCTTAAAAGAGACAATGTTATACAGGCTGAGGACAGATATCTAGTTAAAATCTTGTTGATTGCATGTAAAAAAAACTATCACAAAAAAATGGCGATCAGAAGTTCTTCCTGACCAAGAGCAATGGACTGACATTGTTGAGGACATACGTATGATGGAAAAACTAACATATCGACAAAGAATGCAAGAAGGACTATGGGAAAAAAATGGCGGAAATGGACACACTACAAAGTGCAACAACAAGGCAGAAATTGAAAGAATAACCAAAGACACTGAAAAAACCAGAAGAATTAAGAAATGGAAACTAAAAACTTGATGCTCCAACATTTGTCCCCCCCCTTTTTTTTTCTTTTTCTTTTTTTTTCTTTTTCCCTACCCTAGCCCCTTTGTTTTTTTTTAAATGTAGAATGTGATCTGAATGCATTATATATGATGAAAAATGAATAAAAATCTAAGTTACAAAAAAAAACCCAATTAAGAACATTAGCCAGCTCTGTGTCTGAATTAAAACCATCTTAAAACATATGATTACTGCACTCTGTGCTCTGAAGGCCTGCAATAGTTTTCATACTGGCCCAGGCTGAACCAAGTTTCTTTGTTGCCATCTTGCTTTCCAACTCTGATTTATAATTCTGTTTTGCTCTTAAAATTTCAGACTTCAGCTCTTTTGTGGCAACCTGTAGCTCAGAAACAACCCCCTGCTAAAGGCAAGTGCTTTCCTCTGTAAGCAGGATTTAACTGATTTTGTAACCCATGGCTTGTTGTTGGGATATATTTTGACACGTTTATGTGGAACGATCATATCTCTGCAGAAAGCCATGTATGAGCATGTGACATTCACCAAAGAGTCCAAATCATCTCCGCAGGACAGTGTGAACACCTCCCAGTCCGTACAGTTAAAGTATTCCTGGAGGCAGTGCACTGAATCCTCTGTCCACACACCTATGTCGCTGGTCTTCGCCTTGCCTCTTTTGAGAGCAGTTTTATATGTGGCAGCAAATGTACACAGTTGTGATCTGAGGATCCTAAAGGAGGAAGGGGAAATGATTTATAGGCCCTCTCTATGGGTCCATAGCACAGGTCCAATGTTTTTTTTCGCCTTTTTGGGCAGGAGACATACTGATAAAAGTTTTTAAGTGTCTTCTTTAAAGAAACATGGTTAAAATCCCCAAGAATAAAGTTTGGAGCCTCTGGGGAAATCAACTGCAACCGCTGTACCACATCAAAGACGGTGCTGGAGGCAGAGGCAGTGTCCGCCCTTGGCTAAATGTACACAGTCGTTATAAAAAGTTGGGGGAACTCGCGAGGCAGATAAAAAGGGCATAGTGATATGGACAGAAGCTCCACATCGGGTGTACAGATGCGCTCTCTGACCGTGACAGATGTACAGTACTGTTTATTAATGTATAAACATGTGCCGCCCCCCTGATGTTTCCCTGTTACCTCTTCCTGCCGATCCGAGCGAAGTGGGGCTCCAAAGACATCAATCCACAGGTCCGCATCCAGACCATGCGCCGTATGCCACGTCTCTGTGTAAGCCATGACACAGCAGTTCTTGAAGTCTTTCTGATAACGTACATTCCCTTGAATTTCATCCACTTTATTTCTCAGGGATTGTACGTTCCCATGATATTGGAAGGAAGAGGAATGCAGTTAATCTGACGCCTCCTCAGGCTTAATTTTACGCCTCCACGCTTTCCGCGTTTCCTCCTCTTGTCTCTCTTTTCATCGCTGTGTCCATGAAAATCTCTTAAAATAAAGTCCGGCAGTTGCGGCACAGACTCAAACACAGATGCTGCATTATCCGTGTTTAAATGCAGTAACATGTCTCTGGAATACAGTATTCTTCCTGGCATGATCGCGATTGCGCTTACCTCCAAAACAAAGAGCTGGTAGGAAAGAAACGACAGTGCAAAAATAAGGAGGAAATCCATACTGATGGAACCAGGGAGCTCTTAGTTATATAGTCCACAAACATTCAAGGACAAAAACGACACAGAGAATTTCGTTAAAACACATTAAAGTGCATAAAAACTGAGACACAGACATTGAACTTTTTTCACCAGCTGCCGGTCGTTGCGTGCGCATGCGCCATGTTTGTCAAAATGTTGGAATGCTCAGGTTAGCTTGGCGGCTACGGCCAAGAGGACAGCGTCCACAGAGCCAGTTGCAGCATGTAGGTGATGGAGGTGTAATCCGTGAGAGGGTGAGGTTCAGTCCTTGGAGGAAAGGGTCCGCCGCCATGGAGCTCCACCTGTGCACAGGGGACTGAAATGGAGAAGGTGAGGGAAGGCTGAGGCTTACTTGAGTGGTGGAGAGTTTCTTTCCAAGTGCAGGCAGGCTGGAGGTAGACAGCAGGAATGCAGTCAGGCTGAGGCTATGGTGTCTGGAATCAAGAAGACGGCGTGCGTGGTCTTCAAGGAGTAAGACAGAGAATTCCGCACGGATTCCAAGGCAGCGTGCATTATATAGCCCCGGCCGTGATGAGAAACAGGTGTGTGTGCAGCTGGAGAGGATAATCACACCCGAGCAGACCATTACAGTACTCCCCCCCCACGAAACACCTCTTGGCAGTCGATCCAACATACCTGGGTGCGTCCGATGGAAGTCCCAAATGAGATTTTTATCCAGCACCAAGGAGGGATGCACTCAGGACCTCCATTTCAGCCCGTAGCCCTCCCAGTCCACCAGGTATTGCAGGTCGCGACCCCGGCAGCGGACATTCAGGATGGAATTGACCCTCCACGCCAGGTCGCCGTTGATCACCATTGGCAGGGGGTGGAGACCTGGGAGAAGGACACAGAGGGCTGGAATAGAAGGGTTTGACCTGAGACACATGGAAAGTAGGGCAAATACGAAGAGGGGGGCTCAACGCACAGAGACAGGGTTGATGATGCGGGTGATAGTGAACGGCCCAATAAACTGCTGCAATGTCTTCTTCCGCTCAGACTTCAGATTAATGTTTTTTGTTGATAGCCATACCTGCTGACCCACCTGGTAAGCAGGACCCACAGTCCTGTGACAATTGGCCACCGTAGAGTTGCGTTCTGCCATGCACCGTAGCGCAGTCCGAGTAGCCCTCCACAGGCGGTGACAGCACCTCAAATGAGCTCATACAGACAGAACAGCGATATCCCCTTCTTCTTCAGGGAATAGTGGAGGATTGTAGCCCAACAAAGCCTCAAACGGGGACATACCGATTGCTGATGAGACCGTGGTGTTGTGAGCGTATTCAATCCACGGGAGGTGTGTGCTCCAGGATGCCGGATTGGTGGTGGCCACACACCGCAGAGCAGCCTCCAGATCCTAATTCACCCCCTCACACTGCCCGTTGCTCTGGGGATGGTAACCAGATGACTGGCTTACTGTAGCCCCAAGGGCGTTGCAGAAGGACCTCCAAACCTGTGAGATGAATTGGGGTCCACCGTCGGAGACGATGTCCAGCGGAATTCCATGTAGCCTCACCACGAGTTAGACAAGGAGATACACCGTCTCCTTAGCCGTAGGCAGTCCTCGCAGGGGGACGAAGTGGGCAGCCTTGGATTACCTGTCCACAATGGTGAGGATAACAGTATGCTGGTTAGAGGAAGGAAGACCGGTAACAAAGTCCAACACCACATGTGACCACGGCCTGCCGGGGGTCGGAAGGGGGTGAAGCAGACCGGCAGGAGAGGAGGAAGACGTCTTGCCCGCGGCACGCTGGGGGCAAGCGTGGATATATTCTCTGATGTCCCTCTGGATAGACGGCCACCAAAATGTCCTCTGCAACAGGGCCACCGTGCGCCCCCTCCCGGAGTGGCACGCAAACCTGGAGGCATGAGCCCAGTGAATGACCTCACCCCGGACGGCAGATAGAATAAACAGCTTCCCCGCTGGCCCCCCGCCTGGGTCCGGTTCAACGTCCAGCGCCTTTAAGACCTTCTCCTTAATGCCCCATGAAAGGGCGCCACAACACACGATGGAGAAGGGATGGGGTGCTCCAACTTCTCCATGACGTCAGAGGAGAATTGCCTGAACAGGGCATCAGGTTTGGTATTCTTGGACCCGGGACGATACGTGATGGTGAAGTTGAAACGGCCAAAGAACAGGGACCAGCGGGCCTGGCGGGCGTTCAGGCACTTGGCCATCCAAAGGTACTCCAGGTTCTTGTGGTCCATCCAGACCACAAATGTCTGGGAAGCCCCCTCCAGCCAATGGCACCACTCCTCCAGCACCAGCTTAACCGCTAGGAGCTCCCTGTCGCCGATGTCATAATTGCATTCTGCAGGGGACAACCGTTGGGAGAAGAACCCACAGGGGCAAACCTTGCCATCCGCTGGGGAACACTGGGTCAGAACGGCCCCGACCCCCGAATCCGAGGCGTCCACTTCCACTAGGCACTGCAGAGCAGGGTCCACCTGGACCAAGATGGGAGAGTCCAAAAACTGCTTCTTAAGATCAGCGAAGGCTGCAGCCGCCTCCTCAGACCACCTGAAGGGCACCTTGGAGGAAGTCAGACGGGTCAGAGGGAGAGCACTGATGCTATAATTTTTAATGAAGTGGTGGTAGAAGTTGGCGAACCCCAAGAACTGCTGTAGTTGTTTTCTGGTGGAGGGAGTGGGCCAATCTACCACCACTTTTACCTTACTGGGGTCCGGGATGATCTCGTTGTGGGAGATGATAAAACCCAGGAAGGTCGTCTTGGATGCGTGGAATTCACACTTCTCTGCTTTCACAAATAACTTATTCTCCAGGAGTTGCTGCAACACTTGCCTCACATGCACACGGTGTTCGTCCAAGGACTGTCAAAAAATAAGGACGTCATCAAGGTAAACAAAGACAAACACACCCAGAAAATCCCTCAGCACGTCATTGATTAACCGCTGGAACACAGTGGGGGCGTTGGTCAGCCCGAATGGCATGACCAAATGCTCAAAGTGACTGCTGGGGGTCCGAAACCCCGTCTTCCACTCATCACCTTCCCGGATCCGCATGGTAAGTGTTCCGCAGATCCAGCTTGGTGAACCAGGAGGCCCCCTGGAGGGAATCAAATGCCGAGTTAACAACAGGCAGGGTGTATTTGTCCTTGATAGTGATGTTATTCAGTTCTCTGAAGTCAATACACGGCCTTAGCGAACCGTCCTTCTTTCCCACAAAAAAACCCCACCCCACCGCAGAGGATGACGGCCGAATTATGCCGGAGGCCAATGATTCTTTAATATAAGCCTCCATGGCTTCCCGCTCCGGAGGTGACAGGCTGTAGAGATGACTCAACGGTAGCGGGACTCCAACACGGCGGTTAATGGCACAATCATAAGGGCGGTGAGAGGGAAGGGAAAGGGCCTGGGTCTTGCTGAACACGGCGCCAAGGCTGTGATACTCCAGGGGCACCTTGGACAGATCGGGGGGAGGGATGGTGGAAACATTCAGAGGCAATGACTGTGACCAAGCAGCTGATTGCAGACAAGCACCGAGACAGAACGAACTCCACGATAATATACTCCCAGAACGCCAATGGAGGGATTGTGAAGCCGTAACCATGGATACCCAAGAATAACCGGGGAGGAGGAAACCGGCAACACAAAAAACTTCAGTTCCTCCCGATGGTTCCCAGATGTAATGACGGCCACAGGGAGGGTTTGCTGGGATATGGTAATGAGAGGGGCTTTGGACAGAGCGATAAGTCTCAATGGAACCTTGAGCGATAGGCAGGGAAGACCCAACCAGGTTGCCAGTTCCCCTGAGATGAAGTTCTGCTCAGCCCACGAATCTATCAGTGCATACGTCCCTATTTCAGTATGTTTGTGAATGAAGCGAATAGGGAGATGTAAACTAGATAGGGGATTGGCTAAAGGTGAGTCCAAGAGTCCCCCTACTGCGACGCATGGACTCCCCCTTTTGGCCTCTCAGGACATGACGCTACCTCATGCTCCTCGCTCCCGCAGTACAGACACAACCCCAGCTCATGGCAGCGCTGTCTCGCTGCTGCCGAAAGCTTGGGTTGCCTAGCTGACGTGAGTTCCGGACCCTCCGGGAAATCTGAGGAAGGCAGGGCCAATAGAGAGGGCCGTGGGGAATGACGAGATTGGGCACCTGAGCAACCAGAGGACCTACGTTCCGCTGCCCGCTCCCTTAATCTGTTATCTAGACTGATGACTAAGGAGATTAATTCAGTAAGCCTACACGGCTTCTCCAAGGAAGCCAACCCATCCTGCAGGCTAGGGGTAAGATTCTTAATGAAAACACTGCACAGTGAAGCATCTTCCCACCCAACCTCTGTAGTAACCACCCTGAAGTTGACAGCGTAATCTGCCGCAGATTGAGTTCCCTGCCTAAGGTTAAGCAGCCGGGAGGTAAGCACACCCTCACGGTCAGAGTGGTCAAATACTTCCTTGAACTCACTAACAAACTGTGTATAAGTCATGCTGGAATAATTCACCTAGCCATGACGGCGTAGGCCCAAGCTAGAGCTCGCCCCTCTATCAAATTAATAACATAGCCTATCTGGCTGTGATCTGTGGTGAAATCCCCTGGTACCTGCTGAAACACTATCTCACATTGCATAAGGAAACCCCACGCCTCCCCTAGCTTTTCACTAAAACGGATGGGAGTGGGGACGGGAGTTAGTCGAAGAGGAGACCCGTGCCCGGGTGGGTGGCTAGCGGGAGCCAAGGAGCTGCGAGTCTGCGGGCTAGTCAAACGATCCAGCCAGTCCGTTAGCCAGGTTAACTTGTTCAAAATAACCTATTTTTTGGACTATAAGGCGCACTTAAAATCCTTTAATTTTCTCAAAAATCGACAGTGCGCTTTATAATCCGGTGCACCTTATGTATTAATTCTGGTTGTGCTTACTGACCTCAAACCGATTTTATGTGGTACACGGTGCTCAAAAATCTGTCAAAAATGTTTTAGTACGACTTTGGTAAGCTACAAAGCCGAACTGCTTGATTGTCGGAGCATTACGGTAGTCAGGAGCCTCGCGGAGTAATATGTGCTTCAACATAATGGCCGGATGGCTTTTTCCACAAGTCTCCATCCCTATTGATCTGCTACTCCATGCGCGCCCATCTCACTGATACTGTCAAAACCCAAGTGAAGCAAACTAACTCAGAGCTTGCCATCATTCCGGGTGGATTAACCAAAGAACTCCAACCGCTATATTGGTGTCAACAGGTCGTTCAAAGTTAGATTGCTAGCGAGTTACGCCACTATCTGCCAATGGATCGTGGATCGAAACTGCTCCTGTTTAACTGTAATTAATATTCAAAAATGATATTTCGGGACGAAAGAATTCAAGTGTCCCGGCATTGTTTGCATTGTTTACTTCTTGGGGCTGCCGCCGGAGAGCGAGCCGTATCGAGTACTGAGCGAGTATCCTGGCGATGTAAACAGCCACGGACCAAAAAACGTACATTTGCTCGTGGAACAGCTCATTCACACTCGCAGACAATCGCGCTATGTGTCTTTAATGACTATAGATAGGATTTTCTTTCCATGCACGCAAAAAAAAAAAAAAAAAATTCCCAGATCTGACTACCTTGCGAGGTAGTCGATACCCAAAAGCTGATGGTGTATAGAACACATACAGTATATTAGGATTTGTATGTGAAATTTCAACATCAAAACTGCTCCCATTTAGCTGTAATTAAATATTCAAAAATGATATTTTTGGGACGAAAGAATTCAAGCGTCCCGGCATATGTTTACTTATCAGGGCCGCCGCCGGAGATCGAGCCGTATCGAGTATCCAGCGAGTATCCAGCGAGTATCCTGGCCAATATGGCGATGAACAGCCACGGACTAAAAATGTTCCGCCTGCTCATGGAACAGGTCATTCACACTCGCAGACAATTGCGTGTCTAATTGTGTCTATAATGACTATAGATAGGATTTTCTTTCCATGCACGCAAAAGTTTTTTTATTTCTGGCTCTGACTACCTCGCTTTAATGTGCCTTATAATCCGATGCACCTTATGTATGAAATTAGACCATCAAATAGACCGTTCATTGGTAGTGCGCCTTATAATCCGGTGCGCTTTATAGTCCCAAAAATATGGTAATTTGCTGTTGATAAACTAACTAATCTACTTGGGTCTCAAGGTTGTTAACTTTGCATGTCAGCGCACTGTCAGCTGGGTCACTTTGGCGGAGTCGTACTGACATGGTTTGTTGACCCAGTAAGCAGACTCGGAGACCAGAGTAGATACAATTATCTTTATTACTATAATGTGGAGTGTGTGAACATGTTGGTGTGTGTTATTGCTGCAGCTGGGGGAGAGCAGAACGTCGTTTGACCTGACAACCCTAGGGACAAACAGAGGCAAGATGGTTCGTGTCTTTTCAGCTGAGAATGTGCTGGTTAATCTGCAGCTTACTGTTTGTCGAGATGTTGGAATGCTCAGGTTAGCTCGGCGGCTACGGCCAGGAGGACAGCGTCCACAGAGCCAGTTGCAGCGTGTAGGTGATGGAGGTGTAATCTGTAAGAGGGTGAGGTTCAGTCCGCCGCCAGGGAGGAAAGGGTCCGCTTCCACGGAGCTCCACCTGTGCACAGGGGACTGAAATGGAGAAGGTGAGGGAATGCTGAGGGTTACTTGCGTGGTGGAGAGTTTTCTTCCAAGTGCAGGTGGGCTGGAGGTAGACAACAGGAATGCAGTCAGGCTGAGGCAACGGTCTCTGGAATCAAGAAGAGGGCGTGCGTGGTCTTCAAGGAGTAAGACAGATGACTCCGCATGAATTCCAAGGCAGCATGGATTATATAGCCCCGGCTGTGATGAGAAACAGGTGTGTGCGCAGCTGGAGAGGATAATCACACCCAAGCAGACCATCACACTTTCAGACTGACCATTTGTTATATTTGATAAATAACCAGGATGGAGGCGAGTCTTCATGCAGCAACTAACTTTATTACAGAACAGGGGTTTATATACAGAGTGGGCCGTGCCCGCCTGACGTCACCCTGTGGGTGGGCACGGCATCCCAGACACACACACTATCATACATCACATTCCTCCCCCCTTTCAGGGATGGCAATTTTCTGCTGATCCGCGGATTTTCGCCGATTTATTTTCAAATTGATCATTTCTGTGAATCGTCTAAATCCGTTGAGAAAATTTTAGGTGGGTAAGGTACCTTATTACCGATTTTAGCGAAAATTAACACGATTACATAAGCGCTCGGCGCTTCCCCAGAAGTCGTCTCCCGCGATAACCCGGATGTGTTGTGTTCAAGCTACTGCTGTATTGTAAACAGCCCTGCGATTGGATAGTTGCAAACGATTGGACCAATCAAATGGCTTGTTGTATGCTTTGTCAAAAAATCATGGCGGCGTGTTCTCAGGGATGTGATTTTCCTCTAATTCGCCGAATTCCGCTTTATTTTATCTTCCAGGAAGATAAAGTACGTTAAGTACGTTAGAGGCTTGTGGTCCACAAATGCAGTGAAGGTGCGCCCTTTCAGCCAGAACTGGAAGTGGCGTATGGCCAGGTGGAGAGCCAATAACTCTCTGTCGAACACGCTGTATTTACGCCCACTGTCGCGCAAAGACCTGCTAAAAAAAAAGGTGAGCGGCTGCCAAGAACCGGCAGCCCATTGCTCCACGATGGCCGCTATGCCCATGTCCGAGGCGTCAGTAGTGAGTGCTATCCGAGCTGCCGGGTCTGGGTGCGACATTACTTTTATGATCCCAAACAGTTTGAAATTGACAGTGGACAATGACTCATAGCTTTTGAATATTTCTACGACTTGGCTACATCAGTGATTGTGCAAAATGAACTGCTCAAGACTCAATGGAGATTGAAACTGGTGATCTGAAATGAATGCTGAAATTATAAAAAATAATGGTATGTTGGAATTTTATTTCTATTATGAAATAGATAAAATTAATTGATTTTTATGTGATCAAGTGTTAAAGCAAGTGATGGATAATGCTTGTTGGAATATTTTAGGAATGCTATCTTCTTGGAACATAAGTCAATATTATACAGTAATAAGCTGTTACGTGTGGCCCTCGCGAGCCACACAGAGAGAGCCAAGGGCGAGCCAGTGAGTTGTGATGTTTTATTATAAAAGGGACAGGGGATAAGGAACACGGCCTCGTAGGTCAAAAGCGCAGGTACTCATACAGAGTGACACTCACGAGTTATACAGCAAGATGAGTAGAGAGCTGGCACTGGGCATAGGGGTTCCAAGGCACAAACACTCACAGCGGATAACACTCCTAAGTAATGCGGCAAGATGAGTAGAGAGCTGGAACCGGGCATAGGGGCTCCAAGGCACAAATACTCTTACTGGTTAACACTCACAAGTAATGTAGCAAGATGAGTAGAGAGCTAGCACCGGACGTAGGGGTTCCAGCCTAACAGTGCTTAAGTCGCAGCCCCGAATGATCAGAGCTGCTCCTTTTTATCCTCATTAGCAGCGCCTCAGCTGATGAGGATTAATTGGGCCCCAGCCGTCCCGTAACACTGACAGCTGGGAGCCCGCAGAGACGCTGTCCAATGAGAGACAGGGATAAGGAGGGATATGGTCTGAGCGCCGGACGATCCGGCGTCTCATCTCATGGTGACAGTTCCTCCCCCTCACGGTCGGGCTCCGAACGACCCGAAACATCTGAGCCCCCCCCCCCCCACCTAGGGTGGGTGGAAGGGAGGCAGGACCGGAGGGAGAGAAGCAGAGAGAAAAAAAAAGACAAATAGACCATGAACAAATACAGAGTACCAGGGCAGAGAAAAAAACCCCAAATACAATACTCTATATCACACAGAAAATAATTAGACCATGGCACAGATGGGGAAAATACTGAGCATGGTTACAGGTAAAACACATTACTCAATAACACACAAATAATGTTTAGATCGGGGCAAGGGAAAAAAAAAAACCCACCATGAAGGTGACAGGAACAAATGAGGCAATTACAGAGTACGGTTGAAAGGGAAACAAAACACATTACTCCATAACGCACAGACGAGGCTAGGAACAGAACAAGAATGAAGAAAATGCTGAGTATGGTTAATAAAAGAAACACAATACACAGCGCTACATACATAAATCCACCTAGAGGACAAAAAACTGCACCCGAGTGCCCTTAATATTTACTGAACATAAGCGACACCCGAGGAGTCCAATAAAGCCGGGACTGTTCCGGTGGTCTCCCTGCCCATTGTCCAGCTGGTGAACTGGGGAAAAGGGAATGTTCGGGCAGCCTACCCCAGACCCAGGTCCCAAGAAACAAGTCCTCTGGTGGCCGTACCAGGCCACCCAGAAGCAAACACCGTTCGTCGGGGGGTCGGACCAGATCGTCGAACCAAAAGTCTCGCGGGTCGGGCGGCCGCACAAGCGAGCCGAAGAGGCATGGTAGGCCCTCCGGCGGCCGACCCACATCGCTCAACCACCAGGACCGTTGGGACGGGCGAGAGGTCAAAATGGACCCTGGTGGAAGAGGCTCGGGGGAGAGCTGATGACGAGGTAGACAAACGTCAGGCCGCAGGGAAACAGCCACCCCCTCATCGGACCTGGACAACTCTGGTGCAGAACCCACGTTGGACCCCGATTGGGCCTCAGGCGAGCCCACGTCGGGCCCCGATTGGGCCTCTGGTGAACCCACGTCAGACCCCGACTGGGCCTCAAGCGAACCCACATCGGACACCACTGGAGCAGAACCCACGTCGGACCCCAATTGGGTCTCGGGCAAACCCACGTCGGACACTGCTGGGGCGGAACCCACATCGGACCCCGATTGGGTCTCGGGCAAACCCATGTCGGACACCGCTGGAGCAGCACTCACGACGGACCCCGACTGGGTCGGCACCGCACCAAAACCGACCTCCAACGTCGAACCTGGACCTTCCAGCACCACGAGAGATGGCAACTCCTCGCCGGCGACCCTGGAAGAAGGCTCAGGAGAGAAAACAGAACCGGGATCAGGATCACCGGCAGCGCCAGAACCCAGCGAGATGAGCTCGGATGCAGCAGACGGCTGCACCTGGCTCCTCTCCCCTAGAGACAGACCAAAGTGCTCAAAGATATGAAAGAGAAAGAGAAAGTAGAGCACTCGCCTGATCTCGGGTTCTGACGCCGTCCAGGACTGCGAAGATCCAGGATCCAGCATCAGGAGGTCGTCATCAGGCTCCCACTCAGCTGCGTTGGGCCCCGCAGCCGGCTCGATGGTCAGCGCAGCTTGAAATTCCTCCAGCACAGGTTACCATGCCGACGGTCCACACGGCATGATGGCAGGAGAACCTCGTCCTGCTGGACCGAACCGCTCCTCCGTGGAGACCCGGGGACGCTTGGTCGTCGGCGCAGACTCCACGTAGCAGTCAGTCTTCTTCCTCCGTCCACAACGTAGCTGCGGAACCGGAACCGCAGGCCCCCTCCTCATTCCACGACGTTGACCCGGAGCCGGGGACCGCTCAGCGGAGGGAGACACAGAGGGTGCAGGATTAAAGACACAGGTTACAGCAGGTGGTGGGAGTTCAGGGAGCTGCGGACCCCGAACTCCACCTCCAGGAGTATGACAGAGCAAATCACTAAGTTGATGTGAACAAACTGGGACTTGCCTGTCTCCTGGAGGCTGGATGGCGCCTGCTGCAGTGGACGTTGCTTCTCCCTCTCCCCTCTGGGCGATAACGAAGGACCCCCTTGGAGGCCGTCTGGGGGCCGCTCGTGTTGTCTCCAGAAGAGGGCTCGCCAGGCCGGGATTCCAGGCGCACACAGCAGTCAGGAAGCGCGTCGAGGAGGAGGGGGTGACAGCTGAGATGAGCCGGCCCGGATGCGCTGGCGTGACAGCGGGGGGAAGAGGCTCAGGAGACGAGGCTGTGAAATCTCCTCTCTGACGAGGCGAAGAGGTGACAGCTGCGTGGGGGGAAAGGTCCTTGCGACAGCCCGGAACTGGATCCGGACGGGGTTCGTGCTGAGGCGACTTGGCGATGTGATGACGGCTATTCCCAGGGGGCAGAGCGAAGGAGAGACCCGGGAATCGCCGCTCCTGAGCAGAGACCGAGGCGAGGAGGGCATTGAACTCGGGGTAGTTTCGTAGCCCTGGACTCCTCTCCACCAATCTCACCGCCGCCACCACATGCCTGATGATGGTAGACGGGTGCACAGCGGAGCTCGCAGCAGCCACTCAGTCCCGGACCTTAACTGCTGTCAGCTGCAGATCCTTCGGGGGAATCCCGAGTGACGTTGTGCAGAACGGGGGAAGCCCTCTGGGTAGCACGAACTCCCGGGCTGGAGTGGAGACAGGAATGGGATCCCGAAGCGGGGGGCGATGTCTCCTCCTCTTCGGCTTCCTGCCAGGATTTCCTTCCAACCCACGGAGCTCCTCTCGCTGTGCAGCGATAGCGTCCCTCCTGGCACAGACCTCAGGATGGTATGAATAGCGAAGGTGACTGTCCAGGAGATTCTCAGCATGGTCCAGATGCCAGCGTCTCGCGTTGGAGGCGTCGTGCAGGGTGGCGGTGAAGAGCGTCCCGTCGACAACCCCCGAGATGGACATCAGCTCGTCGCCCTGGCGTCGAACGTGACTCCTGGGAGACGGCATGCTAACAGCGCTGACACCCGGACTGGAAGGTACAAGTCCACCAACAACTCACGGCTGCCGGCAACTCGTCTGGCTGCGACTTACTGTAACGTGTGGCCCTCGCGAGCCACACAGAGAGAGCCAAGGGCGAGCCAGTGAGTTGTGATGTTTTATTATAAAAGGGACAGGGGATAAAGAACACGGCCTCGTAGGTCAAAAGCACAGGTACTCATACAGAGTGACACTCACGAGTTATACAGCAAGATGAGTAGAGAGCTGGCACCGGGCATAGGGGTTCCAAGGCACAAACACTCACAGCGGATAACACTCCCAAGTAATGCGGCAAGATGAGTAGAGAGCTGGAACCGTGCATAGGGGCTCCAAGGCACAAATACTCTTACCGGGTAACACTCACAAGTAATGTAGCAAGATGAGTAGACAGCTGGCACCGGACGTAGGGGTTCCAACAGTGCTTAAGTCGCAGCCCCGAATGATCGGAGCTGCTCCTTTTTATCCTCATTAGCAGCGCCTCAGCTGATGAGGATTAATTGGGCCCCAGCCGTCCCGTAACACTGACAGCTGGGAGCCCGCAGAGACGCTGTCCAATGAGAGACAAGGATAAGGAGGGATATGGTCTGAGCGCCGGACGACCCGGCGTCTCATCCCATGGTGACATAAGCGGCATTCAGCTGTTTGTTTTATGTCATTTAAGCACAGTTCTGGTACTTAAAAATCATAAAAACCCAGGAGCTTCGGGGGGCTTTGCCTCCCTTGCCCCCCACTGGGGGACTGCGTCCCCCAGACCCCCTGCTAAATTTTCTGATAATTTCTCCAACCCCAAATCACATCCCTGGTTCGTGTTGGAATTCTAAGCTTTCGGTATTGTTTTCAGCCGAATTATGAGATTTTTATCAAAGGATCAGGAGTCATCAGTGCTAGAAATAGACAAAAGTGTCAAAAATAAGTTCCGATGGAATTGGCTTGAGAGAAAAGTGACGGTAAAGGTGAAAATTGGCTCAAAGTTCAACGAGGTAACAGAAACACTTGGACAGTTTCTGAAGAAACCAGAAAAGGAGATGAAGTTCAAAGTTCAGAGATTGACACAGCTTGCTGCCAAAAGGAAGAAAGTTTCACATTAGAAGTGATTTGGTGACCAGTGTAAATAGTGTAATAAACTCTTATAGAACTGTTAAATATGTTGGACTAAAGACAGTGAGACAACACTGAAGAAAAAGTAAGTTAACTTTTCATTAAATTTGATGATTTATCTAAGTCTAGTATTTCATTTTTTTATCATTTTTTTCAGTCTAAATTACTTCTGTTTTACTGAAAACCTCCCAGCTTCAGGGGGGCGGCGCCCCCGGCCCCCCTATAAATCAATCGACCAAATTAGATTTCAGCTGAAATCAGAATTTCCTGTTGCCATCCCTGCCCTTTACAAAACTGGGAAACCACACACACAGTTGAACCTCCCAAATTTAGAAACCTGAATCACATACTACTGTCACGCCGCGCCGTTCATCAGCGGCGCCACCTGCTCACACACCTGATCCTCATCAGCGGCGAAGGATAAAAGCCGCCTCGCCCGGAGGCTCGGCCTGAAGCCGTCAGACTTCGTTCCCTCACCGCCGTGAGCATTCCCTTCTTCAGCATCGCTATTCTGGGTAGAACCCTTACCTCCTTTTCCAGTCTGCTCCCCTGTGCACAGGTGGATTTCCCGGCGGCGGACGTCTCCGTTCCATCGCCCATCCTTCGCTGCTGCACGGAGCTCTCCAGGTGGCTGTCTCCTGGGCTACGTTCCCCTTGCTGTGCCAGCTATCCTGACAACTCAAGTAAGATCTTCTCTTGCCATAATTCATCCTGTGTTGGTGTATGCCCGTCACCCTCTCCCTGTGCTCTCTCCATAGGGTTGCTCGGCCGAACGGTCATCTGCCTCTGTGCCTGAAGCAGACGCCACCACCAACACATCTGCATCCCGCAGACACACACTCATTCACCCCTGCTGTTAATAAACTATTTGAACTACTCTAAGCCTGTGTGTGCGTGTCTCCTGAGCCGTGCGTTATGTCAGTACGGCTTCAGCAGAGCGGCTCAGCGGACGGCGGGCTCGCACACCGGCTTACCACTCTCGAGGCTAGAGTGGATCAAATTGCTTATCAACAGCAGGTTATCCTGAATCAATTGATAACTATCACTGGCCGATTGGACCGCCTGGACCCCCAGCAGCCGTTCCCCCCGGCTCCTCAGGGTGGCGCAGCTCCTGCTGTTCCGGTGGCCGTCCAGCCAGCTCCAGTGGCACCGGCCCGACTCACACCAATTCCGACCCCCGCCCGCTTTAGCGGAAAGCTCGGCGGAGCGCGGGGGTTTGTGATGCAGTGCGAGTCCGTGTTTGACCGTGTGCCCGGAGACTTTCCCTCAGATCACAGCCGGATCGGCTACATAGGGAACCTCCTGGAGGGGCGTGCTTTAACTTGGGCCTACGCTATTATGGCGAGACCCAGTTATGCCACCCTCACCTATGCTGAGTTCGTGAGGCGCTTCCTGGAGGTGTTTGATCACTCCCGTTCCGAGGCGGTCCAGGTCGATCGGCTTCTCGCTCTCCAGCAGGGAAGCCGGTCGGCCGCGGATTATGCCATTGAATACCGGGTAGCGGCGGAGGAACTGGGCTGGGAGGAGCGCTCCCTCTGCGGCCTGTTTCTCCGCAGCCTCAATAGTGATCTGAGGGATGAACTGGCTGGACGGGATATCCCCGGAACGTTAGCGGAGCTAACCTCATTAGCAATCAGCTTGGACAACAGGCCGCGCGAGCGCTCCTCAGGACGGAAGCCGTCTGCTTCTCGCCCTCGAGGAGTTCCGCTACGCCTTCCCCAAGCTCGCCCCCTGGCGACGCCGCCACCATCGTGTCCCGAGGAGTCGGAGCCGATGGTGACGGGCTGGGCAAAGCTCTCCTTGGCAGAGAGACAGCGCCGCCGTGAGTTGGGTCTCTGCATGTATTGCGGAGACAATCAACACACGGTAGAGCTTTGCCCACAAAAGCCAAACGGTGGGGTCCGCGAGTCACTGTAGGGGGCCTCGCGGACGTCAATCGGCAAAGTCCCCTCACTCAATTAAAGCTGCCCATCCGATTTTGCCACAATTCCACTGGGCACCTCACCCACGCACTGGTGGATTCGGGCGCAGAGGGCAGCTTCATTTCACAAGGCCTGGCAACCCGATTGGGCATCCGCTGTCAGGCGCTCAAACACCCCATCTTCCTGGTCCATCTCTCCCGTGCCTCCCTTGGGAGAGTTACCCATCAGACCATTCCTGTCCCAGTCATCATCTCAGGGAACCACCGGTAGGAAATGGTTTTCTACGTCCTGCCCAACTCTGTGTCGCCCGTCATCCTGGGGTATCCCTGGCTACGCCTCTACAATCCTGTCCTAGACTGGAGGTCAGCTGGGGTGTCGGCGTGGAGTACCTTCTGCATGGGCACCTGCCTTCAGTCCGCTGCCTGCTCCCCGTCCGCGGCTCCTCCTGTGGCGGATACAGCACCCCCGGACCTGTCACTGGTGCCCCCAGATTTTCACGACCTGGGTATGGTATTCAGCAAGTCTAAAGCTATGTCTCTTCCCCCGCATCGACCATATGACTGTGCCATCAATCTCCGCCAGGGGGCCCCCCTGCCATCTGGTCGGCTCTACAGCCTGTCGGCGCCGGAGAAGGAGACTATGAATACGTACCTGAAGGAATCACTGAGCGCTGGGATTATCCGCCCATCGTCATCACCCGTGGGGGCGGGGTTTTTCTTTGTAGGGAAAAAGGACGGTTCCCTCCGTCCCTGTATTGACTACCGAGCACTTAATGACATCACTGAGAGGGACCGTTACACCCTGCCCCTCATGGACACTGCCTTCCACTCCCTCCAGGGGGCGACCTGGTTTACCAAGCTGGACCTCCGCAGCGCTTACCACCTCGTCCGGATCCGGGAGGGAGATGAATGGAAAACAACCTTCCGTACCCCGAACGGCCACTTTGAGTATCTCGTCATGCCGTTCGGGCTGACCAACGCTCCTGCCGTCTTTCAGCGCCTCATCAATGACGTCCTCCGGGATTTCATCGGCCTCTTCGTGTTCGTCTACCTGGACGACATTCTGATCTTCTCCCAGTCCAGAGACGAGCACCGGATCCATGTGAGGCGGGTCCTTCAAAGACTGCTGGAGAATCGTTTGTACGTGAAGGCTGAGAAGTGCGAGTTTTACGCTAGGACCACATCCTTCCTGGGATTCATCATCGCCCAAGACCAGGTGCTCCCGGACCCAGAGAAGGTGAAGGCGGTGGTGGAGTGGCCTACTCCCGCATCTCGGAAGCAGGTGCAACAGTTTGTTGGCTTCGCCAATTTTTACCGCCGTTTTGTCCCGAATTTCAGCTGGATCGTCGGACCACTGACCCGCCTCACGTCCCCGAAGGTCCTGTTCCGGTGGACCGAAGAGGTCGATGCTGCCTTTAAGGCACTGAAGGCGGAGTTCTCCTCCCCCCGGGTCCTTTGCCAGGTCGACCCCGCGCTGCAGTGCATTGTGGAGGTGGACGCATCGGACACGGGAGTGGGAGCAGTGTTATCCCAGCAATCACCGGACGATGGCGCCAAGCGACCGTGCGCCTTCTTCTCCCGGCGCCTGTCCCCGGCGGAGAGGAACTATGATGTGGGGGACAGAGAGCTCCTGGCCATTAAACTCGCCCTACAGGAGTGGCGCCACTGGTTAGAGGGGGCGGACCTGCCGTTTGTGGTCTTGACGGACCATAAGAATTTAGAGTATCTACGATCTGCCAAGCGCCTGAATGCCTGCCAGGCGCGCTGGTCTCTGTTCTTCGCCAGGTTCCGGTTCTCTATCACCTTCAGGCCAGGCTCCAAGAACGGCCTGCCTGACGCCCTCTCTAGACAGTTGACCCCCGCGGGGGCTGAGGAGACGCCCCACACTATCCTGCCCAGGTCGTGCGTCGTGGGAGCTATCTCTTGGGACATTGTGGACAAGATCCGGAAGGCACAGGAGGTGGAACCTGATCCTGGCGGCGGACCGGAGGGAAGACTGTTCGTTCCGTCTGCGGTCCGAGGAGAGGTCATCCACTGGCTCCACACCTCCCGGCTCACCTGTCATCCCGGCACCTCTCGGATGATCAGCCTCCTCCAACGGTCCTTTTGGTGGCCGGGCCTGCGGAGGGATGCAGCCCGCTACGCCCGGGCTTGTCCAATTTGTGCCACCAGCAAGTCGGGAAACGCCCCTCCAGCGGGTCTGCTCCAGCCTCTGCCCGTCCCTGGCAGGCCATGGTCGCACATCGCACTGGATTTCGTCACCGGGCTCCCAGCTTCCAACTCATTCGACACCATCCTGACCATCGTGGACCGTTTCTCCAAGGCGGCACACTTCATCCCCCTGCGAGGTCTCCCTACCGCCCTGGAGACGGCGGGCTTCCTCGTCCAACACGTGGTCAGGCTGCATGGGATCCCGGTGGACGTGGTCTCGGACCGGGGCCCCCAATTTTCATCCGAGGTTTGGAAATCCTTTTGCAACGCCATCGGAGCCAAGGTGAGCTTCTCCTCCGGCCATCACCCCCAGTCTAACGGGCAGTGTGAGAGGACCAATCAGGAGCTGGAGGCTGCGCTCCGCTGTGTTGCAAGATCCAAGCCGACATCATGGAGCAACCATCTCGCCTGGGTGGAGTACGCCCACAACACCGCCCGCTCTTCTGCAACGGGGATGTCCCCCTTCAAGGCGTCCCTGGGTTACGACCCCCCGCTGCTTCCAGCGCAGGAGAGCGAGGTAACTGTTCCGTCAGTTAGGGCGCACGTGAGGCAGTTCCGCTCCACCTGGGCCGCCGCGCGTCATGCGCTTTTACGCACAGCGGAGCGCAACAAGACCATGGCGGACCGACGTAGAAGACCTGCCCCGGCGTACAGAGTTGGGCAACTCGTCTACGTTTCCACCCAGGACGTCACCCTAAAAGGCGAGAGGAGAAAGCTGGCACAGCGCTTCATGGGTCCCTTCCCCATCACCCGGATCATCAACCCGGTGGCTGTGCGCGTGGCTATTCCCCCCTCCCTCCGCATCCATCCCACCTTCCACGTATCAAAGGTGAAGCTGGCAGTCACCGACCCCCTTTGCCCTCCTCCTGCAGCGCAACCCGCGCCCCGGATGATTGGTGGCCACCCGGCCTGGTCCGTCTCCTCCATCCTGGACTCCCGGCGCCGGGGTCGTGGGTTGCAATACTTGGTGGACTGGGAGGGCTATGGGCCCGAGCATCGACAATGGGTGCCCCCGTCGTTTGTGTTGGACCCATCGCTCATCGCGGACTTCCACCGAGCGCACCCGGATAAGCCATCGCCAGGAGGCGCTGCTAGAGGGGGGAGTACTGTCACGCCGCGCCGTTCATCAGCGGCGCCACCTGCTCACACACCTGATCCTCATCAGCGGCGAAGGATAAAAGCCGCCTCGCCCGGAGGCTCGGCCTGAAGCCGTCAGACTTCGTTCCCTCACCGCCGTGAGCATTCCCTTCTTCAGCATCGCTATTCTGGGTAGAACCCTTACCTCCTTTTCCAGTCTGCTCCCCTGTGCACAGGTGGATTTCCCGGCGGCGGACGTCTCCGTTCCATCGCCCATCCTTCGCTGCTGCACGGAGCTCTCCAGGTGGCTGTCTCCCGGGCTACGTTCCCCTTGCTGTGCCAGCTATCCTGACAACTCAAGTAAGATCTTCTCTTGCCATAATTCATCCTGTGTTGGTGTATGCCCGTCACCCTCTCCCTGTGCTCTCTCCATAGGGTTGCTCGGCCGAACGGTCATCTGCCTCTGTGCCTGAAGCAGACGCCACCACCAACACATCTGCATCCCGCAGACACACACTCATTCACCCCTGCTGTTAATAAACTATTTGAACTACTCTAAGCCTGTGTGTGCGTGTCTCCTGAGCCGTGCGTTATGTCAACTACGAACAAGGAGAACAATATACTGAACATCCTATCACATTCACACGAAACAATTAAACTGGACCTTGTCTCTTGAAAAAATGCAACATAACCCCATATTACTCACATTCACTCACATGCACACCAGCATCAAATATATACAAACTATACATCTTCTCTTATATACATAGTATATACACAGGTATTAACACAAGGACAAAGAACAATTCAAGTAACGCCAACGTCTCTGGGCAGCCACCATCCACAAAACTGCTTCAGAGGCCCCGGGCATCCCCACAGCATATGTGTCCCCGGCCTCTGTCCACGTCCAGGGTCAAAGCCCCTCTCCCTGGTGAAGATGTCCCTTCCCACAATAAGCTTTGACTTCCCTCCGGCCCCGCAGTACTGTTGTCCAGTGCGCCGTCCCACCGTGTCTCTCGGACCGCTCCCAACCGCCTTCAGCACCGCCATCATGGCTCCAACTAATCCAGCCCCCGTGGCCGTACTCTGGTGAAAATTTAAACCCACTCGTCGACGCCGTTCGCTGCCTCGCTGTCTCACTGTCTCACTGTACCTTCCAGCACCCTTGTCCAGGATGCTCTGCTATGCTGCCACCATGTCCAGCTGTCTCTGCTCACTTCCGGGGCTCTTAGCTTCACACTTGTTGGCAACCCTCTCCAACCCGGGCGTCTCGACACAGCTCTCGACTCCCTTGTTCCATGAGTCATGCTGCATAGCCTCCGTATCCGGCCACTGCTCACCTCCGGGACATGCACCATCACCCTCGCCGGGCCTGCTCACTGACCTGGGCTCCTCACCGCTGCATTCATCGCTCTCGGTGTCAGTGCTCTGCTGCGCTGTCACCGTGTCCTGCGGCTGCTGCTCCTCCCTGGGGCCATCAGCCTACCTGGCCTCTAGTGGCGGGGCTAACTCCTGCTCCTCTGTTCTCACACACCGTGCCGTCCGACCCATGAGCGCCATTGTCCCGGGTTAAGCTGGGCTCCATGGCTGGTTCGCTGTCTGAACTCTTCAACCCGTGGTCCCGGTTCTGCCTTGAGGCTCAGTTTTGTGCCCTTAGCCCGGTTTCAACGTGAAACTAGCCTGTCAGCTAGCCTGTCCATAGGCTCCGACTGAGCCGTTAGCTCTCCCAAGCTAACTAGCTCCAGCGTGACCAGAGCCACCAGCCTCTTTGCCCGCAACTCTCTGGCCCTCATCCGCTCCGCAAAGTGCGCCTCCATGAGCCCGACAGCCTCCACATCACCCTCACTCGTGCCCAGTGAGTCGAGAATCTTTCGGCCCTCCGCGCTGAGGTTACAGGCCAGGAGGGCCTGCCACTGTCTCCCGCCAAGCTAAGGGAGACCCAGCGAGGTGATATACTCCTCAAACTCCCGTCTCCACTGTGGCCATGAAATCACCGGCCAACCTGGGTTTTCCAGAAATGGCAACAGTCCCTGATTCAGCCAGCACGCTCCCATTCTTCTCCTCGTCACCAAATGTTATATCTGATAAATGACCAGGACGGAGGCGAGTCTTCATGCAGCAACTAACTTTATTACAGAACAGGGGTTTATATACAGAGTGGGCCGTGCCCACCTGATGTCACCCTGTGGGTGGGCACAGCATCCCAGACACACACACTCTCATACATCACATTCCTCCCCCCTTTACAAAACTGGGAAACCACACACACAATTGAACTTCCCAAATTTAGAAATCCAAATCACACACTAAGAACAGGGAGAATAATATACTGAACATCCTATCACATTCACACAAAACAATTAAACTGGACCTTGTCTCTTGAAAAAAATACAACATAACCCCATATTACTCACATTCACTCACATGTACACCAGCATCAAATATATACAAACTATACATCTTCTCTTATATACATATACAGTATACACAGGTATTTATACAAGGACAAAGAACAATGATTAGGATGCCTCCTGGACGCCTCCCACTTGAGGTGTTTCGGGCATGTCCCACTGGGAGGAGACCCCTGGGCAGACCCAGGACTTGGTGGAGAGACTATGTCTCCCAGCTGGTCTGGGAACGCCTTGGTATCCTCTCTGAAGAGCTGGAGCAGGTGGCTGGGGAGAGAGAAGTCTGGGCTTCTCTGCTTGAACTGCTGCCTCCGCGACCCGGACCTCCGGAAAAGCGGTAGAAGATGGATGGATCGATGGATGGACAAAGAACAATTCAAGTAACGCCATTGTCTCTGGGTAGCCGCCATCCACAAAACTGCCTCGGATGCCTCTAATGAGTGCCTTAATATGGCATTTAATTCAATATTAGACTCGATGGGGTTTTTCAGAAAGTAGGAACTTCTACCCATTATCTCCACCACACGCTGGACCTTGTTCTGACATATGGCATAGAAATAGAAAATCTGGTAGTGTCTCTTCATAACCCTGTACTGTCAGACCATTGTCTGTTAACTTTTGATTTTACTGTTTCTGACTATTTGGCTCCTAAAGAAAAATATTACTATAGTAGATGCCTCTCAGATGATGCTGTTACCAAATTTAAGCAGATTGTTTCCTTTATGGCATGTGTCAACACAATGGAGATAAGCTATGGAGAGCTTGCCCCTTCTGTAATTGATAGCGTGGTAGATAGTGTTACAGCTTCTCTGCATCAGACTCTAGACATGGTGGCCCCTTTAAAAAAGAAAAAGTCTAATCAGAGATTTCAAATGTGGAAAAAGTGAAGCACTGTGAATACTTTTTGAATGCACAACAGATGGACAGTATATTAACAAAATCAAAGATAAAAGGGGAAATGCACATTCATGAAAAATGCAAATTTATTAGGAAAAATGTCAAATTCAGATGAAAAGCAGAGCTTAATAATAACAAATTGATTACCAGTGTTGGGAGTAATGCCACTACTTTTGCAGTAATGTGCTGTGTAACGAAATTACTGTTTAAAAACTCAGTAATGCATTAGAGTTACTGAAATTTGATCAGATGCCTTACTCATATTACTCGTTTTATGAATATAGATAGATATTTTTAATGCAAATGAACTGATTCTTGAACAGTCTTGCTCCATTACTTACCTCTCTGAGCTTCTGCATCCCTACGCTCCCACTTGGTCCCTCAGGTCAGCTGAACAGCTGCTTCTGGGGTGCCAAAGGCGAGGCGGAAGCTCAGAGGGGACAGAGCCTTTTCGATCATGGCACCCAGGTTATGGGAATGATTTACCCTTGGACATCAGACAAGCACCTTCACTGTCCATTTTTAAAACCCATCTTAAAACATACTTTTACTCCCTGGCCTTTGACCCAGTGTGAGACATTGATTTTATTGAATGAAATGGATTTTTATTTTTTTATTTTACCTTTTATTTTATTGTTTCTTTTGACTGTGGATCTATATTGTTTTTGTGTTAGTGCCCTGCTTCCTGCTTTTATGTTTTCATGTGTGTTTTCTTGCTGTACAGCACTTTGTGTAGTGAGTGTTGTTTTTAAAGTGCTTTGTTGATTGATTGATTGACCCTACCAGGGGCGAAAATCCCATTTCACTGTTGGGGGGGGGGGGGGACAATAAACAGGAAAATTTGAGAGCTTAATTTTTGAGGAGGACATAAAAAATGCCATTTTTGCTGTGATGTCCGATACTTTCTCAAATGTCTTATATAATGACAGTAGATGGCCTTTAAGGGGGCCTTGACGTCCCACTTGATGAAGACCCTGAAGAGACTGCTCCTTGCTCATCTCCGCCCCCTGGTGGAACCAGCGATGGATCCACTCCAGTTCGCCTACCAGCATGGCATTGGGGTGGAGGATGCGGTGATCTTCCTCCTTCACCGTTCTCTGTCCCACCTGGAGAAGCCCGGGAATATGGTGAGGATCATGTTCTTTGACTTCTCCAGTGCTTTCAACACCATCCAACCGATGATCCTGAAGGACAAGCTGCTGCGCGCAGGGGTGGACCAGCACCTGTCATCATGGATCCTGGACTACCTCACGAACCGGCCTCAGTTTGTGAGAACCCGGGACTGTGTTTCCGACACGATCATCAGTAGCACGGGGGCCCCCCAGGGAACGGTGCTGGCTCCCTTCCTGTTCACTCTTTATACTGCGGACTTCTCACACAACACAACACATTGCCATCTACAGAAGTTCTCTGATGACTCTGCGATCGTTGGTCTCATCTCCAGCGGAGATGAAGCTGAGTACAGAGGGCTTATCCAGGACTTTGTGGACTGGTGCCATCGGAACTGCCTCCAGATCAACGCGAGGAAAACTAAGGAGCTGGTGGTGGACTGCCGCAGGCATGGGCAGCCCCTCACAGCACCAGTAAATATACAGGGAACAGACATCGAGATGGTGACATCCTACAAGTACCTGGGTGTTCATCTGAACAATAAACTAGACTGGTCACACAATACTGACGCACTCTACAAGAAGGGACAGCGCAGGCTGTTCCTGCTGAGGAGACTCAGGTCTTTTGGTGTACAAGGGGCGCTGCTGAAGTCATTCTATGACACGGTGGTGGCATCAGCCATCACTTTTGGAGTGGTCTGCTGGGGCAGTGGCATTACTGCAGCCGATAGGAAGAGACTGAACAAACTGATTAAGAAAGCTAGCTCTGTCCTGGGGCAACGCCTTGATCCGATGGAGGAGATAGGAGAGAGAAGGACGGTGGCTAAACTGTCATCTCTGCTGGAGTCCGAGTTCCACCCTATGCAGGACATACTGGATGCACTGAGGAGCTCATTTAGCAGCAGACTACATCATCCCAGGTGCACAACCGAGAGGTTTCGTAGGTCCTTCCTACCAACGGCTGTCAGACTGTACAACCTAAGCAGGGCTGCTCGCAGAGATAGCAAAAAGACGTAACAAACTAATAGTTTTTTTTGTTTTTTTTTTTGAACGCAAAAGATGCAATAGACTTACACAATGGTCCTCTCCGGCATACAACTAGGAACATACCGGTCGCTATGGAGGGTGAGAATATGTATGGGCACATAATCATACCATGTAGGATAACTAAATAGACGGTTATGCTGTTTCATCCCACCTAGCAACAATGCTCTGCACTGTGTGTGTTTATATATTTACATATTTATTCCATCTAGCTACAATGCTCTGCACTGGGTGTGTTTATATTTATATATCTATATATTTATTCCATCTAGCTACAATGCTCAGCACTGGGTGTGTTTATATTTATATATCTATATATTTATTCCATCTAGCTACAATGCTCCGCACTGTGTTTTTATATATCTACATATTATTCCATCTAGCTACATTGCTCCGCACTGTGTGTGTTTATATACTTGCATATTTATTCCACCTAGCTGCAATGCTCCGTACTGTGGGTGTTTATATATTTACATATTTATTCCATCTAGCTACAATGCTCTGCACTGTGTTCATATATTCATATATTTATTCCATCCAGCTACAATGCTCTGCACTGTGTCTGTGTGTGTGTGTGTATATATATATTTTATAGTAATATGTACATATGTATATTAGCTGCTCTTGCTTGCTTGTTTTTTTTTCTTGCCTAATGATTGTTGCTCTGAGTGTTGCTATCCCTGTGCTGTTGCAATCCTGGAATTTCCCCGTTGTGGGACTAATAAAGGCTTATCTTATCTTATCTTAGATAATTATGTCATTGTTCCGAATTAGTCCATATCCTACCTGTCTACAGGTTTTTACTCGATCAGCCAGCAATACCAAAAGTTGTATTGGGTGGTCGGTGTCAATTACACCATAAATGATCTAACAAAATGTCTTTGCTCACCATGAACACTGGTCCGATCCCCACCACAGCAGCTTTACAAGAATTTAAAGCTCAAAATAAGTTTTAAAACTTGAAGAAATACCTTAATGAATAACTAAACTATATCAAACTATTCTTCAAAAATATGTATTTATTAACAAGCAACAACAAAACAAAATCTCAATATGTCTTAAAACTAGGGCTGTCAAACAATAACATTTTTTAATTGGATTAATCATAGTGATACTGTGGATTAATTTGAAGTAATCATGATTAATACCCATCCATTATTACTTGTGTTTCTTTTAGTGGAGGCAAAAAAACCTCATGACTGAAGAAATGAACAAATATAGACAACAATGCATCAGTTGAGTTGATGTAAAACATGGGTGTTATGCCGAGAATTGCTCGCGTGCCGAGAATTGCACCCCATCATTGCAAGCAGGTGTTTAGTGTAAGTCAAGTTAATACAACTATTTACTTTGAAAATACTTTGAAAAAATGATTACTCTTTGTTGTGTCCATAATTATAGCAATAACGGGGAAGTATTGACTTGGTAAACAGGGCTTTATTTCAGGATGCCAAACTATATACAGAAGGCTTACGGCACTCACCTGCATGCCAGGTGGCTCCCATGACGAAAGAGGCAGACCGACCTTTGGGGCAGATGCATTTTCCTGCATTTTTTCCCCCCAGAAATTGCATATATTTTCGTCTCCACAGTGTAAAAACTGAAATGCATTTAATTTCTCCATTTATTAGTATCATTCCTCTAACTGTAAGAAATATTTTATGCTCGCCAAGATTTGCATTGATTCTACCACACACCTTATGGTGCTGCCTAGACACATCATCAGTGATGTAACCTGCGGTCACTGGGTGTTTCAGGTCATTATACATCATACACCCTCTCACAGGCGACCCAGCCAGGGTTGATCAAACCCCGACTTGTGTCTAGGTGGCTCAAGACGTCCACGGATCACTCCTTCTGATCCACAGCCATCGTGATGCTCATTCAGCAGCATTAGTGATGTTCTTGATGGCTTTCTTGTTGAGTCTCCCTCTGATCCCCAACTGCTTGAGGACCCTGCAGAGTGACTGACCAGCAAAACCTCGACAGCCAACCTCTATGGAGTAGAGCCAGGTCTTCCATCCCCTACTACGGCAATCACCAACAAGCTCCCCATACTTGGCCCTCTTCCTTTCAAAGGCCTCTTCCATCCGGTCTTCCCAGGGCACAGTCAGTTCCAACAAGATCACCTGCTTGGAAGATACTGACACAAGAACCATGTCTGGTCTAAGTGTAGTCATTATGATGTCGTCAGGGAATCTCAACTGTCTTCTCAGGTCAACCTTCAGTTGCCAGTCTCGTGCAGTTGCCAGAAGCCCCCCCGATGGGTTTGTGCAATGCTATGGCTTCTCACCAGCTTTGATGAAGGGTATGGCATGCTTTGCTGGGTGTTGCTGCCTGCTGAAAGAGATCCCTGCACTGACTGACTCTGCTACAGCCTTCAGTACCTGGTCATGCCTCCACCGATAGCGCCCCCCACTGAGGGCTCTCGGGCAGCTACTTAGGATGTGTTTCAGGGAACCTCTTTGCTGGCATAGAGAGCATGAAGGGGCTTCTATCAGGCCCCAAGAGAAGAGGTTGGCTGGGCTTGGAAGAACATCGTACACTGACTAGATCAAGAATTTGATCCGGTGTGGCTCCGCTCTCCAGAGCTCTGACCAGGAGACTTTACGTTCCATTGCTTCCTCCCACCTGGTCCATGCCCCCTGCTGGCACATTCCAACTATCCTGCTGGTTCGTTTTTCCTCCACTCCCACTCTGATTTCATCCTGAACCAACTGACATCTTTCCTTTCCCTGGACCTTGCTGTACTGAGGTCTTGGGTTGCTCCCAAGGCCTGCCCGCCCTGCTGCAACTGTCCCCACCAACTCTTTGAACTGCAGCCATGCCTCAGCCTGTTCAACAACTTCATGAGCTTTAAATTTCCTTCCCGTCTTCACCTGAATACCAGCCAATGAGACTTTGATGTCACTAGAGTCTCTGTACAGCATCACTTCTCTTGCCCAGGAAACTATGAATTCCTCTGACAGACTACTGAATGGGAGTTGAAGCTTGTTGTCTCTTCCATATAAGGCAATGTTGCTGAGACTGCGAGGCAGGCCCAACCACCTAAGAAGTGGCATTGTAGCTAGCTTATTTCTGTGTTGGACTGATAGTGCTACATATGTTTTTTTCACAGTGTGCTGCTAAAATGTAACAAACTGTTAAAACCCTTTCACTTCTGGTTTTCCATAATTTTTTGGTGTCAGTATTCCAAAGTGCAGGTGTAGCTTTAAATAGGCTTGTGTGTTTTATGTCCTCTGTCTCCCTTCATATCCAGCACTACCCTTTGTCAATATCATGTGTCTTTGTTATGCACTTTCCTTCAGAATTTCAGATATTAATACAAAAATAAATCCATATCATTTCTTCTGTCACACTCACAATTCTTTCTACATTAATTCAAGTGGTTATGCCACACTGAACATGTAGTATTATAGCTATAAAGTCTCCTAGGGGCCCAAGGACCAAGACTATGCCTGCCTTCATTTGCCATTAAATGTGATTAAGATCACTTCCATATTGCTAGAGACCAAAGCCTTCAGAGTTTTTGTTTAAAGATTCTGTATTGTAGCCTGCTGACAACCATTTGCTTTGTAGTTGACTTGACCTCCTATTATTATTGTAATGCCTAAAAGACAGCAGTCAGGCACTTCTTATTCCATTTAGCCATACTTATTTTTGCAGAAATAAAATACAAAAAGTAAAAAATAGTCAATGTACATAATTAATTTATCAACAAAGGTTAATTTATAATAAATATATAATTTATTACAGATATAATATGCTTTTCTATATGTTTAATGACTTTCTTCTGATGACAAAATAGGAAAATTTATAGCCTATTTATAAACTGACTTTACCTTAATTGAAATGCTACATCATTTGACAGGATTAATCTGCAGTTGCCAGAAACGGTATCCACTGCTATCCCAACAGTGGAAAGACTGAAATGCATGAAATTTGCTACAGAAACAGTTTTCTTGCCCCGACTCTTCTGCAAAAAATGTTTTATGTTTGGAACAAGAGAAGGTGAACTTTGAGACAGAGGTATTTTCCGGCAGGATTAATTTGCAGTTGCCAGAAATGGTACCCACTGCTATCTTCACAATGGAAAGACTGAAATGCACAAAATTTGCTACAGTTAACAGTATTCTTGCTCTGAGTCTCCTGCAAAAAATATTTTATGTTTGGACCAGCAGAAGGTGACCTTTGGGATGGAGGCATTTTCCGGCAGGAGTAGTCGCCAGGAAATGCACAGAGTATGATTGAAGAAATTTACTACATTTACAGTGGGGTAAAAAAGTATTTAGTCAGCCACCAATTGTGCAAGTTCTCCCACTTAAAAGATGAGAGAGGTCTCCAATTTTCACCATAGGTATACCTCAACAATGAGAGACAAAATAAGAAAAAAAAAATCCAGAAAATCATATTGAAGGATTTTTAATGAATTAATTGGTAAATTCCTTGGTAAAATAAGTATTTGGTCACTTACAAACAAGCAAGATTTCTGGCTCTCACAGACCTGTAACTTCTTCTTTAAGAGGCAACAGTTTCTTATCAAGGATGTCTCTTTAGATTTGTCCATTCATCTTTCCTTCAATTATATTAAGTCTGCTTGTACCATGTGCTGAAAAACACCGCCACACCATGATGTTCCAAACTCCAAACTTCACTGTTGGTATGATGTTTATGGGCTGATGTACAGTGCCATTTCTCCTCCAAACATGCTGAGTGTTGTGGCATCCAAAAAGTTCAATTTTGGTCTCATCTGACCAGACTATATTCACCTAGTATTCTACTGGTTTGCCCAAATGTTGTGTAGTGTGGAGAGTGTGGAAGGACGAGGCTGAGTTTATTTCACAAGTCAGGTTTATTCACATTCTCCAACATCATCCAAAAACAGAAAGAGAAAGAATCCTCAGAATCAGAATCAGAATCAGATTTATTGCCATTGTTCATGTAGTACACAAACTAGGAATTTGTCTCGGTGCCATGCTGCAACATTAAAAACATGCCTCCCCCAACATCTGTCCCTTTTATACCCAGGACATCAAAACACACAGTCACATGGCACTTAATCCCCAGTAACAATGTAACTTCCTCCCGATCTTAACACCCCCCACCTTCAGTCTCTGGCCGCTGGGCGAAATCCCCCAAGGCTGTCTCTTTGCATGCCAAAGACTAAACTTTCACATCCTCGTGTTATCTCCACAGCGGCTCAGTCCTTTGTTCCGTCTCAGATGTGAAGCCTAAGGTGGTATACGTATGAATCATACAGTGGAATACATATGTGCATATATGTGTCCCACAGTAGCAAGCTTTAAACGAGCTCCATCATACTTTCTCTTCAGCAATGGAGTCTTGTGAGGTGAGTGGACATAGAGCCCATGTTGGTTGAGTGCATCACTTATTGTTTTCTTTGAAATAACAGTATCTGCTAACTCTAGGTATTTCTGAAGCTCTCCACGAGTGGTCTTTGGCTCTTGGATAACTTCTGATAATTCTTTTGACTCCTCTGTCAGAAATGTTGCCAGGAGCTCCTGGCTGTGACCAGTTTATGGTAAAATGATGTTCTTTCCACTTCCGCACTTCCAAATGATGGCTCCAACAGTGCTCACTGGAACATGCAGCAGTTTAGAAAGGCACCTGTAATCAGTGCCATCATTATGTTTTGCAACCATAAGGTTGCAAAGGTCTGGAGAGAGCTCTTTGCTTCTCCCCATCATGAGTTCTTTGTGGTGTGACAATCTGATATTCACAGACTTTTATTAAAGGATATCAGCCAGGACTTAACCAGCTGAAATTAATTTGCATTGATGGGGGGTGGGATGGCTTCCTAAATTCTGATGGATTTCAGCTGGTTTCTTGGCTTTTTATGCCTTTTTTGCACCTCTTTTTCTTCATGTGTTCAATACTTATTTCCTGTGTCATTCCACTTTATTAAATATAACTTGTTTTGTGAACCCAGCTACCTTGATTTCTTTGTATGGATGGGTTGCTTGGATTGTGTCTTATTGACTGAATGAACAGCTCAAGTGCAGGGGCTGCACCAAAGGCAAGCACAGAAAACAGAAGAGGACATTTAACTATTAATTTTCAAAAAGGGCAGGATTAGGGAAAACCGTCACTCACCAGGGGAACAACTGTCCGCAGAGGAGAGACAAGAGGTGGTTAGAGGGAGGAATGGAGAAGGGTGTGGAAATATAAATTTTGCTACTTATGTAGGGGGAAGAGGAGAATCCAGTACAGAACCCAGCGAGAGGAGACGAACCAGCAGGGTGAAGCTGGTGAGGTGGGATAGGGGGAGATGGGTTGTGTCTGACCAGGTGGAGAGAAGGAGCTGTAGCGGGAGAGACAACGAGGCTGGTGAGCGCACCGCAATCCCTGAAGACACACCGCTTGGATGGCAGCAACCTGGAGGGAGAGAAAAGAGAGAGTGCTCAGGTAAGCGAATCCTGAAACACAATACACTTGCAAGTTTGTTACAATCTGCTTTCACGGCAGTATACCCAAACGAGCCAGCGTAGAATCAGTGAAGAGATGGTCCTTATAAACTCTGGCTTGGCAGAGGCAGCAGGTGCGTCAATCCTCCCAGGTGCGTTGATTACCTGAGAGTCAGGAGAGAACGGGAAGGAGGGGGCGAGCGCTCACCAGGAAATGTCATCTAAATACACGAAAACAAATTGATTAATCATATCATGGAGGACGTTGTTGATAAGTACGTTGGAAGATGGCGGGGGTGTTGGTTAGCCTGAAGGGCATGACTAAGTATTCAAACTGCCCTAAATGAGTTTTAAATGCCATCTTCTACTCGTCCCCCTTGCATATTTGGATTAAATGATATGTCTGTAACATCGAGACAGTGGAGTGCGGAGTGCTCCGCTGATGCAGTACCCACTGAGCTGCTATCTTGGCTGGCTCGTTCTGTCATACTGACTGAATGAACAGCTCAAGTACAGGGGCTGCACCAAAGGGAAGCACAGAAAACAGAAGAGAATGTTTGACTCTTTATTAATTTTCAAAAAGGGCAGGATTAGGGAAAACCGTCGCTCGCCAGGGGAACAACAGCCTGTGGAGGAGAGACAAGATCTGGTTAGAGGGAGGAATGGAGAAGGATGCAGAAATATGAATTCCGCCACTTACGTGGGGGGAAAAGGAGAACCCGGTACAGAGCCCAGCGAGAGGAGACGAACCAGCAGGGTGAAGCTGGCAAGGTGGGATAGGGGAAGATGGGCTGTGTCTGACCGGGTGGAGAGAAGGAGCTGCAGTGGGAGAGGCAATGAGGCTGGTGAACGCACCACAATCCCTGAAGACGCACTACTCGGATGGCAGCAATGTGAAGGGAGTAAAAAGAGAGAGTGTTTAGGAGAGAGGCAGGGTTGTACTTTAACACACCCCTAATCTCATTTTGACAGGTACCATGCCCCCTTTGACCTGACCCTGACCCCGCCCCCGTGACCTCTCGTAATGAGGTTGTCAAAGTGCTTTGAAAGCATGACCTTTGACCTCGTGTAATGAGGTTGTCAATCAAAGTGCTTTGATCTTCTCATCGAACTGACAGTTTTGTTTCTAATCTATTGTCCATATACTGTATGTGACCATTGGGTCAGGATGGGGTTACGCGTAATGAGGTTGTCAATCAAGTGGTTTGAAAACATGACCTTTGACCGAAACATGCTGTTTGAAGTGACAGCTGTGTTTTTAATCTGTTGTCCATATGTGGGACAGTGTGAGAATGGAATGTTAACAATATTTTTCACACATACAGGCATGCGCTAAAAATGCTTTAAAAAGCACAGACACCGCTGCGGACATCAGACCGCCATCGGCAAAAAACCCTGCATCGCCATGAGCAGCCTAAAGAGAAACTACATCGCCAGACGTATCGCACTTACCTCTGCGAAGTCGGGTCCGGATCCTTCAAAGTTTCGGAGTCCTCAATCCAAAATTAAAACCTCGGCCGTTGAACCGGTGGGGGAACGGCTCGCTCCAATCCCAGAATCTCAGCAGCCCTTGCAGACCCCGGAGATCCTACAGCCCGAGCAGACCCTAGAGGCCCTGGGACCCATGCAACACGCAGAGACCCTGGAGCCTCCGGTGTCCGTAGAGATCCCAGAGAGCCGATACCCTCTACGACTCGTAGATCTTCCAGACACCGACGATATACACCATCCTAAAACCCTGAGTACCACGGATATCGAGTGTGACTGTGCAGGGTGTCTGATCCCACACCCTTCACATACATTATCAGGCCACAATTCACCATCAACGCCAGTAACGCCGCCAGATCAACCTGACGGATGGATGAGCGACGTGTTCTTCAGACTTGTAAAATCAGCCGTGCTTCATTTGATCAGCAAAACTCTGGAGAAGCACCAGCATGAGAAATGTCTGGGATGTCGCATTAACCACCCCAGTCAGAGGCAGCACCAATGCTTGGATGTGATCACCGAGGGTTTCTACCAGGAAAACTTTCACTGGTTGATGGGGAGACTCTACACACCAAGGTTTATTCCAGCCATCCTACACCTTTTATAACTCCACAACATTCAGGCTGACGATCAATGAATCAAAACTACGGCACAGACGCTTCTGCTGGAGCTACAATCGACCAGTCATCCACGAACCCATCAATGATATGTACGAGAAGCTGGTAGGAAAAAATAAGAGTGCCACGGAGCTGTGGATGAATCCTTTGTTTTGGGACGTCTAAAAAGAACAAAAATGTTGAAAATGGGGAGTTTCATCGAGAAACTTTGGAGAAAGTTTGAGACCCATTTTAACTCTCTTTACTTAGCAAATCTCTTTTATCGTGTTATCGACAGCAGAGTAAATAAAAATGTAACGGGTGTAAGGGGCAACGTGGAGCGTGAGAGACTGGAGAACCTGCTAGAAAAAGTATGGACTTTATCCATCTATACACCGAGGAAAAGACTGGTACGAGTCTGTGTGACTGAGTACAACTCCAACTTCTCTCACAGTTTTAGAGAGATCATTAAAGAAATGGGGAACGACCCTCTTGGGCCTAGTCATCTACTCGCATTCTACGCTTTGTTTGTCGATGTTACCAAAGAGCTTCTGCAAGCCAGACATCCTATCGACATCTTTGATGAACTCCTGAAAATACACGGCATCATTTGTAATACTGTAGATCATTCTGTCTGAACTCAAACTTTAGCTATTATAAAAAGCGGGTGCTAAGTTTCTGATACATTTTGTAGCGTTAGATTTCTTTTGTTTTTTACTTGTCACACATTTTATCCTGTGTAGATATTAGTTTTAGGTTATTTTTAAGAAATTGTTTTTTAAATCTTTGATCAAAAGTGTTTTTCACACATCCATTGCTACGTTTTAACGATGGTATAAAAATGTTTAATTAAAAGAAGCTCAATAAAGATCCTCTGTCTTGTTTTTTTTTTTCCTCATTCTGATTTCATCATGTCAGAGACACGCTTCATGAAAACGGTGTATTACAACCACGCACACCCAGGTAGCTTTGGAGGTGTAGAACGACTCCGCAAGGGCTTGCAAGATGAAACGGGGGAGAAGGTTGGGGTCAAAAGGGTCAAAAAGTTTTTATCTGAACAGGAAGCTTCCACCTTACACAAACCCGCCAGAGTACATTTTCCTAGAAACAAAGTTTTTGTTCCACGACCATTAAACCAATTCCAAGCTGATCTATGCAATGTGTGGTCTTTAGCCGAATATAACGATGGCTACAATTATTTATTAACGGTTATAGATGTATTTTCCAAGAAGGCATAGTATGTATGGGCTCTGAAGAGAAAGACGGCCACTGAGGTGGTACGAGCCCTTGAATCCGTTTTTGAAGAAAGCCAAACACCCTTTAAACTACAAACCAATGCAGGAAAAGAATTTTTCAACAAAAGTTTTCAGGCTTTAACGGAAAAACATGGTATAACACATTTTTCCTCGGCCAGCAATCTCAAGGCCTCTGTGATCGAAAGGTTTAAACGCATGTTAAAAGGCAGAATGTGGAGGTATTTTACAGCCAAGAACACACAGTGGTACCTCAACATCTTACAAGACTTGGTGGTGGGGTACACTCGAGCTTATCACAGCAGTATTAAAATGGCACCTATGCTTCTGACTGCCGAGAACGGCAACCAAGTGTTTCAAAACCTGTACGGCACACCCCGAGCTTGACAGAGCGACCGATTAAAGATGAATTTTAAAAAGGGTGACTCCATCAGGATATCAAAGTTGAGGGGAGTGTTTGATAAGAAATATGAACAGAGTTTTACGGATGAAGTGTTTACAGTGTTCGAGTACATCCCCCGTGACCCCCCTGTCTACAAACTGAGAGATTATGACGGCAAACCGATTCAAGGTTTGTTTTATGAGGCAGAGCTGCAAAAAATAATGCTGTACCATTATAGATTCTACCATGTGGAGAAGATTCTGAAACATCATACCGTCAAAGGTGAAAATCAGGTGCTGGTTCGGTGGAAAAATTGACCCGAGAAATTTAACAGTTGGGTCAAGGATTCCGATTTAAAAAACATATAGACATTTGCGCGCGCCCTCGAGTGCAGTGCTTACGGTCATTCCATCATGTACGGATCTAAAGATGAGGGGGTTTTCATCACCCTACCTTCCAACACCAGTTTTGATGTTTTTAAAGACTACACAAGTTCTAGTTTTCGCATGGATTTGCGCAACACATTGATTTAGAAGGACCGTGCGAGGTTGCTTTGATGGAAATTTCATACCCACACCCTTGGTATAGCCTACCTCAAAAAGATGCCTACTTTTATTGGAGAGCAAAACCACGAGAACCACAAACAGAGACTAAAGTGCATTATCAAAGGATTACAGGTGGTTATTACAACAATATAAATCGGTTCAGGGTGGAGCTGGAGGGGTTCTTTAGAAAATTAATTCTGATATTTATATGGTCTACAGAAACATTCAGAAAAGAATGGATTTCCAGAGCGGAGGTCAGACTCACGTACTCTTTGACTCACTGGCGGCTTACATGCTGGGTGTCGAACTGGGAGAATGGTTCAAGTTTGATCGGAAGATGGCACCCTATCTGGCTGATCTGAAGGCCAGATTTTATCACATGTACTGTTACAGCGACGTGGCATGTCCGCAATTAGTGGGGGACTCTTGTGCTTCGCTCCTGAGAATGATCAATATTGAAGGAACGTACAGTGACTTTATCACAAAGCATTTCAACCCACCTTATTATTTACCCGTAGCGAAACAGCACATTGAAACCATCCACGTGGAGATAAAAACGGATCAAAACAAACCGTCGGAATGTACCTACGGGAAGAACTCAGAACTCAGAAAAAGATTTATTGCCAAGTACATTCACAGTAAATAACTGATAAATATACGAGGGATTTGACTTGACACTGAGAACGGCATAGTTGACATTTTTCAGTGACGCGGCAGCGTCAGTGACGCGCCTGTCAGCAGAATGGGAACAGGAAGCAATGGGGGAGAAAAAGGATAAACACAATAGGAGAGAGAAAAAAGCATTGTTTGTCAGAATACAGTTCATATACAGTATATGATCAATATTATGATTACAAGAAAAAAACTCTCAATGCACAAATAGCAGACAATAGAATCCATACAATGACACAAAGAGAGCAGTGAATGAGTAATCTTCACGTCAGTATAGTGAGTCAGTGTGAGTGAAGGTGTTGAGTGAGGGTGTTGATATCAGTTAAGGACAACAGTCTCTTCAGCAGCAGATGTTTTGTCTACCGTCTGGGCAAGGCGTGTGTCCTTGGCACGGCAGATGGAATGGTTTGCCAGACAGCTGGCTGTCCTTGAGAGTCAAATGCTGCCCGCCATGTTATGAAAACAAGTAAAACTGAAGCTAATCTGGAGGACTGTGAGCTGAGGGCGTCAAAACAGGTCGAATAGCACTGACTTCAGAGAAAAAACTTTATATTCTCTTACAGATTCAGTGCTCAAATCCTTCATGGCTGGACGTTGAAATTATCATGGACGGCTCTCAGCGTGATCGTGATGTAATCCATTTTCCTAGACAGTTCTCCATTAGCCGCTGTCAGAGTCCTGCCCAGTTGGTCAATTTGATGGTTAAGCCTCGCCGGGTCCGCTTTTTGATAGGCTCCATCCATCTTCTTCAATTTGCGGTACACCAGAACAATCCCAGATCCAATCAGTAGAATTCCGATGACCATTGCTACGAAGAGGTATAAATCTTCAACATCTTCGATAGAGAGATCACACAGGCACAAGAGTTTCCAATTACTTGTGTCCTTCAAATAACCCGCGGCAGCTGTACCTGCGGGGCAAACCGGCTCCCCCGGGCCACTTTTTCTCGTTGAAAAAACAGTGTCAATTGCGTTCAAAGCCCAGCTTATTAAATCCATAATTTCGTTTGATAATCAGCAGTAAAGACACGCAGACAGACAATAGCAAGCTGGGATCCAGTCAGTCAGTTAGGGAAGGAGAGAGATAAGGAGCCGGAGCTGGGAGAAAAAGAGTCTGCTCTCTTCGGAGGGCGGAAGTGAAGACTATAGTGACTCTCCACTTTAGACCTAAACCTTGAATAAACAACGTATATAACATGTCCATCCACACACGCGCGCATCATTCGGTCTACAACTCCCATCGCGCAGTGGGTATCGGTGTGTGATCGATCGGACGCGCTAAGTTACAACGTCTCAAAAAAACAAAATGACTCTTGTGGGTTTGAGGGAGGATCCCCACCATTTTGTACATTATTATGAGAATCAATTAGGGGTGCTTTACCGAGGTTTTACGGAGCACCCGTCATGTACGGACAATTTATCGGCTCACTGTTTTCAAGACTGTTCCATTTTGTAGCCCCTCTGGTGAAGAAAGGTTTCACCATCGCGAAACCTCATCTTAACACGGCAGCTAGCGGCATCACATTGGATGTATTTAACCAAGTGGTGGGAAAAATGATGAACAAAGACTCAGGACAAGAGGGCTCGGGGGGTATTATGATCTTGTCGTGCAGATCGAGGAAGCCCCCCCCTGGCATGTGTCTCAACGCTCTCCCATAAACGCACCGGTCCTAAAAAAGAGAAAATCAGTTGGGAAAAGTAAGCGGGTGATGAGGAAGTCCGGAACTCGGATATATTTTAAGCAAAAGTTTTTGAACAAACTAAACCGGAAAAAACATGGCGTTGATACATCAAAAATCTCCCGAGTGCACCCTGGCTGAATTATACGGCCGGAGCTGTAGATTATATTGTGACCATTGACAGCCCTAATGCGGGTTTAAATAAAAGAGCCCGTTTTACCGCCAATTCTCGCAAAGTGCACCTGCTCGATCCTCTTCACGGGGACATGTTTTTTTGCAAGAGGCTCATGCTGATCTCTGTCGATTTGAGAATCAAGCTAACCTGCACCAACGATGTGGGCCTCTCTATTTGTTATAAAAAGTCTGTGTCCCCCACGGTCAGATTAGGCCATGCCACAGTCCTAATGAAAGGCAATGCACTCTTCCCCCGCTCATGCGTCAAAGTAAAAATATACTACATCCATCCATCCATCTTCTACCGCTTTTCCAGAGGTCCGGGTCGCGGAGGCAGCAGTTCAAGCTGAGAAGCCCAGACTTCCCTCTCCCCAGCCACCTGCTCCAGCTCTTCAGAGAGGATACCAAGGTGTTCCCAGACCAGCTGGGAGACATAGTCTCTCCACCGAGTCTTGGGTCTGCCCCGGGGTCTCCTCCCAGTGGGACATGCCTGAAACACCTCAAGTGGGAGGCGTCCAGGAGGCATCCTAATCAGATGCCCATACCACCTCAACTGACTCCTTTTAATGTGGAGGAGCAGCGGTTCTACTCTGAGCCTCTCCCGGATGACTGAGCTCCTCACCCTATCTCTGAGGGTGAGTCCAGCAATCCTACGGAGAAAGCTCATTTCAGCCGCTTGTATCCGTGATCTTGTTCTTTCGGTCATTACCCAAAGCTTGTGACCATAGGTGAGAGTAGGAACGTAGATTGACTGGTAAATCAACAGCTTTGCCTTAGAACTAAGCTCCCTCTTCACCACAACAGACTGGTACAATGTCTGCATCACTGCAGATGCTGCTCCGATCCGTCTGTCAATCTCTCGCTCCATTTTCCCCTCACTCGTGAACAAGACCCCAAGATACTTAAACTCCTCCACTTGGGGCAGGAGCCTGTCCCCAACCCAGAGAGGACAATCCACTTTTTTCTGGCTGAGGACCATGGATTCGGACTTGGAGGTGTTGATTCTCATACCAGCCGCTTCACACTCAGCGGCAAACCGTCCCAGCAAGAGCTGTAGGTCATTGCTGGATGAAGCCAACAGGACAACATCATCTGCAAACAACAGAGATGAGATCCTGTGGTCACCAAGCATGACACCCTCCATTCCCTGGCTGCACCTATAAATCCTGTCCATAAAAATTATGAACAGGATCGGTGACAAAGGGCAGCCCTGGCGGAGTCCAACTCTCACTGGGAATGACTCCGACCAAGTGTTGGCAATACAAACCAAACTCTCATAACGGTCGTACAGAGACCGAATAGCTTGTAACAACAAGCCCGATACCCCATATTCCCGAAGCCCCCCCCCAAAAAAAAACTACGAGGGACGCGATCAAATGCCTTTTCCAAGTCAACAAAACACATGTAAACTGGTTGGGCAAACTCCCACGAACCCTCAAGAATTCTCGAGAGGGTAAAGAGCTGGTCCGATGTGCCACGGCCAGGATGAAAACCACATTGCTCCTCCTGAATCCGAGGTTCGACCAACGGCCGGACTCTCCTCTCCAGTACCTTGGCATAGACCTTCCCAGGGAGGCTGAGGAGTGTGATCCCTCTAAAGTTGGAGCACACCCTCCGGTCCCCTTTTTTGAAGAGAGGAACCACCACCCCAGTTTGCCATGCCAAAGGCACTGCCCCCGACCTCCACGCAATGTTGCAGAGGCATGCCAACCATGACAGCCCAACAACATCCAGGGCCTTGAGGTACTCAGGGCAAATCTCGTCCACCCCTGGGGCCCGGCCACCAAGGAGATTTTTAACCACCTTGGTGACCTCAGCTCCTGTGATAGGCGAGTCATCCCCCTCGTCTCCAAACCCTGCTTCCTCTGTGGAAGGCATATCAGTGGGATTGAGGAGACCCTCGAAGTATTCCTTCCACCGCCCGACGATGTCCCCAGTCGAAGTCAACAGTGTCCCATCCGCACCATACACAGTGTGGACAGGGAGCTGCTTTCCCCTCCTGAGGTGCCGGACAGTTTGCCAGAATCTCTTCGAGGCCGACCGAAAGTCTTGTTCCATGGCCTCACCAAACTCCTCCCATACCCGGGTTTTTGCTTCAGCAACCACCCGAGCTGCACTCCGCTTGCCCTGCCAGTACACCTCAGCTGCTTCGGGAGTCCCACAAGCCAACCAAGCTTGATAGGCTCCTTCTTCAGCTTAATGGCCCCCCTCACTACTGGTGTCCACCACTTGGTTTGGGAGTTGCCACCACGAGATGCACCGACCACCTTGCAGCCGCAGCTCTGGGCCGCCACTTCAACAACAGAGGTGGAGAACATGGCCCATTCAGACTCCATGTCTCCAGACTCCCTCGGAATGTGGTTGAAGTTCTTCCGGAGGTGGGAGTTGAAGACCTCCCGGACAGGGGCCTCAGCCAGACGTTCCCAGCACACCCTCACTATACGTTTGGGTCTACCAGGTCTGAATGGCTTCCTCCCCTGCCATCGGATCCAACTCACCACCAGGTGGTGATCAGTTGACAGCTCTGCACCTCTCTTTACCTGGGTGTCCAAGACATACGGTCGCAGGTCTGATGACACGATAACAAAATCGATCATCGACCTGCGATCTAGGGTGTCCTGGTGCCAAGTGCACATATGGACACCCTTATGCTTGAACATGGTGTTCGTTATGGACAAACTGTGGTTAGCACAGAAGTCCAATAACTGAACACCACTCGGATTCAGATCGGGCAGGCCGTTCCTCCCAATCACCCCCCTCCAGGTTTCACTGTCGTTGCCCACGTGCGCATTGAAGTCCCCCAGTAGGACAATGGAGTCTCCAAGCGGGGCACCCTCCAGCACCCCAGTCACAGACTCCAAAAAGGGTGGGTACTTTGAAACATCATTTGGTGCATAGGCACAAATGATAGTCAGGACCCGTTTCCCAACCTGAAGGTGCAGGGAAGCAATCCTTTCGTCCACCGGGGAAAACTCCAATATAGAGGCAGCAAGGTGGGGGGATACAAGAATACCCACCCCTGCTCATCGCCTCTCGCCCAGGGTAACTCCATAAAAAGCCAAGCTCCAGCCCCTTTCCAGGAGACTGGTTCCGGAACCGGAGCTGTGTGTTGAGGTGAGGCTGACTATATCTAGCCGGTATCTCTCAACCTCGTACACCAGCTCAGGCTCCTTCCCCACCACAGAGGTGACATTCCACGTACCAAAAGCCAGTTTAGAAAGCTTGGGATCAGTCCACCAAGGTCTCCGCCTTTGACCGCCACCTAATCCACATAGCACCGGACCCCAATGATCCCTCCTGCAGGTGGTGAGCCCACTGGAGGGCGGACCCACATAACTCCTTCGGGCTGAGCCCGACCGGGTTTCATGGGTGGAAACCCGGCCACCAGACGCTAGCCTTCGAGCCCCTCCCCCAGGCCTGGCTCCAGGGTGGGGCCCCGGTAACCCCATACCGGGCGGGGTACATGGAATCCTTGATATAGAATTTATCATGAGAGTCTGTTGGATCGTTCTTAGTCTGGCCCTTCACCCAGGACCAGTTTGTCTTGGGTGACCCTATCAGAGGCAAATTGCCCCGGACAACGTAGCTCCTGGGATCACTGGGGCACGCAAAACCCCCCACCACGATGAGGTGACGATCCATGAGGGGTGGACTAGTTTTGTCGATTTTAATTTGACTTTTTCGAGGTAATTTCTTGTTTTTGGTTGGGAGACCACGCTCTATGCTGCCATCCCTTGGTGACCCGGAAGTGGAACCCCCGATGCTCATGTTTCTATGATGCCTGTACTGGGTAAAAATTCTTACTACTTCAGGATGGTCGGAGGCTTGAAAAATAGCATCGTCCAGAATAATCAAGTGTCTCCGATCGGGAGGAAACTGTCATGGCGCCTGCAGGGCCATCATCTGTCTCAGCTGCATGCACACCTGTTGCCAATCGCCAGCGGGCTTTAAGAGCCAAGCTTGCCAGCCACTCAGCACAGAGCTGTCTGTCAAACTTAGGAAGGCACGTCTCTCGTCCTCAGCCTCGACTTGGCTCTACGCCTGACCAAGAGCAGCACGCCAACACACATAAGCGTTTCTTGCACTCACCTTGTCAAGCTCCTTTCTCCTGTGCACAGGTGGACCTCCCAGGCGGCGGATCCTCTCTCCCCAGCGGCAGCGCAGCACCTCCCCGGCATTAGAGTAGCTCCCCCACTTCCCAGCACAGAGCTGGATGCTCTCCCTCTGGCAGTCGCTCACAAGGCAAACTGAAGCTTAGCATTGCCACCTGCAAAGTAAGCGGTAGACTTTATTGCACTCCCCGCACTGGTGCAGCGCTAACTACTCTGCTTTGTCTCCTTAGGGTTGCCAGGCAGAACGGAGACCTGCTTAGCTCCAGCACAAGACCAGCACTTCACACCTCACTGAACATGCACGCACTCACACACAATACACTGGGTGAAAATAAAAGGATAATTGTATCTCCTCGAATCTATCTTCTGTCCCCTGGGTCCAGAAATTATGTCAGTACGGCTCCATCAGGGCGACCCAGCGGACAGCGTGTTAGCACGCTGTTTAAACACTTTAGCCACTCGAGTTGAGCAACTAATTTACCAACAGAACGTTATCCTGGCCCAGTTAACCCAAATTAACAGCCGGTTGGATCGTCTGGAAGGACAACGGGGGTTCCCACCAGTTTCCGGGGCCCCACCTGGTCCCGCTAGCTCTCCACCTAGCCAGGTTAGTCAGAGTCCTTTGGCCCGTCTCACACCGATGCCCACGCTCGCTCGCTTCAGTGGAAAGCTCGGGGAGGCCCGGGGATTTATCCTGTAATGTGAGACGGTTTTCCAACGAGTACCGGAGGACTTCCCTATGGATCACAGCAAGATAGGCTACATTGCTAACCTGCTAGAAAGTAGGGCGCTAGCCTGGGCCTACGTCATTATGGCTAAGCCCAGCTATGCCAATTTAACATACCAGCAGTTTCTGGCCGAATTTCACGAAGTGTTTGACCACACCGACCAGGACACAGTGCTTACCACCCGGTTGTTAAACCTTCGACAGGGCGGTAGGTCCGCTGCGGACGACGTGGTCGATTTCCAGGTGGTAGCCACTGAAGTCGGGTGGGAGGACATTTTGTTGTGTAGCATATTTATCCGTAGCCTAAGCCCTGGTCTAAGGGATGAACTACGCGGAATAAGCCAGAACGACTAAATGAGCTAATCTCACTCACCATTAGCTTAGTTAGCAGGCTGAGGGAACGAGCAACCGAGCGAAGAGCTTCCAGCCGCTCGAGCGCGCAGTTTTTTCGTTCCTCACAGTCACCTCAGTTGGCCCTGCCCTCCTCGGAGGAACTTCCGGGGCAGAAGGATATGGTAATCGGGCACTCTAAGATTCCACCTGCTGAGAGACAGCGCCGTAGGGAGTTAGGGCTGTGCTATTACTGTGGTAGTAGTTCACATGAATTGGCAAATTGTACGAGTCAGCTAAAAGAGGAGGTCCGTGGGTCACAGTAGGCGGGACTCACAGACGCGTCCCAGTCAAAATCCCTCACCTGCTGCCTCGTGCCCATCCGACTCATTTACAAACATACTGAACACTCCACTCACGCACTGATTGACTCAGGGGCTGAGCAGAGTTTTATATCAGGAGACCTGGCAACCCGGTTAGGGCTCCCATGTCAAACTCTTCAGCCACCGCTCAAGCTGATTGCCCTATCTAAAGCCCCTCTAACGACCATTTCTCAGCAGACTTCCCTGGTGTCGGTGATTGTTTCTGGGAACCACCGGGAGGATCTACGCTTTCTGGTGCTGCCCTCTTCCACTTCCCCGATCATCCTGGGTTACCCCTGGCTGCGGCTGCATAATACTTCATTCGACTGGCAGACAGGAAGCATCGCTTCATGGAGTTTGTTCTGCCTCAGCGCGTGCCTGCAGTCCGCAGCATGTGCCCCGTCTGTGTCTGTGGCCCCACGTGTGTCTCCTGCCCCGGATCTGTCCAAGGTGCCAGTTGAGTATCACGACCTGGGGGCGTTCTTCAGTAAGTTGCGGGTGCTGTCCCTTCCCCCCCACCGCCCTTATGACTGCGCTATTAATCTCCGGGCTGGTGCCCCGCTACCGTCGAGCCGTTTGTACAGCCTGTCTGCTCCGAAACGGGAGGTGATGGATACGTATATCAAGGAGTCGCTCAGCTCTGGGATCATCCGCCCGTCGGAATCTTCTTCGTTGGAAAGAAGGATGGCTCCCTGCGACCATGCATTGACTTCAGGGGGCTTAACGACATTACGGTGAAGGACAAGTATACCCTGCCCCTCATGGACATAGCCTTTGATTCTCTCCAGGGGGCCTTGTGGTTTACCAAATTGGACCTCCACAACGCGTACATCTCGTGCAGATCAAGGAGGGAGATGAGTGGAAGACGGGCGTCCGGACCAAGCGGCCACTTCGAATACCTGGTGATGCCGTTTGGGCTGACCAACGCTCCGGCCGTCTTCCAGCGCCTACTCAATGACGTCCTCCGGGATTTTCTGGGCGCTTTCGTCTTTGTCTACCTGAACGACATCCTCATCTTCTCCTGATCGTTTGAGGAGCACCAGGTGCACATGAGGCGGGTCCTCCAATGACTCCTGGAGAACCAATTGTTCGTGAAGGCCAAGAAGTGCGAGTTCCACGCTAGGAAGACGTCCTTCCTCGGCTTTGTGATCTCGCACAACCAGGTTCTCCCCGATCCGGCCAAGGTCAAGGCAGTGGAGGATTCCCCCCCCCCATCCAGGAAGCAACTGCAGCAGTTCTTGGGGTTTGCCAATTTTTACCGCCGCTTCGTGCCCAAGTATAGCATGGTGGCTCACCAGCTGACCTGTCTCACGTCCCCGAAGGTTCCCTTCCACTGGACGGAGGAGGCTGCAGCAGCGTTCGACGCACTCAAAAGGGAGTTTTCGTTGACCCGCGTCCTAGCGCAGGTGGATCCGGCTCTCCAGTGCCTGGTTGAGGTGGACGCATCGGACTCCTGGGTGGGGGCAGTACTCTCTCAGCACTCTCCAACAGACGGGGTGATCCGCCCCTGCGCCTTCTTCTCACACCGCCTGTCTCCAGCAGAGAGGAACTACAGCATCGGCGATAGGGAGCTGTTGGCGGTGAAGTTCGCATTGGAGGAGTGGCGACACTGGCTGGAGGGTGCTGCCCAGCCTTTTGTGATTTGGACTGACCATAAGAACTTGGAATATCTGAGGACAGCTAAGCGGTTGAACTCTCGTCAGGCCCGCTGGTCTCTCTTCTTCGGTCGGTTTGACTTTACTATCACCTACCGCCCTGGAGACAAGAACGCTAAGCCGGACGCCCTCTCCAGGCAGTTCTCGGCGGAGGTGTCCGAGGACCAAGAACAGACGATCCTCCCCCCATCCTGCCTCATGGGCACCCTCTTGTGGGACATCCGGGAGAAGGTTGTAAAGGCGCAGGAGGCTGAGCCCGATCCAGGAGGCGGCCCCCTGGGGTGGTTGTTTGTTCCCACGCCGGTCCGGGGTGAGGTCATTCAGTGGGCTTGTGCCTCGAAGTTGGCATGCCACCCTGGGGTGTCTCGCACAATTGTGCTCCTCCAGAGGGCGTTTTGGTGGCCGGGGCTGTGGAAGGACATCAATACCTACATCCGGGCCTGCGCTCAGTGCGCCACCAGGAAGTCCTCCTCCTCTCCTCCGGCCGGACTGCTCCACCCCCTGCCGGTTCCTAGTCATCCCTGGTCGCACATTGCTCTGGATTTCGTGACAGGCCTCCCACCATCAAATCATTTTACAATGATCCTGACCATTGTCGATAGCTTCTCCAAGGCGGCTCACTTCGTTCCCCTCCGGCGGTTGCCGATGGCGCGGGAGACAGCGGACCTGCTGGTTCAGCACGTCGTTCGCCTCCATGGGATCCCCATGGATGTCGTCTCTGATCGGGGGCCCAAGTTTGTCTCACAGGTTTGGAGGGCATTCTGTCAGGTGTTAGGATCAACAGTGAGCCTGTCATCTGGTTACCACCCTCAGAGCAATGGGCAATGTGAACGAGCGAATCAGGAACTGGAGGCCGCCCTACGCTGCGTCATTGCCTCCAGCCCCTCTTCATGGAGCAGCCACCTGCCGTGGATTGAGTACGCCCACAATTACATGGTTTCTTCAGCGATTGGGATGTCCCCCTTCAGGGCATCTTTGGGGTATGACCCTCCACTGTTTCCGGAGGAGGAGAAGGAGGTGGCGGTACCTTCTGTCCATGCCCATGTCAGGCGCTGCCGCCGGCTCTGGACCACCACCCGCAGAGTCCTCCTCTGAACCACGGAGCGCAACATCAGGACGGCCAATTGCCACAGGAGACCGGCACTCGAGTACAAGGTGGGTCAGCAGGTATGGCTATCAACTCGCAATATCAACTTGAAGGCGGAGAAACGCAAGCTGACCAAGCGTTTCATTGGGCCTTATCCTATTGTTCGTGTGATCAACCCTGTGGCTGTCCGCCTAGCCCTCCCCCCTCCCTCCGCATCTGTCCCACCTTCCATGTTTCACAGGTGAAGCCCGTCGTTGCCAGTCCCCTCTGCCCGCCCCCCGTGGGTCTGCCCCCCCCTTCCCGAGGATGATTGATGGCCACCCGGTGTGGAGAGTCACTACCATCTTGGATGTCCGTCGGCGGGGTCGTGGTCTACAGTACCTGGTGGACTGGGAGGGATTCGGTCCTGAGCATAGATCCTGGGTACATCCATCTCTGGTCCTCGATAAACAACTCTGTGACTTTCACCGGACACACCCAGGTAAGATAGGACAGGTGCCAGGAGGCACCTCTAGAGGGGGGAGTGCTGTCATGGTGCCTGCAGGGCCATCATCTGTCTCAGTTGTGTGCACACCTGTTGCCAATCGCCAGCGGGCTTTAAGAGCCAAGCCTGCCAGCAACTCAGCACGGAGCCGTCTGTCAAACTTAGGAAGGCACGTCTCTCGTCCTCAGCCTCGACTTGGCTCTACGCCTGACCAAGAGCAACACGCTGACGCACGTAAGAATTTCTTGCACTCACCTTGTCAAGCTCCTTTCCCCTGTGCACAGGTGGACCTCCCAGGCGGCGGATCCTCTCTCCCCAGCAGCAGCGCAACACCTCCCCGGCATTAGAGTAGCTCCCCCGCTTCCCTGCACAGAGCTGGACGCTCCCCCTCTGGCAGTCACCCGCAAGGCAAACTGAAGCTTAGCATCGCCACCTGCAAAGTGAGCGGTAGACTTTATTACACTCCCCGCACTGGTGCAGCGCTAACTACTCTGCTTTGTCTCCTTAGGGTTGCCAGGCAGAACGGAGACCTGCTCAGCTCCAGCACGAGACCAGCACTTCACACCTCACTTAACATACATGCACTCACACACAATACACTGGGTGAAAATAAAAGGATAATTGTATCTCCTCGAGTCTGTCTTCTGTCACCTGGGTCCAGAAATTATGTCAGAAACAGGTTTTCATTTTCAAAGGAATCAGGGAGTCCTTCAGCAAATTTTATTCTTTTATTCACTTTCTGCAGTTCACTGTACATAGGCTGATAACACGTATACGTAAATCCATACAATGTTTTCAGGTACAATATTTACAACATGTTCACAGTCTTCCAGTACCTTTGAAACAAAATAAGTCTTGCCACAGCCACTCGGTCCCACCACCAAACATGAAAATGGAAAGGTGAACCTAGGATCAAAATCAATCTCCTCTGTATCCTGGGTAAGATGTGACATTTTTTTCCTCAAAAAAATCTAATAACCAAAAGGCAGAGTGGTCCCGTCCCTAAAGAGATGTCTTTTATCATATACAACTGAACTTTTTCTGAAATGACAAGTTTCTCAATACAAACCCCCTTTTATCATGTCCTATGTTGTAATGTGGTGTCTCAATCACTCTCTCTCCCGAATTTGTCATGTAATCCTCCATGTAAACTGATGCTGTCAAAATTGACACACTCACAACATGATCAGGTTTGCGTGATACCTTTGACCTTCATGACGACCTTCTTTTTGTTCCTCATTTGGTAGGAGTAACTCTTGGGGATACAAATTCCTACGGATACAAATTCCTGAATGATATCCCCGTCAAACTCATCCGTCAAATCCCCCAGATAATTACCTAACTCCAGAGGCGTCTCACCGTTCTTTACCACGTAAATTAAACTATCCGTGTCTATGTAAAGAACCCTCTCTTGCAGTTTTTCCAGATAACTGATAACAGCTTCAGATGCACGTGGGCTGTGGTAAAGGCGGCTATAAAGATGTTATTAGTTTTACCGGGGGGTAGAATGCAATGATCGTTATATTTCCACCTAAGCAGTGCTATGTCTTCATCCAGAACATTAAAGTATTCCACCTTGTATTTACCCGAAAACAAGTAGGCAAAAAACTCTTCAGGTTCTGAGATCACAACGGTCTGAATCAGATTATCTCTCGGCGCAAATTTCCCCCAAAGCGAGTTCAAAATCAGTTTTGAGATGCGGCCGTGAGTGGATTCTCTTGTAATTTATCCGCGTCTAACAGAATGCCCTGATGGCGGTGATAGTCCCTGATGTACGTATCTGTCCTTGCTCTCCTGATCGGTGACATCTGGGGGGTAACCTGATGCTTCCTGTTTTTCTTTTAGAAATTTGTGTATGTAATCTACGAACACCGCGTTGCTACTTGGATCAAAATGCAACACTTCTGTGATTTCACCCACCCTGTACCCCAGCTCCAGGGCTTTGTTAAACTCCACAGTGACCCAGACCCCGTCAATGCTCTTGTCTCATCGCCGTGCGCGCAAACATTATCTTGTTGGTTGGTTTCAGCGCATGTTCGACAGAGTGGAGAGGTTAATTTACCTCCTGAACTTTTGTAGGGTAGAATGGGAAAAAAGAGGCCGCAGGGTGGGTAGACGGTAGCTCTGATTAAGCTGAAATAGCTTTGAGGATCCCCAAAATCTTTGTAAATGATGGTGGGGTGGCCTAGAGGGTAAAAGCATGAGCTGTTAACATAGGGGTACAGAGAAGTTTCATCTCTGTTCATCCGCCCCTGTGGCATGTCTCAGTTTTAGCGCTCATCCTGCCCCCGTAAAGGGCCCGGCACGGTAAGAGGGGGTCTGGTGGGTTAAACATTTTCAGAAACTGTTTCATCTCCTCGCGTGATTTTTTCATCTCATCCCACTCATGCTCCCTCATCACCTTAACGCGGACACCACGCATAGAGCGTAACGCCTGCAACCTCTTCTCACTTTTCAAATACAGCTCTCCAAATGTAACGCCCCTCAAAGGGCAGATCTCCGTGCTTTTGAAACTGCAAACCCAACTGTGGAAATAGCAGCCATTGAACTCATAGACGTGCTTCAAACTATCGCTCTCCGTGTAGCCGTCTACAAAAAAGGGCCCCATCTGTTTCTCCCCCCCTGTTTAAAGCATGCTGGATGAATATTTTCTAATTGTGCATAACCCATTCTAACCATTGGCTCAAGGAGTGAGAAAATCTTTTACACTGACGTCTGTAGTTGTTGGATGGTGAGGGTGTTGGGGCCAGGTAATTGGTGAGAAACACTTTCATACAGGCTGATGCTATCGTGACACTGGAGAAAGGGTCCACACCCGTGTTGGTGAGGAACCACTCTCTAAATTTAACGCACCCCGTGGCTAGAATGTCCACGTCATTTTTACAATAAGGCAGAGCCTCCCGTTTAAAGTCAAACGACCCGTCTTTGACCCCATCATACGACTCGTCGAACTCCACCCGCTCAGCGACAGTCATACGTTCTACGCCATAGTCGGACAGTGGTGGATAAGGACCTACATAATTTATATACTCTGCCGCGGAGAATATCCGCAGCAGAATATCCATGGAGGAAGACCCCCTTTCTCACCTCACTAAAACCTAAAGCTTTAGGCATCGCACTCAAACGCATAGGTGGGAAGGATACCAAGTCGATGAATTTAAGTTTATAATGAGGTTCCTGAAAACTTAGGATCTTACTTCCCGTCATGAGAATTTGTTGCGGTATTATATTTGCTTTTATCATACCGTTCAAGATCAGGTAACCGTCAAACCCTCTGGCATTATGTGCTATGAATACAATACGCCTGTACTTTTTGAGTCTGAAATGCATAAGCATCAACCTGTTTTACGCAGTCTGTACCGTAAAAACACTTTTCTTCACCTTTCGATGTTTTAGCGTACACGAGAAAGGGTGCATGCTCCCCTCTGTCTTCGACAAATGTTTTGATGTCATAAAAAAACAACTCGGGGTGTTTAACCTGCGGGGGGAGTGGCTGAATGTAACACTGATAATCACTGGCTTTGGAAGCCTGTTGTAATTGCACCCCACAAATTTTACATTTTAATCGGCTACAACGGTGTGGGGATGTACCTGCGGTTTTACTAGCATAATAGGAAAAGTTGCAGAGGGTACATTTTTTTATCATGTCACAGATACTCCTGTAGGGTGCGGTTACAGCACCTCGTGTGGCCTCTTTGTGTCTGGCATAACAGGCCGGGGAGCAACACTTTCTGCGACAGTCTAAACATTCTACGGGCCTGAACTCTTCCGTAGGGCAGATGGGGTCACTGCAAACCTGACAGTATCCTTTACAATAGTGCAAATACGGATTATTAAAACCCTTGTAACAGTAGTTACAAATGGATGTCGTACCTATGAAAGCTGTGAAATTTTTTATACTGTAGTAATAGTTTTGCAATAACAACAGGAACAAAGGTTTTGAGCGATCGCTATAGTCTGTCTCAAAATGCAAGAGGGGATGACTGTGAGATGTTCTGTGAAACACCATGATTTTACATCCTACAATCCGTTCAAATTTAGCTATATCGCTAAAAGTGACGGGCTTCTGGTCACCCAGACCCACCTGATTTTGCAACGTCTTACCCAAAGCCTTACAAGCGCGGTCGTCTGAATGGGGGTTCATCAGGTGTACTAAGCTAGTAGTGAAACAAGAGTTGATCCTTCTCGCTACATGTAGCGTACAAATGACATCTTTTTTATCGATTATTTCAGTCTGTGGAGAGTGTGGGAAATGAGGAGGCAGGTTTACGAACAGACCAAGTTTATTAACACTCTCTCATCAGTCATACACATAAAAAGCATGAAACACTCAGGCACAGTTCTCCTTTATATCCCCACCGCACATCTCACATCTGCGTGACATTTCACATCACATTGCATGACATTTAACATCACAATACATTCACCCTTAAACCCCCCGACTACTGTTTACCCTCTGCTTCCTGACTGAGACGCTGTCTGAGCTGACTCACCCAAGTCTCTACAACAGGGGTCACCAACGCGGTGCCCGTGGGCACCATGTCGCCCGCAAGGACCACATGAGTCGCCCGCAGGCCTGTTCTAAAAATAGCACAACTTGCAAGTGAGCTGGGTCTAAGATGTAATTTTTTCTGCCGCTATTTTTTAAAATCACACTTGCATTTAAAAATAAAAAAAATGAAAATATATTTATTATACGTAAAGTTAAGGTGAACTCTGACCTAGTTCAAAGGTCAGTATTGTGCGCATGACAAAACCTTCGTGCTTGTGGAACGTAAGCTAGCGGCCAGTGAAGATGGTGAGCGGAGTGCTGTTTCCTAGCCCAAAAACATGGCAAAAAAAAAGAAAGAAAATTTATCATTTTCAAAGTGAGCGGGAGGAAGAGTTCTTTTTTACTACCGTGAAAGGAAGCTGCGTGTATTTCATTTGCGGGGCGACGGCAAAGCGCCACTTTATGTGGAGCGGCACTTCACTACGCGTCATGAAACTGCTGCCCACTCTTTTTTTTTTTTGGACTTATTTTGTACCCGTAGGTAGATTTGTTCTGCAGTCCGGTGACAAGCCACCAGCTGCCGGTCGCTGCATGCGCAAGCGCCCCTTAACTCCCTAACCTGCATGTTTTTGGCATGTGGGAGGAAACCGGAGAAATCCCGGAGTAAACCCACGCAAACACGGGGAGAACATGCAAACTCCACACAGATCACTGTTGGCCGGGGGCAGGGATCGAACCCACGATCCCCGCGATCCCCCGGCCGAGGGTAAACTGTGCTGCCGCGGTGCTAACCACTGCGCCACCGTGCATATAAGCACTCTCAGTGCTGTTTAGCTTCTTCTCATGAAAGGACAGTGCTGGTTATTACTCCAGCATGATTCTTGGCAAGAACTGTATGGATATAATTCCAGTGAAGAAGAACACACAAAAGTGTGTTCATTAAATGTAACAGATTTTGAGCAGAATTGCAGCAGATTTGTTCAGTTAAAAATGTGATAAGATTTATTTAATATGAAAGTTGATTTTTCTTAAATGTTGCATTGCAGCGGCATGAAATAAAAAGCAGCGTGCTGAAGGTTTTAAGCAGTTTTATTAAATCATACCGCCGTCACGAAGCTCGCCCAATGGGCGGCTTGGAGGCTCTCCAGCAAAGGGGACACACAGTGTGTGTGTCCAGCAGCAGCAGCAGTTGAAGAGAGAGTGAGAGTGAGCGAGAGAACATGGATTTCAGTGCAGTACTTATACCCAACGCAGACAATACATCAAAGGGTATTCACAGCAGTTGAGACATTTGCATTTAAGAGACATACATCACAATAGGCAGATTGCTGGCCTCTGCTCCAGCTTGCAGGACAAAGAGGTTACAAGGCACATCTACATATTGATCTCAGTCTCTAGGTCACAGTAAGGACAGGACGCATGAACACAATGCATGAAAGGAGCGTTCACAGCAGTGCAGCGGAAAAAACCAGGAGTAGCGAGCTGTCTGTCCTCAGACTGTTGTGGGGGATGTCCCACACTGCTCCCCCCCCAGAGGGCTCGGCAGGGGGCTGAGACCTCGATAGTGCAGCATGGCAGCGAGCAGGGAAAGCTCTGTGCCGGTGAAGGTGGAGGGGGGTGGGGGGTAGTAAATGCCGGCCGGGGACAGCGAAATCGTCCGGGCCGCGCAAAAATTGCTTGTTGCTCCGCGATGTCGAGGGGCTGTCCCGTTGAACGTGCGGAGATCACAAGAAGAAAAATTTGTCTCTGACTCCTCTCGTGGCCATGAAGAAAAACAGGAGCGGCGAGGCTGAATCAGAATCAGAATCAGAATCAGAAAAAGATTTATTGCCAAGTACATTCACAAGTAAATAACTGGTAAATATAGGAGGGATTTGACTTGACACTGAGAACGACATAGGTGACATTTTCAGTGATGCGGCAGCGTCAGTGACGCGCCTGTCAGCAGAATGGGAACAGGAAGCAATGGGGGAGAGAGGAGGTAAACACAATAGAAGAGAGAAAAAAGCATTGTTTATCAGAATACAGTTCATGAGATCAATATTATGATTACAAGGAAAAAAACTCTCAATGCACAATTAGCAGACAATAGAATCCATACAATGACACAAGGAGAGCAGTGAATGAATGAATCTGCAAGTCAGTATAGTGAGTCAGTGTGAGTGGGTGTTGAGTGCAAACAGTGTTATCAGTTAAGGACAACAAAAGTCTCTTCTCAGCAGATGTTATGGCTGCCGTCTGAGCAGAGGCGCGTGACCTTGGCACGGCAGATGGATAGTCTGCCAGACAGCTGGCTGTCCTTGAGAGTCAAATGCTGCCCGCCATGTTATGAAAACAAATATACTGGAGATTATCTGGAGGACTGGGAGCTGAGGGCGTCAAAACAGGTCGAATAGCACTGACTTCAGAGAAAAAAACTTTCTATTCTCTTACAGATTCAGTGCTCAAATCCTTCATGCAGGCTGAGTAGCGGCTGTAAGAAAAAAATAGAAGCAGAGGGACTTGGCGCGTTGACTCTAGGTGCGGGCGCAGCCCTAAAGTCTTCGGGAAAAGCTGACGGCTGAATCCCCTTGTGCGCCGTGGCTGAGACCGTTAGAGAATCCTGTGAGCGAGCTGCGTGGTTGCTTCAGGTGTGCGAGCAGCCCTGAAGGTTCTGTGTGCAGGCGGCGAAGGATGCTGGTGGTCTGTGGAGCCGAATTTGTCCCGTGCGTGGTGCGCCGTCCTGGTATCTCCCCGGTGCGTGTGCCGGGGTTCCGTGCGTGGGTGGGCCGCTGGGGAGGCGAGTCAGGGTCCAGAATCTTGGTGGAGATCAGCGCAATCGGCGCCGATAATATCCAAGTTGAGCTGTGGCTGCAGACTGGCCATGGTGCGTTGGAGCGGTGAGAGTGAATAGACGATCTCTGTGCCTCGGGCTCGTGCCATGGTGCATTCAGGTCCACGGGCTGCTTTCTCCGCCGGCCCTGGAGGTTGCCATCATGGAGAGAGGACGAGGTTGTGGGGGATGTCCCACAGCATAACTTTTTCAAACATGGTTCAACATAGTTCATGAATTAAAAGGGTTTAGTTTTTTATGGTTAAAAGGGACTGGTGAAAACTGGACATTTTTTTAATGAAATGTAGAAGTGATCATCTGAACAATTGCTGAGATTAATAAAAATAAAGTGTTGAATATTGATCTTGTCTGTTACCCACTCTAAGTTATTGATAATTATATATAATATATATACAGTATATATATATATATATATATATATATATATATATATATATATATATATATATATATATATATATATATGTATACACACACAATTTGTTATTAATTTAGAGGAGTGTGTCAAGCTGGTGCCCTTCACATGACTCGATACCCATGAAGTAGCTCTTGGTTTCAAAAAGGTTGGTGACCCCTGCTCTACAATATACATTTTGTCTTTTCGTTTCTTTATTTTTTTAAATTTTTTTTCTCGTTTCGCCTAAATGATTGCATTTTTCACCCTCTGAATGTTAACCCAAACACGATTTTTTTTCGCATTTGAACGAACTAGTCCTAGGGACCTGCTCCAGTCATACACATAAAAAGCATGAAACCCTCAGGCACGGTTCTCCTTTATATTCCCACTGCACATCTCACATCTGCGTGACATTTCACATCACATTGCATGACATTTAACATCACAGTACAGTCACCCTTAAACCCTCTGACTACCGTTTACCCTCTGCTTCTTGACTGAGACGCTGTCTGAGCTGACTCACCCAAGTCTCGACAATATGCATTTTGTCTCTGCTACAAGTCTAACGTTTTCGCTAGCCTGCGTTTACCACTGCCTCTGGGGTTATGCACCACCTGTAGGATCAATTCTAAACCCTCATTTGCGTCGATGCTATTGCCCGACTGCACTACCTGGTTGAGCAAACCCTTGAAAGCCGGTAAAATATTACTCCCGTTGTCAGCCGCTGTAATGAGGATGTCGCTCCTCGCGCTTTGACCGACAACTTCTAGCTGGATTACATCATTGCATTCCACATGTGATCGGACATCCTCAGCCAATTCTCTGAGGATACCCATCACATCGTTATAAAAGTCCGCAATGTTGGACACGTCACATCATCTAGGCACGGGTAAGCGATGCGTCATTCTCACCGTGTTAAATGGTGAGAATTTTCTGACTTCCCCGTCCCTAAACGATGCTGCGTCAGAACGCAACCCCCCACCCTGTTGTGTGTTAGGGCAAAGGTCTAGCTGTTCGGTGGAGGTTGAAGGGGTTGCGAGTGATTGATGATGATTTGTGGGCGGACGGTGTGGATGGTTTTGATTCTCAAATATATGTTCTAGATGATGAAGTGCGTTGCTGGTGATATTATTGTTGTTATTGTCGCTGTTACTTGGGGGTGTTGTTTCACCTATTTCATCTGCACTATCCTGTAAATCAACCTGAAAGGGCACTGGAATATGAGATAATTCATCCACGGCCCTCTGCATTTCATTCGTTCGGTCTGTAAACAGCAATGAGTGCTTCTGTTTAGACTTTTCAGTTCGAACCAGTGCGAAGCCAAAGCAATAAAGACAATGACGAAGACACACAAAGTGAAAATGGACTTCAGAATGAAGACAGCAGCCGCGAGGAAGCTAGAGCTGGTCATGTTGGATGGTGTTTTTGTGGCAAATGTTCACCAATGCCCATGGAGAAGGAGAGCATCTGTTGCAAAGAGCTCCACTTCATTTCTGCCACTGTCCATGGTATCTGTTGCTATAAATTTATCTTGTTCAGTCTATTTAAGAGTAAAGTGGTGTAACAGGATGCATGCCTGCTTTACAGATCTGTCCTGTATCACAGCACATCAAAGCTTTGATGCCGTTTGCATTAATCCTGATGTCTTATGGGCTGCGCTGGTTAGCCTTCACGACCGGTACAGTGCTGCTCTGCCCAACAGAGGCCAGATCGCCAACAGGCAAGTCATGTGTTTACCTAGTGACAAAAAAGCTTTACCAAAATAATACGAATCTGGCAGCTGGGCTTGTGGCTAATGTTGTAGGACAGGGGTTCTCAATCCTGGTCCTGGAGGACCCCTGTCCTGCATGTTTTAGATGTGTCCCTCATCCAAAACACCTGATTCAAATGATCAGGATGGTTATCAGGCTTCTGCAGCGCTTGATGATGAGCTGATTATTTGAATCATGTGTGTTGGAAGAAGGACACATCTAAAACATGCAGGATAGGGGTCCTCCAGGTCCAGGATTGAGAACCCCTGTTGTAGGATACCCACAGCTCTAAGCAAGTAGTACATTGGGCTAGTGGCTAATATCGTTGCTTCATAGCCTACAGTACACTGCTCTGGTACTATTGTAACACATTACATTATTTAATGCATTAAAGCTTGAAAAATTTATCATAATATTTATATTTTGTATTACAATGATTTCTATTTTTATATTTTTTTCATTAGGTCCTACAGATATGCAGCGTATCGGCAGTTTACATGGTGGATGCATGGCTGGCTAGGGAGAAGAGTTGGCAGAGTGATCCCTTCATGTGCTGTCAACAAAATAAGACATGTTTACCCTGAACAATCCGGACTCTACACAGGGTTTCAGTCTGTAGACAGGGATCATACAGAGGTGGATGAGGCGTGGACAGATTTTTATGACATTTAACTTAGATGCAATGAACACAGCAGTAGTTTGAATCGAATAAATACTTGATCAGAATCAGAATCAGCTTTATTGGCCAAGTATGCATTACACATACAAGGAATTTGACTTTGGCTAAGCTTGCTCTCGTTGTTCAGGTGAAGATTTAAATAAGATCTAGATGACAGCAGAGTATGTACAGTAATTTACAGTCTATCTACATTTCTTCAAGAGGATGCAAATGTATACAGAGATGTGCAGTAATTTACTCAGATTATTAATAACCATTTAATCTAAAAAATAAAAAAAGACTCAATTTTTTTGGTATTTCACAATATTTTATGTGTAAATGTCTAGTGCTCTAAAAATTGATTGTGAGACTGCTCTTTTAAAGAGGTAAGAACAGGAGCAAGAACAAAGAAACAAAATAACAAACGGTAAATGAACTTTAAGAAAACTGAACAGAGGTGGGCTCAGGTAGATGGACCTGAGCAGAAGTGGTCTTGGCGAATGGAGCAGAGCAGCCTGACGTTGGACGGAGCAGAGGAGCCTGATGTGGCTGCAATTGGAGAGCAGGAGGCTGCAATTGGTGCTCAGAGGAGGAGGTGACAGGAGGTAGAGGAGTCGCTCACTGGAATGGAGCTGAGAAGAGAGCGTCTATTTGAAACGTGAAAATTGTTGTGTCTGTGAGATAATTTCTGCTCTGGATAATCTTTCTAATTTCCCTTTGATTGGAAATTACATCCAAAAACCGCGCAATGTGGCATTTTCACTGACAAATGGCAGTAGTTCGTAGCTTCGCTTCTTGGCTTGTATAAGACAGAAAAAACGGCTGCAACCACTCTACGTCATCGCCCCCAGAATGCATTGCGCACCTGAAAACATGGCAGCCGCCATGTATCGATTTACATTGTAAACAAAAACGATTTTTATAACTGCAATAAATGTTTATATAGTTCTAACAATGTATTTTAATAGTGGAGGCCAGTGTTTGTATTTTTAAATCTATGAGTCGTTATAATCAGAGTTCCTTTTAAATTTGTTAGGTGATATCAAATACACATATAAACACGTGGTGGTTGTTTCAAATATTGAATAAAAATAATTTAACTGTTGGTAAATATTACATATAAGTTGGTGGGAGTTTTACAGAATATCTATTCTGACTGACTAGGATGTTTTAACTGTTTGGTTATCGTGTAATCTGTGTTTTTGACTTCTGCAAGCTGACACACTGTGAGAGATACTTGACTAATGTGCTCTGAAAATCTAATCACCACAAGCATACAGATAAAACTAAATGTGCAGAAGATGATGTTTCAGTTTTTGTGACAGTCTACTCTCTGAAAGCAAATCTTGTGACATTTGAGTTGCTGGCAGAGAAAAAAAGTTTGCAGAAAAACTGACTTTCCATCTTCACCCTTTCCCCAGGAAGATGTCTAGCCTGCCAGAATCGTATTCTTTTGGTCACTGCTGACTTTTTGGTGATAGGTTGATAAAAGTTTGGCAAATTTGGAGCCTAAACTCCATGCTTAACTATTTATCCTTTAAAACCCTTTTTCTGAATGTGTAGAAAATGATGTTGCAGATTTGTGACTGGGTCAGTGTATTTGTTTGTGTGTGTGTGTGTGTGTGTGTGTGTGTGTGTGTGTGTGTGTGTGTGTGTGTGTGTGTGAGAAAGAGAAGGGGGGGGGAATTCCTCCCCCCTCCGATACAGGGCAGAAGTTTATGTTACACAAGAGCAGACCCTGTTAAAAAAAAAAGCTTCGTTTGCTATGTTTTCTTTTTAAATTTCCCACCCTGTACAAAAGCTCAAGTCAAATGGTGTGGTAAAAAGGAGTTTTACAGAAATGTGCTTGTTACGTTTGAAGTCTTTGAACCATACAAATTTGTAAGTCCGGCAGAGACACCCTGACTAATGTGGGTGCATGTGTGTGTGAGGGAAGAGTTGGGTGAATAGGTCGAACTGAAAGATATCGTGTTAATCCTTAACTTGTCTGTTTTGACTGAGAGAATGTGGCTGCGTCTGTGATTTTCTGATCTGTTTTGGCTGAGACACTGGTGTTGTTTTAAATCCTTTTACAGACAGTGATGTGTAACCCGATGGCTCATTAACCCCAACCTGACCCGATGGTCACATATATGGATAATAGATTAAAAACACAATATGTCAAGACTTCTTTTCATCATTAACCCCATCCTGACCGGATGGCCACGGTCACTTCAAACGAGAAGTTCAAAGCACATGATTGACAACCTCATTACGCAAGGTCACGGGGGGCAGGGTCAGGTCAGGTCAAAGGGGGCGTGGTACCTGTCAAAATGAGATTAGGGGTGTGTTAAAGTACAACCCTGCTTCTCTCTCAGGTAAGCAAATCCTGAAACATGATACAGTTGCAAGTTTGCTACAGTCTGCTTTCACGGCAGTATACCCAAATGAGCCAGCGTAGAATCAGTGAAGCGATGGTCCTTATAAATGCTGGCTCGGCAGAGGCAGCAGGTGCGTCAATCCTCCCAGGTGCGTTGATTACCTGAGAGGCAGGAGAGAACGGGAAGGAGGGGGTGAGCGTTGAATGAATGAATGAATCTTTGTTTCGGATAGTACAGGTTAAAAGAAACTGAATAATATAACAAAGGGGGAAAGAAAATCCAACAAGGTCAAATTAGACAATAACTCCTCTGATTATACAATTCAACGTAAGTTATCCAAAATGGGTGATGGCTGAAGATGCAGCTTATATTGCCCACCCATATTCCATCCAAGAATTCAAAAGAGAAAAAAAAAAAAAAAACAAGACAAGAGCGATTACAATTCAAAAACAAAGCTAAGACAAAATGTGACAGAAAAAAAGAAAAAAAAACTAAGCTACAACACAACACAGGCTGGATATGACAATCCTTATGTGATTTTACATGTCATCTTGTATATATGTTTGGAGTATTTCTTCCTTTAGTTTTTGTTTAAATTGTCCAAGCGTTGTACATGATTTTAATTCAGGTCCAAAATCGTTCCATAATCTGACTCCTTGCACTGAAACACAGTGTTGCTTGGTGGTAGTTCTCACTGAAGGTTTTTGAAATATACATGTTCCTCTGAAATGATATTGATTCTCCCTTATTTGGAACAACTTTTGGATATTTGCGGGCAGTGATAGATTCTTCACTTTAAACATTATTATTGCAGTTTTAAAGTCAACCAGATCTTTCAACTTGAGAGCTTTTAATTTAAGAAAAAGTGGGTTTGTTGGTTCCCTGTAAGCTGCTTTGTTAATTATTCTAATAGCTCTCTTTTGAAGCATAAAGAGTGGATATATGTTTGTTTTATATGTATTTCCCCATACTTCATTACAATATGTCATGTATGGGAGTATTAATGAATGATACAAGGTATACAGTGTGGGTTGATTCAGCAAATATTTCACTCTGTAATATTGCAATTGATTTGGATATTTTACCTTTAATATAATTAATATGTGACTTCCAACACAGTTTATTATCAATTATTACTCCAAGAAATTTAGTTTCAGATACCCTTTCAATCTCTACACCATTTACACTGAGTTTAGATACTGAGTTGTTGTGATGGTTGTTAAAGACTATAAATTTTGTCTTACTTAAATTGAACGTTAATTTGTTTGAATCAAACCACAGTTTAAGCTTTCCTAATTCCTTTCCGAGTGTATCCAGAAGTTGTTCCAGATTGCTTCCACTGCATAATAGATTAGTGTCATCAGCAAACAATATTAAGTCCATTTTTTTCTGAAACTTTACATATATCATTTATATACATATTGAATAATAATGGCCCCAAAAGAACCCTGTGGGACTCCACAAGTAACCTTCAGTAACTGTGAGTTTTCGTTACCAACACATACATACTGATATCTATTCTTTAAGTAACTACTTAACCAGGACAGTGCTACCCCTCTAATACCACAATTTTGTAGTTTCTTTAATAATAAATTATGATCCACTGTATCAAATGCTTTTTTAAGATCCAGGAATACCCCAACTGAATACTCTTTATTTTCAATGGCAGTTGATATTTTTTCTATAAATTCCATCAGAGCAAATGCAGTTGTCCTCTTGTGTCTGAACCCATATTGCTGCTCACACAATAAATTATTCTTCAGTATGAAGTTGTCAATTCTCTCATAGAATATTTTTTCAAGTATCTTGGAAAATTGCAGCAATAGTGAAATTGGTCTATAGTTTGAGAATTCCCCTCTGTCACCCGTCTTGTATATCGGAATTTAGCTATTTTCATTGCATTGGGAAATATACCTGTTTGGAGAGACAGGTTACAGATATACGTCAGTGGTTTCACTAAGCATTCAATAATAGTTTTGACTACGAGCATGTCAATACCATCACAGTCCGTAGATGTTTTACTTTTAAACGATTTAACAATTTCAATGACCTCTCTCTCGTCTGTGTTCTTTATGAAAATGGAGTCTTTTATAGCAGTGTTTTTGCTTATTGTATCATCTGTAGGTGCCGTAATGGGTATTTCTCGAGCCAAATTAGGACTAATGTTAACAAAAAAGTTATTAAATTCATCTGCAGGTGAAGCTGCATTCATACTCTGAGTCGTTTTATTATTTTTTGAAAAATCGGTTGGGTAGCTTGTATTTCTGCTTTTATTTCCAAGAATACTGTTAAGTATTGTCCATGTATTTTTATTATTGTCTCTGTTTTTCTCCAGTTCTTTACTGTAATAGTCTCTCTTACTACATCTTGTTATATATGTTAACTTATTTTTGTACGTTTTATACCGCTGCTCTGCTTCTTTTGTCCTTTTCTTTAGGAAAACTTTATACAATAAATTTTTCTTTTTCACCAGGATATGACAGGTTGTTGCTGATATCTGGTGAAAATCTCAGATCAATGGCTCCATCAGAAATATGTTTAATGAGAAAAAAGCTGACATGTTCAACACTTATTTTCCCCTCTGTACATACTGGTCATCTGTTGAGTAGGTTTGTGGGTCACGTTGACTCGCACCGGTGGCCAGTTTGTTGCTAGCTTGATAGCGATTTAGCTCTGGAACATTTCCATTGGCTTTCACGCAATTCGCTCACTCCTTGGCATTTTCAGTTGAAATGGAGTCCATCACCACAAAGTTATTATGGCTGGATATTCAAGACAATAAATAGAACTCTAGCTTGTCTGTTTTTGAAACAGGCGTGAAATACCTATGACCGGATGTTTATAAGCTTGGGACTTCCAGGTCAAGAAGGTCTCAATTTTTAGAACTGTCTGTTTTCAGCCAGCACCTCACTGCGGAAATTAACGTATCCAACATAGTATTACAATTCTCACATGTAAAAAGCCACTGATATTAAATATAATTTAAAGATTATTAAAGCATAGCTGGAGCAGAGTGACATATATATATATTTTCTGTCGGAGTGCGATATCAGGGAATATAACTGTAACTCCTGGAATCCCTATTGTCCAATCAGATTGTTCAATCTGTTGTGTAAATTGTGATATACACTACTATTGATCATTATAATAAAATCTATTGTAATAAGATTTTTTTCTGTATCACCTAGCCCTAGATAGGCATATTTTTTTGTTTTTGATTATCTGTCCATAATAATATTGAATATACTGTATTTTGATTGAAGTGTTCTCATGTCTTCTCAGTGCTTTCATTAATAACCTGACATGTATGGCCAGTAACTGTTAAGGTTCTAGACCAGGGGTTGGCAACCTGTGCTACACAAAGAGCTGCTTTGAGTGATTTTTGTTTAAAAAAATTGTTATGGAGCCACAAAAATATCTGAATCTGAAAACTGTGGTAAAATAGCAGCGTTTCAACTACAGTCTGGCCCGATGACATCAGGATTTAAAGAGTTTTTTTCTCTTAAATTTCACCTTTTTTGAGGGCAAACTTCTAATAAAATTATGTTTTCTTGTTAAATTTGTAATTATTTGCAAAACTTGTTTTTTTTTTCTTGCAAATTTATGTGGGTGTTTTCATCATTAAACTGCAATGGTTTTTTCCCCAAAATTTGTTATATTTTTGGCATAAATGTGTTCTGCTTTTCTTACATATTTGGCATATTTTTCTTTGCAAATTTGATGCCTTTGCTGAGTAAAATTGAAGAATTTATATAAAGTTGTCATTTATTCCCAATAAACCTTTTTTATAGCCTTTGTTCTCATTAAAAAATGACTTTTTGGGGGTGAATTTGTTACTTTTTTCCAGGTAAAAATGCAGCCTTTGTCATGTAAATGTGCCATAGTTTTCTAACAAAATTGTAACATTTTCTGGTAAATTTGTCTTTTTTTCAGATCTTTTGTGACTTTTTTCTTGCATTTTTTTTAATAAAATTGTGGCTTTCCCCATAAATATTGAATATTTCTGGTGTGAATTTTCAGCTGTTCTCATAAATTTATTATATTTTCCTTTTTGAATTTTTTGCATTTCACGAGTAAAGCTCCAACATTTTTTTTAACCCCTTGCTCTCTGGTCAATTTCCCTAAAAACGCCAAAAAATAACGTACCCAAAGTAAATCAAAAGCTGTTCTTCAACCCTTTGCAGCATCTTCATGGGGTTGGTCTCATTTAAAAGAAAACACTTTGAATTTTTTGGCAAAACAGTCATAATCTCTCTAAGTGCTCCGCCCACTGAGTAACAGTCATCTAAACATACTGAACTTGAAGAAAATAAATTTCGCCTGGGTGTTTTTTTGGATACAAATGCTTGAAAATAACACACAGCTGTCAGATCCGGGCTGGAAAATGCAACAGAAATGTAGAACCAAGTGTTATCCAGCTGAGGTCCAAATTTTGTAACAATACCACAAAAAATGAATGTATTACACAGCTTTTTTCTTAGGTTGTTCCCAGGCGTTTCTGAACTGTGCCAAATTGTGCCAAATGGCACAGTTTGGAAAAACGTCTGTAACTTTTGAATGATTCAATATAGAAGCTTCAACTTGGGCTCTAATGAAAGGTGAAGGGCTGTGTGTGTGTGTGTGTGGGGGGGGTTATTTATTCATTCATGAATGAATGAATGAACAAACAAGCCCCCACACACAAAGAAGCATGCCACGTAAAAAATGTGTGGCTTTTTTTTTTTACAAGAAAAAATAACCTACAGTGCAATAAAAATTATACTGAAATATCTGTAATGTAGAAGATAACAACTCCCCCCCCCCCCCCCCCGCTACAGAGGATGGACATCGTCCATCGACACATGACGGGCGCCGCGGTCTACTTCGCACAGTTGTACTAAAATATCTGCAATAATATCTACAGAAGAGTAGCGGGGGGGGGGGGGGGGGGGGGGTAGGCGTTCACGGTCCGGACGTGTCCATTCCGTGCGCCGTCCGGACTGGACTGGAGCCATCATGTTGTGATAACGCACAGTTGTAATTTACCGATCGGTCAAAAGTCATTCTGATTACAATTTTCAGGGATAAAGAATAATTTAGCTTATAACACTTACCTGTCCACAACAGCAGTGTCGCTGGCGAACTTCTCTTCTTCATTGTCAGATGAACATGACGCTGGTCCGCTTGTTACGGACTCGTGGTTCTGGTCACGCGACCCAGTCAAACCATAATTCCATTATTGCGGTTTTGTGCTTCCATGATTGTGGTTTTGGCGAAGGCTTTTTCAAAACAAATAAGAACAGTAGTAAGAAAAAAAGACTGGCAAACGCCTGTGTGTCACCCAGCCTTACACAAAACAGATTTTAGGCAAGGGACGCACGCTTTCGAACTTCTGTGCTTCAATTGGCTGGCTGTATTCGCAGCCGTTGGTAGGCGGGTCCTTCTTGCTAGGTTTTCAGTCATTGGTTCTTCAAGGTTTCAAGAAACCCAATTCAAGGCTCTTATTAGTCGAATGAGAGGTCAATCACATCTAAACCAGTCAAAGCACTCCTTTGGCTTTCTGTTCGCGGCTGTGTCTGTAGTGGAAGAACGGAAATGCAGCTTTTTTTTTTCCAGTGCGCTCTAGGATGCAGAGACGTGTCCGCCCGCAGTGCACCGAAGTGCAAGAGGTTAAACATAAATTTGTTACATTTTTCTCAAAAAAAAAAAAAACAACCCACAACTTTTTCCAGTTAATTGTGATTTTTGTTCCAGAAATTTTTGGACTTTTTTCTTGTAAATCATGGATTTGTTTTCCTCAGAAAAATTTCTCTAAATTTGCAAAAAAAAAAAAAAAAAATTGCTTAAATTTCAGGTTTTCTCATTTTCTGCTTTTTATGTTTTTTTTTTCCTCATGAATGCGCAACCATTTTTCATGAAAAAAAAATTGTTGCTTCTTTTCTTGGAAATTTGTGAGGTTTTCCTCAAGGCCTGAGTGAGCAACTGGCTGTGGGGAGAAGACCCACAGGTTGCAGACCCCTGTTCTAGACCCAGACTACTGTATATCTAAGAAGGTGATGCCAAGTATTTTCTGCCCCTGTAGGTGTTGGAGTGTTGGTGGAGCAGGCAGACACGCCCCCTGAGTAGTGCAGCATGGGCCCTGGTGCCCCCCAACAGCCTCAGATATCACAGCATTAAGCAGCCAGTGCTGTCCCACCCCGTGCATCACGCCAGCCTGTCTCACAGGTAGGATTACTATGAAGAGGACTTGGAGGAGTCTCTTAAAGTGCTTTTCCACTTGGGTCAGTTTGGCATGGTTTAAGATAAGATAAGATAAGATAAGATAAGCCTTTATTAGTCCCACAACGGGGAAATTCCAGGATTGCAACAGCACAGGGATAGCAACACTCAGAGCAACAATCAGAAGGCAAGAAAAAAAACAAGCAAGCAAGAGCAGCTAATAAACATATGTACGTATTACTATAAAATATATATATACACACACACACACAGACACACAGTGCAGAGCATTGTAGCTGGATGGAATAAATATATGAATATATGAACACACAGTGCAGAGCATTGTAGCTAGATGGAATAAATATGTAAATATATAAACACCCACAGTACGGAGCATTGCAGCTAGGTGGAATAAATATGCAAGTATATAAACACACACAGTGCGGAGCAATGTAGCTAGATGGAATAATATGTAGATATATAAATATATAAACACACCCAGTGCTGAGCATTGTAGCTAGATGGAATAAATATGCAAATATATAAACACACACAGTGCAGAGCATTGTTGCTAGATGGAATGAAACAGCATAACCGTCTACTTAGTTATCCTACATGGTATGATTATGTGCCCATACATATTCTCACCCTCCATAGCGACCGGTATGTTCCTAGTTGTATGCTGGAGGGGACCATTGTGTAAGTCTATTGCATCTTTTGCATTCAAAAAACTATTAGTTTGTTACGTCTTTTTGCTATCTCTGCGAGCAGCCCTGCTTAGGTTGTACAGTCTGACAGCCGTTGGTAGGAAGGACCTACGAAACCTCTCGGTTGTGCACCTGAGATGATGTAGTCTGCTGCTAAATGAGCTCCTCAGTGCATTCAGTATGTCCTGCATAGGGTGGAACTCGGACTCCAGCAGAGATGACAGTTTAGCCACCGTCCTTCTCTCTCCTATCTCCTCCATCGGATCAAGGCGCTGCCCCAGGACAGAGCTAGCTTTCTTAATCAGTTTGTTCAGTCTCTTCCTATCGGCTGCAGTAATGCCACTGCCCCAGCAGACCACTCCAAAAGTGATGGCTGATGCCACCACCGTGTCATAGAATGACTTCAGCAGCGCCCCTTGTACACCAAAAGACCTGAGTCTCCTCAGCAGGAACAGCCTGCGCTGTCCCTTCTTGTAGAGTGCATCAGTATTGTGTGACCAGTCTAGTTTATTGTTCAGATGAATACCCAGGTACTTATAGGATGTCACCATCTCGATGTCTGTTCCCTGTATATTTACTGGTACTGTGAGGGGCTGCCCATGCCTGCGGCAGTCCACCACCAGCTCCTTAGTTTTCCTCGCGTTGATCTGGAGGCAGTTCCGATGGCACCAGTCCACGAAGTCCTGGATAAGCCCTCTGTACTCAGCTTCATCTCCATTGGAGATGAGGCCAACGATCGCAGAGTCATCAGAGAACTTCTGTAGATGGCAGTGTGTTGTGTTGTGTGAGAAGTCCGCAGTATAAAGAGTGAACAGGAAGGGAGCCAGCACCGTTCCCTGGGGGGCCCCCGTGCTACTGATGATCGTGTCGGACACACAGTCGCGGGTTCTCACAAACTGAGGCCGGTTCGTGAGGTAGTCCAGGATCCATGATGACAGGTGCTGGTCCACCCCTGCGCGCAGCAGCTTGTCCTTCAGGATCATCGGTTGGATGGTGTTGAAAGCACTGGAGAAGTCAAAGAACATGATCCTCACCATATTCCCGGGCTTCTCCAGGTGGGACAGAGAACGGTGAAGGAGGAAGATCACCGCATCCTCCACCCCAATGCCATGCTGGTAGGCGAACTGGAGTGGATCCATCGCTGGTTCCACCAGGGGGCGGAGGTGAGCAAGGAGCAGTCTCTCCAGGGTCTTCATCAAGTGGGACGTCAAGGCCACCGGTCTGTAGCTGTTCAGGTCTTTGGGGTGGGAAGTTTTTGGTACAGGTACCACACAAGATGTTTTCCACAGCTGTGGTACCCTCCCCAGTTTCAGGCTCATGTTGAAGATATACGTCACAATCCCACACAGCTGGTCTGCACAGGACTTGAGGAGCTTTGCGCTGATGCCGTCCGGTCCCGGCGCCTTCCTCGCCTTGATCTTCCTCAGCTCCGTCCTCACCTGGGTCCTGGTCAGGGTCAGGATGGGGGGCTGTGTGTTGGGAGTGGGGGGGTGTTGGTGGAGTGGGGAGTGGGCAGCAGGACTTGATTTCTTTAGAGGCAGCAGTGGTTGTTGTGCAGTCAGGGGGGGAGGGCGGTTGGTCAAATCTATTTGGTACGGGACCGGACAGTACAGTTCGGCCCGCTTTGTTTTTCCACTGCACTAGGTCCCATTTGAAGTGGGTGGGAAATAGTTACAGGGAGGCAGCGCAACACTTTCCCTCCCGCTACGTAAAACAAGCGTAACTGGCGTAAATCAAGCGTAACGTTACGCAAAACACAAGTTGGCAGGATACGAGGCGTCTGCGTTCTCTGGTTGTTTTTGCCAGAATAAAGGCAAAAACGGAGAACAGAAGGCAAACCCGCAATACGACACACTCTGGAAGGGTACTGGAGCATTTAGAAGACATGAGGATACCAACTACATTACGTATGACGGTAAGCTAATGATTGCTAATGCTACTTTGCTTTTAAGTCCACCGTACAACATTGTAATGTCGGCAAGTTATCGATATTAGGTACTAAAATATGTATTCTGTGTGTGTGTTTCAGATGGCTCTCTTGTGGCAAAAATATTGCTTCAAACGGTCGGCGTTAATGTTCAACACAGTGATGTGACCCCAAGTTCACGAACACAAAGTGGCTATAATGTCTTTAGAAATGTTTAGCTTCTGATCTGTGTCAAAATCATGGAGACTGTTGAGACGTCATGGAATTTACCTGCTCCAGCCAGTGGTGTCGTGGCAAAACATGGATCAGGTGCCATATGAGCCGTTAAATGGGCTGCACGGTGGCGCAGTGGTTAGCACTGTGGCAGCACAGTTTACCCTTGGCCCGGGGATCGTGGGATCGATCCCAGCCCCCGACCAACAGTGATCTGTGTGGAGATAGCATGTTCTCCCCGTGTTTGCGTGGGTTTACTCCAGGATTTCTCTGGTTTCCTCCCACATGCCAAAAACATGCAGGTTAGGTTAATTGGAGACTCTAAAGTGGCCCTATGTGTGTGTGAATGGTTAAGGGATAGTGCCGTAGCGTGGCTGCTCATCCATCCAGGTGGTGGATACCCTCAATTTCCCCTCTGGGGATTAATAAAGTATACTAAATCTAAAAAAATATATATATTTCAACAGGTAAACAGTACTGAGTTAGGCATAAGACATATTTAACAATTATGATGCATTTTAAGCCATAACAAGTGGATCTAGGATTAGAAGTAATTAAAATAATGCAGTCACAAGGTTACATAGAGAAATACGTGGATTAACTGTAAATATATCATATTGAGTATTGCTGACTACATGTAGATACTGTATAAATATATATTCTCTGCATCAACAGTGAACTATACTTGTATTCATGTAGTATTGCCCTGGGAATTTTGACAATAAACCTTTGTACTTTTGCAGATGTCTCTATTTTGTTTTACAATCTTCAGCAAATAATTGTTTTGGTTACTTTTCTTAAAAATGAGCCATTATTTTCAAAGTCACTGTTAAATGGTTCGTACTGTTGACTCTTTTCCCACCGGTGTCTTAACAGACAAAATAGAAAATCATGATGCAAACACATAAATCACTAAATTGTTTATTCCAATCAGCAGCAAATTACATTTAGAATGTGCAAAATTCAAACTGTAAAAAAAAAATAAATAAACTGGAATGGGCCACAAACGCCGGCCACGCTGCCTCACTGAGAAGCAACTGGTCGGCCCCTCGTACTGGTCCTGGTTCAGCAGATCTTCAGCCTGCATCTCTGTAAATAGTGAGGCAAGGTCCAGTTTGGGTGGATCGTTTTCCCCTTGCCTAGATGAAAGACAGAAATGGGTGGTGGATAATTAAAGCAAGTTTAAAACATATTTGAGAAATGAATGAATGAATGAATCTTTATTTCGGATAGATTAGATTAAAAGAAAGCAACAGAATAATAGAACAAAGGGGAAAAAAAATCCAATAAGGTCAAATTAAACATCAACTCCTCGGATTATACAATTCACCATAATTTATCCGAAATGGGTGATGGCTGAAGCCGCAGCTTATATTGCCCACCCATGTTACAGCTAAGAATTCAAAAACAAAATAAAATAAGAGTGATTACAAATCAGAACAAAGCCAAGACAAAACATGACAAAAACTAAGCAACAGCACAACACAGACTGGATATGATAATCCTTATGTGATTTTACATGTCGTTTTGTATATACAGCCGTGGACAAAATTGTTGGTACCCCTCTGTTAATGAAAGAAAAACCCACAGTGGTCACAGAAATAACTTGAATCTGACAAAAGTGGTAATAAATAAAAATTCTATGAAAATTAACCAATGAAAATCAGACAATGCTTTTGAATTGTGGTTCAACAGAATTATTTTAAAAAACAAACTCATGAAACAGGCCTGGACAAAAATGATGGTACCCCTAGAAAATATTGAAAATAATGTGACCATAGGGACACGTTCAACCAAGATGTGTCCTCTAATGAACATCACAGGTGTCTACAAACTTGTAATCAGTCAGTCGGCCTATTTAAAGGGTGACAAGTAGTCACTGTGCTGTGACCATTGTGGGTTTTTCTTTCATTAACAGAGGGGTACCAACAATTTTGTCCACGTATGTATGTTTGGAGTATTTCTTCCTTTAGTTTTTGTTTAAATTGTCCAAGCGTTGTACATGATTTTAATTCAGGTCCAAAAGCATTCCACAGTCTGACTCCTTGCACTGAGACACAGTGTTGCTTGGTGGTAGTTCTCACTGAAGGTTTTTGAAATATACATGTTCCTCTGAAATGATATTGTTATTTGGAACAACTTTTGGATATTTGCAGACAGTGATAGATTCTTAGCTTTGTGGCGGATAAAATAAGGGAACCCAGTGTGGAGGCACGGAATAAGTGCAGGCAGGACACGGCGAACTGAAGTTTTAAAAGGGTGTTTATTTCATCCTCCATCACGAGACTCGCTCCAGCGCTGTGGGAGCGCGTTGGAGCGAGCCCAGTAGCTCTAGTCAGCAAACAGGCAAAGCATGTGATCAAAAAGACAGTAAGCAAGCAATATTCAGTTCACTTATAAACCCAGCTAGACAATGCATGCATGGCACATTAGCATCACAGTACAGCAGGAATGCATGGGACATTTACATGAGAGTCACACATATCAATAGCAGGATTACTGGCGCCGGAATTCCTCTCTGCTCTGGAGCTGTAGGACAAAAGAGGTTGCAAGGCACATCTACATATTGATATCAGTCCATACATCTCACTGTTCGGCTAATTGCTCCAGCTGAGCGCTCTGCTTGTCCCGAAGGCTGTGGGGGTCACCCCCCCCCAGAGGGCTCAGCAGGGGGCTGAGGCGTCGATCGTCCGGCTTTGGAAGCGAGCTGCGGGGAAAAGCTCTGTGCCGGAGGAGGGGGAGGGAGGAGGATGGGGGTAGCGAGTGCCGGCCCGGGACGGCAAAGTTGTCTGGGCCGTGCAAAAATTGCATGTGGACCCACGATGTTGAGGGGCTGTCCTGTTGAACGTGGCGGAGGTCCATAGTGGCTGTGAGAAGAAACATTAGTCTCTGACTCCTCTCACGGCTTCAGTCCTGCGAGGATGCGTCGCAGCTATGAAGAAAAAAACAAAAGCTGGAGCTGTGTGGGGGACTTGGCGTGTTGGCTTTAGGTGCTTGAGCAGCCCTGAAGGTTCCGAGGATGGCGGTCAGCCGTGCTTCTCGGGCGTGTGCAGCGGCGGAGGACGATGGCGGTCTGTGGAGCCGGTATTGTCCCTTGCGTGGTGCGCTGTCCTCGTAATCCCCCGGTGTGCGTGCAGGGGTTCGGTGCATGGCAGGTCCACTGTCGCGAGGCGAGTCAGGGTCAGGGAGCTTGATGGAGATCAGCATCGTCGGCGCCGATGGTCCTCCCTGTCTTGGCTGTTGCTGTTGTTCGCTCATGCCGGGTCATGGTGTGTTCTGGTACACGCGCTGCGTTCTCCGTCCGGCCCTGAAGGTCGCCGTCGTGGAGAGGGGACGAGGTGCGTGCGCGCTCATGTGGATGCGGAGGAGCGGTGAGAGGGAGTAGACGCTCTTTGTCCCTCGGCCGGTCCCAGCGTGGATGTCCCGATCTCAGGCGAGGGTCACACCATGACGCTTTCTGCAGCCTTCCCGGTCGTGGATGATCTCCGAGGGAGTTCGCCTGGTGTCGGTTCTGCATCGAGGTCTCCCGTGTGGCAGAAGGGAGGGCAGTCCATTTGCGTCAGGCAGCTGCGTTCGCTTGTCGTCTGAGTCACCGCCGGAAGCTGCGTTCGTCGTCAGCGTGTTCTTGTCTTCGGACGGGGTCACCAGTGTGGCGGATAAAATAAGGGAACCCGGTGGGGAGGCACAGAATAAGTGCAGGCAGGACACGGCAAACTAAAGTTTAAAAGGGGTGTTTTATTCATCCTCCATCACGAGACTCGCTCCAGCGCTGTGGGAGCGCGCTGTAGCGAGCCCAGTGTCTCTAGTCAGCAAACAGGCAAAGCGTGTGATCAAAAAGAGAGTAAGCAAGCGATATTCAGTTCACTTATATACCCAGCTAGACAATGCATGCATGGCACATTAGCATCACAGTACAGCAGGAATGCATGGGACATTTACATGAGAGTCACACATATCAATAGCAGGATTACTGGCGCCGGAATTCCTCTCTGCTCTGGAGCTGTAGGACAAAAGAGGTTGCAAGGCACATCTACATATTGATATCAGTCCATACATCTCACTGTTCTGCTAATTGCTCCAGCTGAGCGCTCTGCTTGTCCCAAAGGCTGTGGGGGTCACCCACAGCTTTAAACATAATTACTGCAGTTTTAAAGGCAACTAGATCTTTCAACCTGAGAGCTTTTAAAAGGAACCCCGATTATATTGGCATGTTAGCTCTATATGCTTTATTTTTATGTTAGTAACATAACTATAATTTTTTTGAAAATGATTCCCAGTTTTATATATTTTTAAAAAACTTTATTACGCGCCAACGGCCTCTCTGGCCACCACCGAGCATTTAAACATTTTTACACATTCACACCCAGTGTTATGGGCACTGGAGGCAATGCGGGTGAAGTGTCTTGCCCAGGGACACAACGGCAGGATATCTGGGGAGAGCGTGATGCGAACCGCCAACCATCGGGTTATTAGACGATCTGAGCCGCTGCCGCCCCACTTTTTCCTCAACTTTCCCTCTTTAGGAAAGCTATGGAGGCTCACCCCGCTCTCTTTATTTCCCTTTGATTGGAAATTACATCCAAAAGCTGCACAATGTGGCATTTTCACTGACAAATGGCAGTAGTTAGGAGCTTCGCTTCTTGGCTTGTATAAGACAGAAAAAACGGCTGCAACCATTCTACGTCACTACCCAGAATGCATTGCGACGTAAACAAAAATGGCGATTTACATCGTAATAAAGTTTTTTAAAAATATATAAAACTGGGAATTATTTTCAAAAAATTATAGTTATATTACTAACATAAAAATAAAGCATATAGAGCTAACATGCCAATATAATCGGGGTTCCTTTTAATTTAAGAAAAAGTGGGTTTGTTGGTTCCCTGTAAGCAGCTTTGTTTATTATTCTAATAGCTCTCTTCTGAAGCATAACGACTGGATATATGTTTGTTTTATATGTGTTTCCCCATCCTTCAGTACAATATGTCATGTATGGGTATTGGTATCCTCTGAAGAGCTGGAGCAGGTGGTTGGGGAGAGGGAAGTCTGGGCTTCTCTGCTTGAACTGCTGCCTCTGCGACCCGGACCTCCAGAAAAGCGGTAGATGGATGGATGGATGTCATGTATGGGAGTATTAATGAATGATACAAAGTCTATAGTGTGGGTTGATTCAGCAAATATTTCACTCTGTGCAGTATTGCGATTGATTTGCATATTTT